>QANW01012397.1:39730-103546 GCA_003254865.1 Dryas drummondii
TGTAACGACCCGACCCAAATTTTCACTAGAAATTTAAATTTTTATTTAATTATGTTTTAAGAGATTTCTTTTAAAGGATGTGGAATTGTATTTTAAAGATTTTGAGATTTATTTGAAAAATAAAAAGGGTTTTGATTTAATTATTTATTTATTTGTTTTAATTTGAGCTTGACCAAAAATTTACTTTTAAAATAAAAGTGCTTTTGGTTTTGACTTTGGGTCCGTTAGATAGGTTTCGATCCCACGATTTCATAGACACGTAGAACGCTTCGATCTGAGTTACGGTTTGAAAGATATAGGCGTTTAAAGTGACGGGAAATGTTGTAAATTTATAAAAGTGGGTTTTAAAAATCAGATTTCCTCTCTCTCTCTAGATTTTTCTAGAAATTTCTCTCTCTAGAACTCTCTCTCCCTCTATTTATTCTCTCTCCCCGCACCCTCTCTCACGATTTTCCCTCTCCTCCGCACCCTCTCCCCTGTGCGCACCACCCAGCCACCCCCACTCACCATCACCGGCCAGCCCTTGGCTCCGGCAAACACCCCCCAGCGCTGACCAACTTCCCCGAGCCTATTCTCTCTCTCTCTCTCTCTCCTTGTGTTTTCTCTCTCTCCCCTTTCTCAGTGCGCACCCAACCTCTGCACCCAGCCACCCAAAAAACCCACACCGCCGGCCATTCCGGCCACCTGAGACCTCCGGTGAGCCTTCCCGACGCCGACCATCTCTCCTGGCCACTCCTCCAGCCAACCCAGCCACCCCCTGCGCGCGGTTGCTGTTAGAAGAGCTCCACTGGCCGCCGGCTTCTCTCCCTTCTCCGACCAGTTTTCCGGCGCCAATCACCTCCATACTAGGTGGGTTTTCCTCCATTTTTTCTAGGCTTTAATTCTCCTTACTCTGTCTTGACCAATTTGATCATTTGGAAATTGGATTTTTGGAGGATTGAAGGGCCTTTTCGGGTTCCTATGTAGATTTCAAATTGATGGCTTTTCTCTTTGTTTTCTGAGATGATTTACATCCCTAAAATACCCATTGGTCATCTAGAACCTGAAATTTAGAATAATTTAGAGACATTTGAGTTTTGGGAAGTTTGATTTACAAGTTGGAACCCATTTCGGGTTTGCTGAGGATTGGCTCAGTCTTGGGGTAATTTTGGTGTGGTTTGGACAATCTCATGTTTAGGAAACCCGAAATTGGATGTTAGATGTGAATGTATATGAAGATTGAGAAATTTTTGTATATTTAGTTAAGTTTTGGGCTTGAAACAGCCACATTGGGCAGCAACCTCTATGATTTCGAAACCCCCACTGATATTTCATAATTTTAGAGTATTTATGATAATTGGTTGATTGGGTTATCGTTAATAGTCATAGTGATTGTGGTTAGGTTGAACCGGGAAACCGTAGGGGCGTTTGTGGAAGTGTTATTGGTCAATTCGTGTAGATCGTAAACCAATCGCGTAGGAACGAAGTCGAGTGGGTCGTTAGACTCCACACACATATCCTTTAAAGGGCGTAGAACCGAGACTAATCTCTGTTTTTGTTTATTTTATAGGCGAGACGACCGTGGCTCGTGACGATCCGGCGGAGGATCGAAGCTAGGGCTATCACTGTGAGTGGACTTTTGTTTTAAAAACATTTTTATTTACTTTATGATTGAATTTATTTGTTTATCCCGAGTTTTATTTGAGTTAAAATAATTTGGGGTTGAATTTGTTATAAGTGATTATGATTTTCAAAGTTTACATTTCCGTTAGTTTGACTAATGTTCTTACTTTAAGTTTTATTAAATGATTTTTCATACGAAATTGACGAATAAATGTGGTTTTAAGAGTCGATAGAGATATACGATTTCAAACGTGATTTATACAAGAATTTATAGAAAGGAAATTGATTTCAAAGTTTTGAGAAAGCCTTGAGTTGATAGCAAAAGGTGTGAGAATCTCATTGGGACTTTTCATTTTTAAAAAATTATTTTGCGTGGCATTGAAATATTAAAAATGGTTTTCAAACCACCTTTGCAGTACCCTCCAGGTTATTAGATTTAATAGGTCTTTGGGACCCATCACGATGCACATATAGGCTTTGGGCCGTGTGTCGGGATGCTTCGCCCTTTGGGGGCCGCTCTGCGTGCACGTACGACAGATAATTTGTGGCTCTGCATGCGTATGACAGATTCTCGGCTCTGCGCATGTATGACAGATTATTTATGGCTCTGCATGCGTATGACAGATCCTCGGCTCTGCGCATGTATGACAGATTCTATGGGTAACTGACTGGTGTGTGTTTTCAGCTGTTAAGTATTTAAGTGATGAGTTTATGGCAACAAAAGGTTTTTTAAGTATGACGGTTTCAGTTGAGCAGTTTTATAAATTTTTCAGTATATTGAGAATGTTTGAGAAGAAAGTTTTCAGTTCAAGTTATTTATTTATAGATTGACAGTATCAATTTCAGTTTGAGAACGTGGAATTTTCAAAGTTTGATTTTCAGCTTCAAATTTTATTATTTTACTGGGAAATGGTTTTTAAAACTGGGGGATTTCAAAAGACATCGTAAGGTTTTAAAGTTAAAACGTGTGTAAAAGGGTTTTTCTGAAAAGATATTTAATCTTTGATCTCCATTTAACCGTCCACTCACTGAGCCTATCTCACCGTTTTCTTGTTTTGTCTTAAATTGTCCCCCAGGTAGTAGCGTTGGTGGAGGTCGAGTCAAACACGTCGAGGCATAGCATCCATTTTCCACTCCCGGATCTTGTAGGCATCACTTCCATTTTGTGGAAGTTCCTTTCCTTGAATTGTAAATGATTAGTGGCTCTGATAACAACTCCTAAGGTTTAAGTTGGATTTCTGTGAAATTGTTGGGTCTGAGACCTTATTTTGGTTGTGGTAGAGGTGGTTGTTGTATAGAAGTGCTTTTTAACAGGTTTAGAAATTTTTGGGTTAGTCCATTTTCAAGGGAGGTTCTGCCGAATTTTCGGTAGGATTTTTCTTGAATTTGGATTCCCGCAGGGCCTCACCGGGTTTCAGGGTGGAAATCCGGGGGCGGTCATGTCAAAAACATATAGCGAATTTCTGTGCGTTTTGAACATTTTCATAACCTACACCCCTATCATCAATATATATAGATATGTTTTTTTTATTCAGGTTGATATGCCTCCTAAAACATCTAAGGCCTCCTCCAAGGTTCGTAAGGATCGTGAGGGTGATGAGGTCAATGTCAAGCACCGTGTTCGGCCCCCATCCTAACGTTATCACTGACATCACTAGTTTCCTTCAAGACAAGATTTCTCCATGCATCCTTCACCGATCATCGTCCCATTATCTATGAGCATTCTTTTATTCTTGATGATCTTCGTGAGAAATTGAAAGAAATCATTACTAAGCATAAGTGGCAATTCTTGATACTAAATATTGAGGCTGCGAACACTCTTCTTGTTAGAAAATTTTATACCAATTTTTCTCCATCAATTGAATCTCGGGGTGATCATCAATATCAAGTATTTGTTAGAGGCGTGTGGGTCCCTTTTAGCTCTGAGGTTATTCGAACTACTTTGGATCTTCCTATCTGTTCAAATAATGATTTTGACACTCTTTCTGAATTTTTGAATTGTTTCAATAAGCAATATTTAGCCACTAAGCTTTATGAGGATCCCAAGCATGTTCTTAGATCTAAGGATAAAAGTACTTTTTTGTTATCTGGTTGACCTCTACCAGACCTTTTATATACTAGTTTAAGCATGCATTTGGCCTACTGATCAAAGTAGAAGAATTCCACTCTGTTCTTTCGCTTTAATCTAGGCCATGGCTGGGTCAGATATAACAATCCCTTTACATGAAATGATTTTTCGTTCTATTCATGATTCAACTATTAAGCATGCCTATGACAAAAAGAAGAGTCTTGTCTTTCCTTGTCATATCACCAAGATAGCTTATCAGGCCAGAGTTCCTTTACTTGATGGTGATAGACCAAGGGGTCCACGAGTTTCTATTGGCAGTGCTGTTAAGAAACTTAGTAAGAATCATATTAAAAAAAGGCTAGGGTCTTAGATCCCTGCTAGCTTTAGGAAACGAGTACTCATGTCGATGCCTCGCTTCCTGTCAAGGGTGCAATCTGCCGACAATGCCAGACAAAGAACAAAGGCATGGTTGTTCTATGCAAAAGTGTAAGAAAAGTGATTTTGTATCCCTTGCATACAGAAGTGGTACCTTATGGAATCAGAGGATGTCATTTAGTAGGCTTGCCCATTTTGCCTTGGAATTTGCAATTGCAAAACATGCTTGCGTTCAGACAAACCTATTAAACATTTAAAGAAGTGGGAATTGACTTTTTTCATTGATAATAAAGTTAAACACTCTAACTATTTTCTTCATGCACTGCTTCTGTACTTGAAAATGATTGATTATGAACAAATTGTTGAGATGAATATGGAGGCTAAAAGACAACAATTGTCTTTTTCAGAGCTAAAGATACAAAAGGCAGATTACCTTTTTTATGAGCGTTTGTATTGCAGCAACTACAACACTTCTATATTTGATTTTCACAGAAGTTGTAGCTCTCCTAAATGTTCATATGATCTATTATTCCTCACATGTTTCCGGGAGATTCGAGAGCAACCCTTGCAGGGAAGTGGGCAGGAAGTAACTATGAAATATGTCAATTGGGGCCTAGACTATTTTCAAGGGGAATGATATGGATTTGCCCTCTAAAACTAGCCTTAAATGTTCTGTAAGGAAGAAATATAAATGGAAAGTACATCGAGATTGAAGCATTTGTTGCCCCCTAAAGAACATGCATGGTTGTGGTAATGGTACTCTAGAATTGAGATGCATTTCCTCAGGAAATCATGTCACAGAGTTGGTAAAGAAAGCAGAAAAAATAGATGAAACTTATAAACTTAGGCATTTAAGTGGAACTTCTGCTCAACCATGTTCATGTCTCAACTCCATGGATGATGTTAACCCAAGCAGCAAGAATTCAAGGAAAGCAGCAAGAATTCAAGGAAAGCAGCTTCTAGAGAAGAGTGTAAAGACAACTATTTGTATTGTCCAAGGGCCAGAGATATCCAACGTGAGAATTTCAAGCATTTTCGAAGGCATTGGATCAGAATCTGACATAACTGTCTGCCTTGGGGTGTGATGTCATGTTAGATCAAAAACTCAGCAAATACAGAGATTGGTCTTAGTAGATTGATTGTTGGACCGCATCATCAGGTTAAGCTTGGACTCCAGGTAAGGGGAATCCTCACACCATGTCTATGGGACTTTTATTGTGTGTATGTATGATAATAAATATTGTTGGGTGCAAAAATGCATTGTTTTTGTTTGTCATATCGTATGAATTTTCGTGTGTTAACTGATTGATGATTTGAGAGTAAAGGGTTGTATTTTTATAACCTTGGGTTCGATTCCCTAAACTTCTGGAAGGGATTTGTATGGACGAGTTAGTCAAATGTCTGATAGGGAGGCTAGCTTATGAGGTACTAATCAGAGATGGCTACTGTTGCTACGATACAAAACTTTTGCTTGGTAAGCGTAGTTGTTCATTAATGTGTTCGATCATTAGGTAAGTTTCAATTATTGAGCACTCACAAAACTTCTGCGAAAGACTGCATGTTCATACTCAAAAATTGTGGAAATTCAACTATCATTATTGTTGCTGGTTTTTGTGGTGAATTTTTTCCAATAGTTTTTCTCTTCTTGCCATATATCTGTATGTTTATTTTAACCTACTATTTTTAAACCTAGCCAGGGTCCCCGAGGGGAAGTTATGAATATATGTGATGCTTACCCCCTACCTGCTTTCTTGCAGCTATTCTTGGGTTTGACGATCTCGATTGATTAGCTTAGGCGTGGCACTCCTGAATGTTGGTTGGCTTCCGCAAAGTCTCTAGGTCCTTTACTATGTTCTTTTGCTTCTACCATTGGAACCTTGCCTTCTTTTCTATTGTTGTCATTTTCTTTCCGTTAAAGTTGTAATGTATTTCAAACATCTGTAGTGTGTTGGTTAGGGTCTTTTGTAAAATATCGTTTAAGGTCTTTTGTGAACTCGTCACCTTAATGAGTTGGCTTTTTAATATAAACTAGTTTGAAGTGTGTTTAATTATATTAGATCATGTGTGCAATTTAACTCTGATCCAACCTGTATTCTATCAAACAAAGGATTTAACTCATTTTAAGAAATCTTAGGATTATAACACTCGAGATACGAGTATTATATTCTCGGGAACTCTTAAGATGGGTGCCGCTGTGGCGATCTCAGATTGAGATGTTACAGCAATCCCTAAAATGTTACCTAGTGCCAGACATTTATTGTGTAGATGGCATATTAGCAAGAACGTGTTGAAAAATTGAAGGAAGTTGTTTGGTATGGTTGATTATTGGGAGAAGTTTAATGGTGCTTGGAATTGCTTGGTTGGATCGGAGAGTGAGAGCTAGGATGAGTATGTGAGTCATTTGCGTGACATGGAAACCAACTTTTGTTCATATTTGGTAGCTATTGAGTACATTAAGGTTAGTTGGTTGATACCTTATAAGGAGAGGTTTGTGGCTGCATAGACAGACACTTGTATGCACCTTGGTAATTACACCACTTTGAACATGTAGTCTATTTTTGTTATCATTAACTTGTTATATGCTTAGACACATATACTAACTTGTTGTTACGAATAGGGCTGAAAGTGCACATTCAAGGCTAAAGAAGGAACTTGGCCCTAGTCAGCTTAGTTTTGAATTATCATAGCAGCATATTCATACATTGATAGAGTTGCAGCATACACACATTAAGGCATCATTTGAGAAAAATTGTTGTTTTATCCAACATAGTGTCAGGAAAAATAAGGAGATGAAGGAATTGTTAGGCTATGTATCAGATACATCATTGAATATAATTGGTTATGAGATAAGGAGATACCTTCACTAACTAACCTTAATTCTACGCATTAAACACTTATTTAGTTTGTACCAATAATTTATTTATTTCTTTTATATTCTATAGGGCTGAATGGATTGGAAGTGCATTACCATATGATTGCACCATTCATCGGACACATGAGTTACCATGTGCACATGAAATTTTGTCATATAGACGACGTAACCGGCCTATTCCACTTGACTCCCTTCATCCCTATTGGAGAAAGTTGGATTACAATCCCGAACCAGAGGTCACAAAACTCTCAGATCTTCCAATTAATGCCATAGTAGATAGACTAATAAAATGGATGGAAGAGCAAGATGCAGACACTCAAAAGCACATAAGTTTGAAGTTAGAAGAGCTCATGAATCCAAGTTCCACTACTCTAAGAAAACCACAAGTGAAGACTAAGACTAGGGGTCGCCCAAGTAAAGCTGAAACCCGGCCTCTACCCGGCGTTTGCCATCCGCATTTGAGTACGTACTTTCTGGTTGTGATAGTCATTCACCTTCACCGTCCATCGGCAACATTGGCAACAAAGTGAAGATATCTTGAAATTGGACTCAAATTCGTGTTGTTTTTGTGCAGTTGAAGGTTCTATTATATGATTATGATTTTTTGGAGTTGAATTTGGGTATTTCTAGGTTTGTGTCGCCGCTACCACCATCAGCTCCGCCACTTGTAGAGGCGGGTTGGATGGTTTTTCATATTTTTTCGCTTCCCTAGAGTTTTAGTAGCTTAATTCTAGGCTCGATGACTTTTTGGGGTTATTTTTGTGTGTTGTTTATGACTGGGCAGCCACCGTGTGTGGTGGTTGGCTGCTTGTTTCGATTGTTTAACAACCTGTTGTAAATTCTGTTTTATACTGTTAGTTGTTTGGTCTTAACAGGTACGTTGGCTCGGGAGAATTCGTAACCCAATGCCATTTTGATTATTGAACCCAAAATTCGAAACCTAAAACCTTAGTTTAGTATTTTACCGAAGAGGGCATTCGTATTCATTTCACTAAATCTAATCAATTTAGTTTTGAGATAACGTATGAGTAAACCCTAGACTTTCGGTTAAGTTCTAGGGTAGTTTAGTCATTTTACGTAACCCTCGAGAAACGAAACGGAACGTGATTGAAGATTCTGAATACTTTGTTCTTAATTACCTAAATTCAATTGAAAAGATAATTGTGGGGAGCGAATACGTTTTATATTGTTTGACATGTTGAAAAGAAGGGACAAACTCCATAATATGTTCTGATGACGTTTTTGTGTTGTTAGTACACTATATAGATTGCTAGGGATTGACCATTTGATTGTTGATGTCCTAATGTTATTTAATTTATAAGGGAATGCCGATTGATTTGGTGTTGAATAATTTAATTAAATCATTGTGGATTGCTAATTGAATCCATGATCAAATGAATTTAATTTAGTTTGGATTTGTTGATTTTGATATATGATGACTCGGTTGACTTTGATTTTGGTGAATCAATTTTGGAGTTGCTGAATTAAATGGTAGTTATATGATTTAATGGATAATATGTTTGATATACAGAATATTTCGGTATATTGAATCAAATGGTAGTTATATGATTTAATGGATAATATGTTTGATATGAATTGAATAATTGGATTACTAAGGAATGTTAATGTTCTTGTTGTTGGTGATTTGTGATGGTTGTAATTAATTTGATTAATGATGTTTTACTATTAATTGGATAAGTGGATTGTTATGGAATGTACAAATGTGATGATTTGCTATTACTTGGACAATCAATAAATTTGGAATGTGCATTAATTGAATCGAGTTGAGAATTTTGCGAGGAACGGACAAGGCAATGAGACCCCAGCTAAAGAATAAATATTAATTGTTTTTATTTCGGGCTCATTAAAATTGTATTTCTTTAAATGTTAGCTTCCGCGAGTAAAATATATTTTTGATAAAATCTGGTATTAAATTTAAAAAAAAAAAAAGCTTACGTATTTTAGGGAATTTGAGAATACAATGCTAGACAGTCAGGCATTGTACTCTTGAAATCCTTAAAGTACGTGTCGCACGTGCCAGGGGTTCAGGGCGTGACATGTATGCTACACGTGATTGGTACATTGGATACCAAAAAATCGCCTTGAGGAGTTCAAGCGAATTAAGAGTGACGTGCCTACACCGGAAATTGTGTCTCTTGATAATGATTGAATTTAAACTTCATTCAACCAAGTGATTTTTTTTTTTAACCTTTATGGCGTACGTACCATGTATGTTGGATGATATTCACCAATATTAGACCTTAACTCATTCTCAATATTATCATAATACGTGTTTATGAAGTTTTTGTTACACAATCCAACTCCCGCACGAGTACACTAAGATTTACTTGTATGAGACACACTTAAGTACAATAAATAGGCTTTAGCAGCACACCTCACCAGCTCATCTTAGGTACACTTGTCAAGATTAGTAAGTAATCTTAGATACTGGACTTGTACCCTTGTGTCAGTCTTATCGGCAAAAGGGGTACATCCCAATAAGTACAATAAATAGGCTCTAGCAGCACGCCTCACTAGCTCATCAGCATCTGTATCACACACATGGCTAAACTTCGACCGTAACCACTCGAGATGCACATACTCATTAGAATATTCATCCAACTCTGATGTAGCATCTGCCTCACTCACCTCTAAGTATGTTCTCAATAACAAATTTGATGCAATATGATCATGAGGGGGTGTAGAAAGTGATAAACCCACAACCGGAATTCCCAAAATGTTTGAAACATCATCTAGTGTGATGGTCATCTCACCGAATGGCATATGGAAAGTATTAGTCTCAAGCTGCCAGCTCTCAACAAAGGCTGAGACCACTACCTTATCAACAGTACGGTAAGAGCATGACACCAGTGAATCGAGCCCAAATCCTTTAACATACCCTTTCACTTTGTTATTATCATTTCTACCCCACAAGTCCCATGCACGCAACTTTGTAGTTTTGGACATGCATCTTAGGGGCTCACGTTCCTATTTTCAAAAACAAGCCACAAGTCAATTACAATATTGCAAACTACATAGTTTAAAATTCTTAAATTATATAAGTGATTATGTATATCTCCTAATACCTCATTTTTCCAAATGGAAGTAGCAATGTGACTTTTGAAGCTCTTAAGCAATGACATATCAATGGGACTTCCAGGGAAAGGCCCATCTGAATCATTGTTGTTATCTTCTATTACATTCTCTTATGCAGTCTTTTCCGGGTGGACATCATCCCCCATCTCTAGCCAAATAGTTTTGGCCACTTTCCTACGCCTCTCTGAAGCTGTAGGACGTGTTCGATCTTCATTTGCAACACCACCTCTAGAAGTTCCACCTCGAGAAGATTTACCTCTAGATGCTCCTTTCTTATTCATACCTACATTCAAAAATTGAAATCATGTTTAGAATACAGAGTATATAAGTTATCATGAAATATAGAATAAGAGGATAGTGTATGTAAAAATATGTTATATTCATGTCATTCGGCAGATGTCTACCGAAAATTTCAGATCCATTCGGCAGATGTCCACCGAAATTTTAAGATTCATTCGGCAAACACCCACCGAACATATGTCAAAGTTTCAACAGATGCCCGTCAAATAGAACCAACACTAGTTAAATCAATATCTTCATTCGACAAAGACCCATCGAATAACATTTGATATTTTGGAGGATAACTACCAAAGAAATGTAAATAGTTCAGAACTAAACTGCCGAATGATTTGTAAACAAATTTCGACCAAATTCTATTCAGAAGTATATTGTCTAATATTTGGACATAATTCAACAGGTAGATGCCGAACAAATTGTGAAATTTCGACACACCAGTACTGAATGAAATTCGAACAACAAAGATAAATTTGCAGACACCCACTTTCAAAATATCATTCTAATTTCTCTAAAATATCAAATATATGTGTAATTGGTAGGCCAATTAAATATATATATTAATGCATGACACAATGAAATTACATGAATATTTATAGACATAAAACCCTAAACATAGATGACACCGAGAGTGAGTGAGGGAGAGTGAGAGAGAGAAAGCAACGAACCTGAAATTGTAGAGATAAGAAGCGAAGGAGGAATCGGCGGTGGAGGGTAGCACCGGTGACAGAGGAACTAGAGGAGGAGAGTGGAGGAAGCAACGACATAGATGTGTTTGAGCCAAAATCTGCAGGTAGGCCAGAGGTGGGGTATGTGTGTGAGTGTGTTTGTTTAGGTGGGTTGGTGTGTTTGGGGTGGGGTCAGATTGGTGGGTTTAGATAGTAAAAATGATGTTTTTTGTGAAATTAGGAGTATTTATATCATATTAAGGTGGTTAATTCAGTAGAATTTAAAAAATTCAAATTTGTAGGTGGTGAACTAAGGGTGGTCAACTCAGCACTTTAGAGTAGTCGGCATAGCCGCCGTCGTGATAAAAACATGCCTCTTTGATTCTTCCTTGGCCCATGTGCATCAAGTTTTCCGCTTTCAAAACAATTGATATACAAAATACAAGGCTAAATACCAAAGAAAGGCTCATTACTTGCTCTACAGAGGTTGGAAAGCTTACGAGAGGAATTTCTTGGGCTCTGTACATTTGTCTAGCCCATTTGATCATGTCAACATTGGTAGCCAAGTTTTAGATCAAGTTGCTACTCACTGGGCCTCATTGCAAACACCAACCTAAATAAAAAATTACCAATTAATAAATTATTGGTATAAAATAAAAGTCCAACGGACTATTTTCTCAAATTCATATTCGCCCATTAAGAAATAAAAAAAAATATGTGTTGTAAATATCATTAATTATGTGGCTGTCCATTATCATGTTTAATATTTATCTCATGTATTATCTAGAGCAATTGTATAGATAATTAAGAGGAGTCCAATTCATTGTAAAATAGGAGACCTTAAGGGTCTATCCCAGGTCATCTAAGAGCCTATAAATAGAGGCCTTATGTGAATGAGAAAGACACTCTGACTCCTCCCTAATTCTCTCTTATGTTTTTCTCTTTACATTTCTCTTTATTTTATATAACGTTATCAGCACGAACTGCTCACTTGCTCATTTGTTTTAATGTATATTTTTTGGTTGCCGAGATGCCAATGATGCACTAACTTTCTCAATCTCCATTCAATGAGAATATGTGAAGGATATCAAACAAAATCGTTTTGTTGATTATAGTACTTGCAAGGCATACCTGGTATCAACTATCAAGTTTTGATTTTTTTTTATATTTTTGGTTTGGATTTCGAAAATCCAATTCGATGATTGGTTTAGTTAAGCTCTATATTTTATTCGGTTAATTTCCTTATCCTTTTTGATATCCTGTATGTGGTAAAATATGATAAAAGTATTAAATTGATTAATTTCCATAATAAAATATCCTATCTCACATACATGCATACTGTCAGTTTATATTGAATCAGATTTTTGTATAGTACGAGTCACAATATATAGCATGACTAGCTTAGGGGCGGTTGAGTGATTTTATTTTGCGCCTTTGGATATCATTGAGTTGTGTGGATCAACCAACTTCCTTTATTATTCTTATTATTGAGGTTTTTCAAAACCTGACATTATATTACTTTTATAAAACAATCTAGTTCTCTGTGTGAATTTTTCTTTTTACGCATCTGTATTCATTTATTCTATTATCTAATTGCCCCCGACGAATATCACGCTATACTAGAAGTTTTCTTTTATTCGAACTTAAATTACCATATTGTGTTTTATATATTATATAGCAGCAAGGTTTCATGGTATTGGGAGCTTGAGAACGTGGTAAATTATTTAGTCTTATGGTGGAAAAATATTGGTACAATTATTATCAGTCTAGCCTATATCTATTGCTATATATCTATTAATTTGATCTTGTATTAATTTGATAATTGTATTGCTTCATGTAGTCTATACATACAACTTTGATATTTTGTATTTTCATATAATTGGATCATGTTTCGACTCATCTAATTTATGGGTGCTTAGCTTCCACTTTCTGCTCAATTGCATGTGATGAATACTTGCACCACTTATTTGATATGTTATTCTTTTCTATTACAAATATGTTACTCTTTATCACAAAAGAGATTAGTGTTATCCCACAATTAAGATCAAGGACTAATTGTTCCTTGATGTTTAAAGAAAATCGATTAAGGGCTAGAAGATCCTTAATCCTCCCAAACTCAATTAAGGACCCGAAGATCCTCATAAAATTGAGTGAGGGCCTAAAGTGCCTCAGTTCTTATCCAATCAAATGAGGGCCCAAAGTTCCTCAATTCTTGTATTATTAAATTAGGGCAAAGTGCCTCAATTGTTATACAACTAAATAAGATAAGGACCCAAAGTTCTTTATTTCTTATCATACAAGGACCTTAAGTTCCTTGACCCATATAAGGACCTGAAGTTCCTTGACCCATATACAAGGACCTGAAGTTCCTAATTGATCCATACAAGGACCTAAAGTTCCTTGACCTTAATTATTATAAGGGCCTGAAGTTCCTTATCATATAATCCAATTGAAACCTGAAGTTTTTGCGATCCAATCGAAACTCAATGTTTCACAATGATCGATCAATATTGGAACAATATGCAATGATAGCCAGAATTACTCTCTGTTGAATTTTCTCATATATTGTGATATGTGTTTTATATATATGAGCTAAATCTTATGATATCAATGTTGCTTCATTGGCATATTGCAATTCATTATTGTTATTATATAAAGTTGGAACTAGAGATGTTCCTTAAAAATATTGTTGATTAGAACTTGAACCAGATGTTCATTTAGTAAGATGTGGATGGCTTGAAGATCCTCAATCCTTATTAAATTAATTAATTCTCATGAAATCGAATAAGTGACCAGAAGTTCCTCAATCCTTTTACAATTGAATGAGAGTAGAGTGACTCAATTCTTATACAATTGAATGAGTGCAAAGTGTCTCAATTCTTATCAATTATTGAAGGCCAGAAGATCTTCACATTTACTAAAATCAATGGAACCAGAAGTTCTATGTTTCTTGATTTCTTTTATTGGAACCAGAAATTTCCTTATTGTTATGTTTTACTATTGCGATTGTTCTATTTAATTCCTTATTTTAATTCTTAGATATGCATTATTTTTATATGGACCTGTAGTCCTAAATATCGAACCTGAAGCTTTGAGTATAGATACCATTTTGAACTTGAAATTCTAATTAATGCAGCTCAACCTTGAAGTTTTGAGCAATTTATTTTGGCCTGAAGTTCAAAATATATGAATCTTGTTAAGAACTAAAAGTTCCAACATAGTACAAACATTAGGAAAATAAGGACTTGAAGTCTAAATATGAACCTAAAGTTCAAAGCTCGAACATTTTAGACTTGGAAGTTTTAAATTAAATTTAAATCTATGTTTTGAATCTGGAACCTGAAGTTTCAAAAATATATTAAAGTGGACATGATGTTCATGTTATGACTTTTAAGAAGCAAACATTTAGAACCCGAAGTTCTAACCTACTCCAAATTTGAGGTTTTGAGAATACATGAGAACATATTATTTGTATTTAATTTGTCAATATTGATTGAACCAGAAGTTCAGATCTATAAATTTAGATGTTGTACATTGGTAATTAATCCTTTTCATTATGTACACTAGTTGGCTATATCATTTTATTTATATAGAACCTGAAGTTCTAAATCTTTGATCTATACTATATTTATACTTCCTATCACGGAATGAAGAGATCAAACTTATAAAGAAATTGATATTCTAACACATGCAACGTCAAGTTCCTTATTTCTTGGTTTTACTCAAAACCTGAGAAATTTGAAGTCGTCAAATAAGAACCTGAAGTTCTTTGACATTTTGTTTCTTTATCAGAAGTGGATGAAATTTGGAAATGCGATAGAACGTAATGTTCTTTTGATTGGTTAAAATTTGTAGTTCAATGTGCATTACTTAATCAAGTGAGAACCTGAAGTTCCTTGATTTTCATGCTCTATGTTATAGAATCAAATTGAACTAGAAGTTCTTTGATCTATTATTCCATGATTTAGAACTCAAATTTTTCATAACTCCATAATTTTTCTTATGAACTTGAAGTTCTTGATTAAGTTTAGATTAAGCAAAAAGTCTTTATTCATATGATTCATTAGAGCTTATAGTTCTGTGCTTACACAAAATTCAAGAACCTGAAGTTCTACCTATATTTTGTATAGAAACTTAAAGTTTTATCAGTTCAATTTAGAACAAATTGGTATATATGTTCATAGTTGTTTATAATTAATTTATTAATTTACATTATAACCTGAAGTTAGATGTTGAATAATTATTTGAAACCAGAAGTTTCATATACCTACATGTGCATTGCAAACTCAATTATGTTTCGTCTTTATATAACCTGAAGTTATATAAGCATTTGAGTTTGTATAATCACTCACTTTATTGATTTTTATATATGCACTTATGAAAATTTTCCCGCCGTTAGGGAGAGAAATGACCGTTCCTGAAGAACAGCGTGAAATATCATAATATGCATATACTAGTCTTTTCATACCATTCAATATGCAAGATATGAATGATAATGCAAATCTAGTGAATAAATTTATTTGAAAGCTAGATGCATATATATACAACGAAACTGCAAAGTCACATATGGAAGTTTTATATATGTCAACATGGATTGATGTCCTAACATGGTAGTCCATTAATTTGGCGGAAAATGGTTTATTGCACACCTGAAGCGTGACAAATCTATAGGTTCCAAAGTTTAGCTCCCAAGAAGTGGAGAGTATATGAAATGGTCCACACAAGCCCAATTAATTAAATTTAAAGATCCACATTCTGTACATAAATTATCCTAGAAGAGATGACAGTCCCTGAAGAGACTATAAAAGCGCTTGAAGAGGCATGTGTACCGATTACAAAGATATATATTTATATCTAAAGCATGCAAATGAGAATTGTGAGATCGTTGGTATATTGATGATGTGTTTTGTCTATGGTAGCTACTAAAAATTATCATGGGCTATAATAATGTGGAACCACGTTTACTATAAATGTCGACAAAATTAAATGATTGGCCAAACTGGAAAGAGGCAATTCCAGTAGAATTGAACATCATTATAAACGTGTAATAATGAGAACCTATAATTCAGATACCAAAGATGTTAACCCTGAAGGTTATAGGGTGTTTGAAATAAAGTGAATGAAATCACTATTTATAATGGCATAATGTTTCTCTAAAGAAACATGAGATTGTGGTTATATATTCTCCTGTTATAGATGCAACCGCATTTTAACAAATTTAGTAAATTTGATGTGTTCATTGCATGTGGAAAAAATCTTTTAAAGATTATGAAATGCCTGAAGCATATATATCGCCAGAAGCGATTTCCTACAAGATATATAACAAATTACTAAGTCAAATATCAAATTGAAAGTGCCATGAAATATTATGTGCTTGAAGCAAATCCTTGAAGGATTGAAAGAGCCTAAAGCTTAATTTATGTACTTAATTTTAACACTATTAATATGGTCAAAATTGCCTTATTGAGTATTTTGATTAGAACCCGAATTCGGAAATTGTTGCAACATATTTCAAAATTTTGAAAGAAGTTATGAATTTATTAAGGCTCCTGAAGAGCTCATAAGATTATTGAATGCTTGAATATTAGATTTGATATAAATAACCTTGGGAAATGAAAATAGTGTCTCGAGCTGCAGATCGAGTACTGTACTAGTGAAATTCTTATGCCCAACGGTTATTCAATCTATTGGCACTAAGAATGATTACTTGCTTCCTAAGGAAGATGTAAGAAAGATCTTTGGTCCAGAAGCACCATATCTTAATGTGCCTTATTCAACTTAAACGCAATGCAGTAGACCGAATATAGTATCGGTGATTGTGTCATATAATTTTTCCAATACTCAAAGTATTTTCATAATAATTCATCTCTTTTAGAGATAATTGTTTCTAACCACTTTATTTAGTGGAATTATATTTTATTTGTATTGCTCCAATCTCAACAGGATTTTAACATATGATGACAAACATATATCCCCTGATAGTATGGAAGCCATGTTCATACAGGCATTGTCAAACTCCACTCTCTAGAAGATGAAATGTGAGATATCATTATTTGCTGGATTATTGAGACAGTCAAATTAAAGCTTGTTGTTATCAGGGGGAGCATCCAACCATTTTGCGTGTTGTACTCTTTTCCCTTCGACTAGGTTTTTGTCCCATCGGGTTTTTCCTAGCAAGGTTTTAATGAGGCAAAGCGCATCCAACATGTAGCAGTGATATTGCAAAAGTTGCACTCCTTTTCCTTTGCTTTGGTTTTTTCCCATTGGGTTTTTCAAAGCAAGGTTTTAACGAGACAATATTCACTGATTGGAGAAATATATCAACATTAGGGGGAGCGTGCCATCAAACATTGTACTTTTTTTCCTTCGTCCAAGGTTTTTGTCCCATTGGGTTTTCCTAGCAAGGTTTTAATGAGGCAGTGTCGTGCGCCCATCATATCTATCAGAAACACATGAAGATTGTACTGTTTTCCTTAGCTAGTCTTTTTCCCATAGGGTTTTGGCTAGTAAGGTTTTTAATGAGGCAATTGTCATATTCAATGGACATCCAAGGGGGAGTGTTGTAAATATCATTAATTATGTGGATGTCCATTATCATGTTTAATATTTATCTCATGTATTATCTAGAGCAATTGTATAGATAATTAAGAGGAGTCCAATTCATTGTAAAATAGGAGACCTTAAGGGTCTATCCCAGGTCATCTAAGAGCCTATAAATAGAAGCCTTATGTGAATGAGAAAGACACTCTGATTCCTCCCTAATTCTCTCTTATGTTTTTCTCTTTACATTTCTTTTTATTTTATAGGCTTATTCATACCATTGCCCCCTGTAAGATACACTTTTTTTCACTTTGCCCCCTGAAACTTAAATCCTCTCAGTTTGCCACCTTAACTTCAAACAATTGTTGCAAAAAACCCTATGTCGTCAACTCTGTCAATTTTTCCGTTAAAAAAGCTGACGTGACACCTATATGGCATAGGTGGGACCCTTTTCTAGTTATGTAACATCCATACAGACACTAAAAATTATAAAAAATTGACATTAAGCTCGAAATTTGCAACGTCCCCTACTCATATAATCATATTTTTTATAATTTTTAGTGTCTGCATGGATGTTACATAACTAGAAAAGGGTTCCACCCATGTCATATAGGTGCCACATCAGCTTTTTTAACAGAAAAATTGACAGAGTTGACGGCATAGGGTTTTTTGCAACAACTGTTTGAAGTTCAGGTGGCAAACTGAGAGAATTTAAGTTTCAGGGGGTAAAGTGAAAAAAAGTGTATCTTACAGGGGGCAATGGTATGAAGAAGCCTATTTTATAACAATATGTCATTTAACAAATAAATGATAAAAAATTAATTAACAGGCACAATTTCTTCAAATCTCAAATTCAATTCCCAAATTTGAACTCTCAAATTGGTACGAAACCAATAATCTCAAATTGTTGTGAAACCAACTTTCTCAACTGGTACAAAACCAAAGTTTTCAAATTCAAATCTCAAGTTCAAACTCTCAAGTTGGTACAAAACCAACTCTCTCAAATTGGTACAAAATCATATCTCTCAAATTGGTACAAAACCACATTTCTCAAGTGGTACGAAACCACCTCTTTAAATTCGTACAAAACCATCTCTTGGTATAAAACCAACCCTCCAAAAATGGCACAAAGCCAACCAAGTTAAAAGAAAATCACCCAAATAAAATTCTTCAAATTTCTTAAATAAACCACATTCGGTTTGATCCCATCAGAGGTATGTAGGCAACCTACCAAAATTTAGGTGCAACCTTAACCAAATCAAATTACTTGTTGTTTCGTTTACACAAAAAAAAATTAGATTTAAATTAAAATTTTCACTCTCACTTGGATTTTAATTTCTTATTTGATGTTTTGTTTATTGATTTTAAAACAAAGGGTTTGTCTTTATTTTTAGAAATTGATTTATCTTAGAAGGTGAATAACTAATAGCTCACCATTTTACAAAGATTCCATTTCAGGATGCTCTGGTTATTTATTATTAAAAATGAAAAAAAAATTTCCATTGTTTTGGAGTTTAGTTTGTTTAAATTTTAAGCCTTACGTTGATCTTCGATCTTGACATGTTCTTACTTAGGATTAGTGAGAGTATGTCGAGGTTAAAGACCAATGTGGCACTGCCACATGCCCAAAGTGTTATACCCCATTTTGGGTTATGACAATTTGCATCGAATTGACTTCTCAAAAACAATTGTAAAACAAGTAAGGAACAAGAATCTTGCCTAGGTTATTCTTTGCCTTAACTCTCAAAGACTTTAAAAATCATAGGTTTCGGTGATTGTGTTTGTGAAATTGAAAGTGCAAATCAAAGGCTCAAAGGTAATAAGATTATAAGTCAAACAATGAACTTTAATGAAAAATGTGTATGTGATTTGATTATCTTGAACTTGAGTGACAATGAAAGTTTTAACAACAAATCTCATAATGAACAAATATGAAATCAATAGTTGAAACTTGAACAAAAGCAATATTAAGGACAAAATGAAACCCTAGCAGAGCTAAAAACAAGAAAAATAACTTAAGAACTTGAGAAATCGAGATCCAAAAGATCTTGAGAATTCTTAAATTTGTTTGTTGTGTTGAATGTTGAAGCAAGCCCTCTCTTTGTGTCTGCTGCCTCTATTTATAGCGATCAACCCCTTCAGCTCTTAGGAAATCCTTTTTCTTCTCAGATTAGGCTTCTATCTTTCCTTTCTTTCACGCCCAAGACTCTCCCTTCACTTGCCTGATTTGGTCTCCTAGTCCACCAAGGAAATCTCAGCAAGATTGACTTAGAAACCTTCCAGAATTTGCACACACTCTTAGACTTGGGCCTTGGCTATTAAGCTAAACTGGGCTTGGCTGTGACTATGGCCCAAAACCAAAATAGGGTATAAACAATATCTAATTGAACTATTATACTAGATGTAATTAAAAGTAAAAAAATTAAAAGATTTTGTTCTTTTTCAATGTTCCATTTTATATATGAGATTTTGTTCTCCATTACTAGTATAAGTCTTGTTGCAAGAAAGTCACAAAATTACTAATTGTTGTTTTGTGAAATCTTCTTATTCTTTTGCTCTTTTTATAAGAATGTAGGCGCCAAATTAGTTCTATCAAAATCAAAAAATCAAGAAAATTTAACAAAAACCGTATAGGCCTAACCATTAATGATAGAATTGCAACCATGAAAGCTTGAGTACGTTGAAGGCTAGGTTCTTTCTCAATGGGGTTCACGAATAGCTAGCCACCAATTATTCATTGAGGCATGTAGTGAGAAAAGTGACAAAATTAGTGGGTACTGGAAGCTCAGTGCTTAGCTTCTTATGGTTTTCAAAGATCAAGCAGAGTCCTATTGTAGAGATCTAAATAGAATAGACAAAAAAACTCAAATATTGACAATTGATTAATGTCCAGAGAGAATAGCTCTGGAGAGACTCCACAACCGTTTGGGATCTAGGTTGTGACCCTTTGAATGGTGGCCACCTTGAGACCAGTCTTTTAACGATCATTAAAATCATAAAGAGTACTAAGGAATCAACAATATCCGTCCAATACTACAAGAAAAAGGCCCAAACATGCAACACTGTTTTGGGGAGACGACATTCCAAGTGTGCAAAATGGGCCAACATATCACACGACATTTCAATTTGTCATAAAGGGCAAAGCACCAAAATGGCATTGAAGCATACTCAAAACTACATTTGTTACATATACCCTTATAATCAATTTATAAATAATGTTCTCCCAAACATGTTTTAATATATTCCTTTCCCAAAAAAAAAAAAGCCAAGAAAATATATATCTTCTTAATTCCATTTGTTCTTTTTTTCTACCACTTTCTCTCATCTCGATCCTCCTTAAAATAGAAATCGATACCAACTCTTGGGTAGTTGCTAGCAAAGCTACAAATATGAAATGTAAATTAAACAACTTGAGCCAAAAGGTGACAAGAACAACTGAGAATTCAAATGACTGAAGTCTTTGGTGTGTAGTGAGCGTGTCCCTTCTCCATCTCCATCAACTTGCATTTGTAGGGTGGCTTGCTAATCCAATGTGGCTAGGTCATTAATGGCCTAAAATCATGATTCTGTGATTGTGGTGACTGACCGAAATTACAATCAAACCTAAAATTACAATCAATTCTGGTCACTGATTGAGCAATGAGGTTGAAGGCTGACTTTGTTGGCATTCAATACAAGATTTTTTCCTTGCGTGACTTAGACTCAAATGGCGAATTTTGATTACTGTCAAACCCTGAATGAAATTTGGATTTTGGGTGACCTATATCTTTGGGGCAAAATTTAAGCTTTGAATGGATTTAATCACTTTTAATACTTGAGCCAATTTCTCACTTAAGAGAGACCACTTAACTTCATTAATTTTGGCTTTAATTCAGTCTGAAAATAGTGCTACAACCTCAAATTCCGGCCTTAAAACGGATTCATCAATAACCAAATATTTTAGTTCAACTTCTATAAGTAGCTCAATCAATATCATCTTTTAAAAAGTACCTGACCATTTGCATTTTAGAAAAGACACCTTATTTCAAAGGTCGTTTTCACTTGAAACATATAACCCAGCCTATCACAAACAATTTTATTTTATTTTATTTTTCTATCAAAATCCGACCGATCACAAAGTTTTATTTATTCATAAAAAATAACTTGGCCGTTTTCATTTTCTTGAAAATTCATTTCGGCCGAAGCTTTCTGTTAGTTTTTAGGATTTTGAACTGGCTATTCCTTGTCCAAATCAATGTATTTATGTTTAATTATTCACTCACAAGCTTTAGGCTAGAATTAAGGATTAAGATCACTTGTGTTGAAGAAATCAAAACTGAAGTTGCAATGCAAAAGGCTCTAAAGTATAATGCACTTCATGCATTTCACAAAAAACAGTTTTGTGTCTATTTGATTAGTCACTCACTAATCATAAGGACAATGTTCTTCACACGTGTACTGCACATGCAGTTTTAACATTTAAATAATTGTTGACATTTAAGAAGGTCATTTCGTGACTTGGCTTTTAAAGCTCATTTCCCTTTTTCTTACAAACATATGCATAGCACATGAACTAGTTTTTCATTAATTCAATATGTACAAGACATGTGTTTTATTTTCAGCTTGCATTCACGCACTCACACACACCTTTACACTATTCATCTTCTTCCTCTTTTGTGATTTTTGAAAAACGAGGAAATTATTGATTTACAGCTCTACATTCTTATATACAACTATACTACGATTCCTTTCTAGGACAAAAAGAATGTCTTCAATTTTTCTCTTGTAGATAGCCATTGTTTGGCTTCCATGTGGCACAGGCAGACAAGGGCGTGTGTGTGTCGTGGGTATATGGGTGTTTTGGTCTTGGTTTTGCAGTCTTGACACGCATTATCTTTGGGCATGCTGGTTGCGTGAGTACTTGGGTTAATTGGGTGTGTGCTCATTGTTTTTCAAGTAAGAAAATGGTTTTGAATTTGATAAACTAAAATAATTTTTTTTGACTGTGTTTGAGTGTGTTCTAAAGTTTTTCACAAATTTATAAACACTATCATTTAGATTTTAGATTTATGATTCTCCATTAGCCTTTTCATGTCTCTTACTTGAGAAGGTTAATTTTTAAAGAATCCAAATCTGCATATTATGTTCATATATTGAAGAATCTGTTGTGCTTGGTATGAATCGGTGTCATGGGTTGATGAGCTTAGAGATTGAGCTACCTTCTTCATGATTGACTGATTACCATGCTTTTAGAAGTTGCACAAAAGGGTAAGAAGCTGCCACTTAGTTTAGGATTTAGTGATTAAGCTTGTGTGCAGTATGCTCTCTTTGTATTGAACCTCCTATATAGTGGATTACCCGGTCAGTTGAAAAAGACCCCCAGTTTTTACCCTTTGTGGTTTTTCTGGGTAAACATCTTGTGTGCCTTCATCTTCATTTTGTGTTGTTATGTTCACTGACTTACTCAACTTTTAAACACAAATCCGCTTTGAATATCTATGTTTGGTATTGTTATATGTCATATGAAACAATCAAGTTAATCACACACCACTGTAGTTGTGGATAAGACTGAGATGCCTACTATGATGGGTTCTCTGAGTGTATAGGTTATCACATGATCCTTTGGCGTGTTTGATTTGTGTTGGTTACAAAAGTTGTATTTTATTTTGCAAGTGTCAATCTGGAACTTCAGATTTAAGTCTGTTTGAGTAGTCTCTGAGTCATCACGTAAACAAAAATTTGGGGTTTGATTACTGACTACGGTTTTAATCAAATTAATTAGGTAGATAAATCACCTAATACAAACTTTCACTTTCCTCATTTATGTGAAAAAGTTACAAATGGTCAGATAGCTTTCATTAAATCAAAAAGGCGAGCTTCTCTTTTAGAATTTAGAACTTGATTTCCAATTTTTGCATGAGAAAACAATCATTTGGGCCGGGCCTAACACCTTTTATTCTTATCAAAATAACTTGACCGTTTTTACTTGAGAATCACCTTTTTCATTCCAGTCAAGGTTCCAATAATCATGCACACAATGGGTTTGAATGCCTAATATGACTAGAGGGTGGGACCCACTTATCATCTATCTTGCACGTTAATATTGCATATCTGTGTATTGATATATAGTGAAGGCGTACAACATAACAACATAATTAGCAAGCAACTCTTGAAAAATGTCATTCACACAGTCACACTAATCAGTTTAAAAAATGCCACTTGGTTTTGTATTTCAAGAAATTTCAGTTTTAATGGAAGCGGATCAACTATGCAAAAAGAAATGAAGGTGCATGTTAGCATGGCCTTGAGGCCCTTAACTCTAATTTTTTGAAAGGAAAACGAATGGTTGGTGCCTTGGTGGGACCCAACATCCGTACAAGAGCTGGAAGCCAAGCGGCTGGCACAGAGTCACAGACAACAACTTGGGTGGAAGCACTCTTTCTCTCCTCTCTGCGAACAGAGGCAGAGACTTCATTTATTGCAAAGATATGTGATTATCTTCATTTTCAATTGTCATCATTATAACCCTAAAATGTGAAACAAAGTTACAAAACCAACTCTTCATAGGCAATCTCTCCCTCTACTTCAACTGAAATTTTACAAGACAATGCATGATGGCTACATGCTACATGCTGCAGGAGATTGTGATATGATTTTTTGAGAGCCTATTTGCTGTTTGTGTGTTAAAATATAGAAAAATTAATGGGCAAATATTTGTTTCACTCACCCACCTGGGAAATTGATAGTGCCAATCTTCAAACCTTAAGGGGTCAAAAGCCATGTATTTATGAAAGGTCTATTCTCTCATGCAGACATCTAAATGGTTTTGATTAATTTATTCTGCTGTGTAATTTGCATTTTGATCCAACCTTGTAATTTGTTTTTAAACTTATCCTTACATTGATTGTTTGGTTCTAAATGTGAGTTGCTGAGCTTGGTAATTCCATCTAGGGCTAAATGGTCAATGTACCGCTGTAGTACATCTGAATCTTCCAGCATGGGTGTTTGGAGTGTCACATATATGACAATAGAGGAGCAAGGTATGTTATTTGAAATGTTATTAGATTTTGGAGAATACAATTTATATGTCTTACGTTCCTATGTGATTAATGGTTATGCGCATGAATTCAATTGTTAGGATGTTTGAGTCAGTTTTGAGTCTTTTCTTTATTTTATTTGCTCGAAGGGGTATGATGAGTATGCATTTTGCATCATTTTATGATACTAATTCCCTAATGTAGAGTATTAGAACTCGATACTTTTGTGTATGTTGTCTTATTTTTGTGTTTTCAGGTCAAATGAAGCATAAATAAAAAAAATAAAAAAGCAAATGGAGCCGTTTTGAGATATTTCTTAGTCAAACTAGGAAAAAAGCAGAAATCTTAGTCAAATGAGGATTCCTAGTCACAAGAAGAACAATCAAGCCTAGAATCATTATTGTCAAGACAAAAATGAGAAATCTTAACTGGAGCATGAATTCCTGGTTGAACTAAGAAACCTAACCCTACTAGGGAAATGAATTCTAATGATGTTAGGAGTCACTAAAGGCAATATGGTCATTATGAGAAGTTGAAATTGATAAGGAATTCTACATCTACAAGAAATCGTAGTGAAACTAGAAAAGGTGGGTCAAAGTCAACTCAATCAAGTCAATGTTCCAAAAGCTTCTAGAATGCATTAGATATTCATGGAATCAAGTGGGGTGAAGAAATGAAATTAAATCTAATAGAGAGAGAAGGGTGAAATTGGAAGTCAAAATCAATGTTCAAGGGTCAACTATGTCATGTCATGAAGTCAAATGGGCTATAGGCCTAGGAGAAGTCAAAGGGACAAGAGGCTGAGGTGGCAGCTCTTGCATACATGTGCAAACTTGCAGCCCATTCCTTGATACCCTAAAGCCCAATGATCTGGAATGGCCCAACGTAACGAGGTGCCCACCAAACATATGTCAAAGTTTCGACAGATGCCCGTCGAATAGAATCAACATCAGTTAAATCAATATCTTCATTCGACATAGACCCACCGAATAACATTTGATATTTCAGAGGATAACTATTGAAGGAATGTAAATAATTCAGAATTGAACTGTCGAATGATTTGTAAACAAATTTTGACCAAATTCTATTCGGAAGTATATTGTCGAATGTTTGAACATAATTCGACAGGTAGATGCCGAACAAATTGTGAAATTTCGACACACTACTACCAAATGAAATTCGAACAGCAAAGATAAATTTGCAGACACCCACTTTCAAAATCTCATTCTAATTTCTCTAAACTATCAAATATATGTGTAATTGGTAGGCCAAATATATATATTAATGCATTACACAATGAAATTACATAAATATTTATATACATAAAACCCTAAACATAGATGACATCGAGAATGAGTGAGGGAGAGTGAGAGGGAGAAAGCAACGAACCTGAAATTGCAAAGATAAGAAGTAAAGGAGGAATCGGCGATAGAGGGGAGCACTGATAACGGAAGAAGCGGCGGAGGAGAGTGGAGGAAGCGACAACGTAGATGTGTTTGAGCCAAAATCTACGGGTAGGCCAGAGGTAGGGTATGTGTGTGAGTTTGTTTGTTTGGGTGGGTAGGTGTGTTTGGGGTGGGGTCAGATTGGTGGGTTTAGATAGTAAAAATGATGTTTTTTGTGAAATTAGGGGTATTTCTGTCATATTAGGATGGTTAACTCAACAGAATTTAAAAAATTCAAATTTATAGATGGTGAACTAAGTAAGGGTGGTCAACTCAGCACTTTAGGATGGTCGGCATAGCCGCCATCGTAATGAAAACATGCCTCTTTGATTCCTTCTTGGCCCATGTACATGAAGTTTTCCGCTTTCAAAACAATTGATATACAAAATATAAGGCCAAATACCAAAGGAAGGCTCATTACTTGCTCTGCAGGGGTTGGAAAGCTTAAGAGAGGAATTTCTTGGGCTCTATACATTAGTCTAGCCCATTTGATCATGTCAACATTGCTGTAGCCCATTTTGAGATCAAGTTGCTACTTGTTGGGCCTCATTGCAAACACCAACCCAAATAAAAAATTACCAATTAATAAAAGATTGGTATAAAATAAAAGTCCAACGGACTATTTCCTCAAATTCATATTCACCTATTACGAAATAATAATAAAATATGACATTTAACAAATAAATGATACAAAATTAATTAATGGGCACATTTTCTTGAAATCTGAAATCCAATTCCCAAAGTCAAATTCCCAAATTGGTATGAAACCAATAATCTCAAATTGTTGCGAAACCAACTTTTTCAACTGGTACAAAACCAAAGTTTTCAAATTCAAATCCCAAGTTCAAACTCTCAAGTTGGTACAAAACCAACTCTCTCAAATTGGTACAAAATCATATCTCCCAAATTGGTACAAAACCACATCTCTCAAGTAGTACGAAACCACCTCTTTAAATTGGTACAAAATCATCTCTTGGTATAAAACCAACCCTCCAAAAATGGCACAAAGCCAACCAAGTCAAAAAAAAAATCCCTCAAATTTCTTAAATGAACTGCATTCGGTTTGATCTCATCAGAGGTATGTAGGCAACCTACCAAAATTTAGGTGCAACTGCAACCAAATCAAATACATCCAAATTTCCCATAAATTAATTTCATACACAAGGTCCGTAAATTAATTTCTCAAATCAAATACAAGGGCTCTAAATCCTACCCAAATTACTCAAATCATTTAACTGGATCACTCACCCACTTAATTCCTAAAAGCAGTTAACTACGTTCAGTTTGATTCTTTCAAGGATACGTAGGCAACCTATACTTAAATTTTGGTACAACTGTCACCAAATCAAATCCGTCCAAAGTCTCCAGAGATTAATTCTACACACAAAAATTCCTGAATTAATTTCTCAAATCAAATTCAAGGGCTCTAAAGCCTACTCAAATTACTTAAATCATTTAAATAGGTCACTTACCCTTTTAATTCCCAAAAACTTGGAACTACAAATTGGCTTGGTCCCCTCAAAAGGGTATGTAGGCAACTTGGGACACTTCCCAAGTGCAGTGCAGCTACAAATCTAAACACTCATATCTCATCAAATGATTTCAGTTCCATCATAATTGGAATCAAAGGGTCTTCCCTTGTACCAAGGAATTGTAATTAAGAGATGCACTTCATCTTGAATGGGTCGTACCCTAAATAATAAAACTTTATTACCTAAATGAGTAGAGTGAAATTATGTTGGGTAACAAAAATTATAAATATATATATATCACATTTTTATTCAACACAAATGCATAAGGCTTAGCCCTCTAAGAGCATTCACAATAGTTGTTCAATAGTTCAAAGCAATAATTCAATATTTTGAACTATTTTGACATCTATTGAACTGAACTATAATTTTACTTGCAATGGTACAGTTCAATAGCTTCATATCAATAGCTATATCTTTTTTTTTTTTAGTCACCAGCCACAATAGCTATATCTTTTTTTTTTTTAGTCACCAGCCACAATAGCTATATCTTTTTAAATATATATTGTTTTATGTACTCAAATAAAATAAAATGAATCAATTTAATTACCTTAAAAAGTATATCATTGAAATGGTCTCAAAGAGATCTTTAAAAAGAGACCAATTTTGGATATATTTAAAAAAAAATTCAGTTGATGCCCAACTTTTATATTTAGATATTCTAAAAAAAAAAAAAAAAAAACTTGTATATTTAAAAAAAATTTAATTCCATATTGTGAGTTTTTTTAATTCAATGTAGTAATTTGATACATTTAGAAAAAAACTTACATATTTTCATGTTGTAGTGATGAGACATCCCTTGAAGAGAGAGATAGAGACAAGAAATGAGAGAGAATGAGAGAAAGAGAGAGGGAGAGAGAGAGAGAGAGAGAGAGAGAGAGAGAGAGATCCAATTTGAGAGGGGGGGATACTGAATGGACTGCCCTTGAGTCCCACCCTAGAACCCAAGGTGATTTTATGGGGTCCAACACTGATGGGGTGCTAGGCCCATTAACCTTATTTACCCTTGTGACTAGTATGGCAAAACAATCCACATGGGAAATTCTATGGAAAATTCGGCAGCATCTCCCCTAAAAACTTGACAAACCAAAAAATTCAATACCTGAAAAAGAAACACTTCTATACAACATTAGCCACCCCAACCACAATAAAAGGTCTCAAACCCATCAAAAGACAACAGTACAGTTTAGACAAATGATCCTATTATAGTTAATAGAGCCATTGCTATTATTAAACTTTACAACAAAAGTTAGAGGAAAATAGAAAAAGATGGACACATCGCCTACAATGTCAGTGAGATGGAAAGGGAAAGATGACTCGACGTATATGGGCTCGACCTCCACCACTGTTACTACCTGGGGGAGAGTTAAAACAAAACAGGGGAAAATGTGAGAGAAACTCAGTGAGTGTACATAAAATAAATAATTGAAAAGAAATGAAAAATCTTTCATAAAATTCATTTTTTCCAAAAGAAACCGTTCTTTCTCAAATAAACTTGGTTTTGAAATCCCCAGTTTTAAAATGCTTTCATAAATACCTTTTAAAACAAAAAGATGTAATATCAATAAGTGAATAATTAATTTAAATCAAATCAAGTATGCCTAACGTGTCATGAAATTTAAGTAAACCACAAATGCACAAAATTTAGTAGAATTGAAGTAAATC
This sequence comes from Dryas drummondii, assembly GCA_003254865.1. Classification (NCBI taxonomy): domain Eukaryota; kingdom Viridiplantae; phylum Streptophyta; class Magnoliopsida; order Rosales; family Rosaceae; genus Dryas; species Dryas drummondii. The sequence goes on from QANW01012397.1 coordinate 68,901, forward strand.
CATATAAACTAGTAATAAAAACTCACATCAAGTAAATTCATAAAGGAATTTACCTTACACCCAAGAAAAAGACTAAACTTTTGTGAAATATCAAATTTTTGTTCCATTTAAAAACATGTATAGCTCTAAAATTAGAGAGTACGTACCACACATACATGTACATTATGTTCTTGATAGGGTAGAATTAAAATTGTGTACTAACCACAATGGCAGGCCAACTCTGATTATTCCTTTTCTAGTAGTAAGTGTTAATTCTCCAAACCTTGTATAGATGGATTGCAGTTAGGGATGGCAATGAGGCGGTGAAATTATTTAATTCCTCGAATCCACCCCAATTCCCCAGATACTTAAATTGGGATTCCCCGCCCCCAAGCCCGCCGACGAGTGGCTCCCTGAACCCGCCCCGAATCCCTGCCAAATACACTCCAACACACTATGTTTCTCCATTTCCACAAAATTGCAAGGGGCTGTTAGGAGATAAGGAACACTTGAGCATATAGGATATGCAGGTTACTGAGGACCAGATCTAGAGGGACCTGCCAATGAAGAAATTTGATTAGGACTATCCAATTCATCTTCAGCCAATGAGCCCAGATGCAATGAAGCAAGTCAATGTTGTCTAGGATTCTTATTAGGCAACCAAGGATGCTCATGGCATCTATATTCTTACTGAGTGGGATGAATTCAAAACACTTGATTATAAGAGGATTTCTGATAACATGCAGAAACGTGCATTTGTATTTGATGGAAGGAACATTGTTGATGTAGAGAAGCTGAGAGAGATTGAGCTCCATGTCCCTAAATCCACGACGGCGAGAAAGAGCGAGTGACGACGATGAGAGAGAGAGGGATCCGAAGAGAGAGATAGAGAGAGAGAGAGAGAGAGAGAGAGAGAGAGAGAGAGAGAGAGAGAGAGAGAAAATTGAGCAACAAGATGCAACACAGGCGAGGGAGAGCGGTGATGATGACCAGAGAAGGAGATCACAATGTGTCACATCCCAAAGTAGTGCCTGTCATTTTGGGCATATGGCAATGCCACATTGGTTATTTACCTTGAAATAAACTCACTATACCCTAATGAGAATACTCTAAAGCCAATAATCAATGTAAAGCAAAAATTAGATAAATCAATAGCTTACAAAAAAGTACTATATTTTTTTTTCTTTTAAAGACAAGTGTAAATGCAGCCAAGGAAGCTTTATCGTCATGATGTGCTCCTTAGGTTTAGCAGTTGAAATATGATTTTGTAAAAGGAATAATAGACCCTTCTTTATAATGTATCAAGCAAAAACCTTTAAAAGTAGAAATCATATTGGGAAGTCATATTCAAAAATCTGTTTTAAGTACCAAAGATAAGAACAACAAAATCAAGTAATAGCAGTAGGTAATTAATAAGCCATTCTAATCCTTAGTAATTGCAATAACTGGTTTCTTAATCAAAAGGTAAAATAAAAGAGATAGTTACACATTTATCCATAGAGGCATCCTCCTCTTCACTTGAATCATTTGAGGTTGGGGGTGTTGGTATGTCAATGCTGGGAGTCCTATTCCACTAGCCTCCTTGTTCTTCATTTGAATCCAAGAGGTCTATCATACTAACCATTGTTCCTAAAGTTGTCTTGCACCTACAAACTGTGTAGGGTTGAGCATCACCAAACAACTGATCTTATGCTTAACTAGTCCAAAACATTGCATGCATTTCAAGGTAGTTTTCAAATATCAAAGTAGAGCTTTAGTGAAACATAAACACTTTGCCAAACTGGCCAGATTCACAAACATGTCATATAAATGGCATCAAGGCAACTTCAATGATTCAAACCAACATATATCATATCGAGACATAGCTTAGCCTAATATGAAATCAGTTTGGAGTCTTTAAACAAGTTATAAGTATGTACCAAGCATAAAGTTCAACTCATCTATCTCGAGTTACCATGGCATTGTTATATGTCCCAACAATTATCACAAGTAACCATAATTTACTTCATGATATGCACATGTATGTCAAAAGTAAATAGTAATGCAGTGCGTACCTTTTCTTCATGACAAAGCTCACCTGTCAAGATTCAAAGACAGTGGACTTGTTTCCTAATTTGTAATTTTCATTACCTCTATCACAACATCCTATTCAAAGATAGGCTTAAGATAGTGAGATGTCCTATAATGGAAGCAAATAAGTCTATTTCTTCCGCTTTAGCATATTTCACATAACCTTCTAGAGTAATATGTTATAACTTTAATACAAATAGGTTTGATACTAATTTAATAGATAATTGGATATTATTTGCCTCAAAATTTATACGGCCACATGTCGAGTAGGTCGCGAATCAAGAAAACTACGTTCTTCTTATGTGTGTTGGACATGCCAATACACGGCCACAGGCCAAGCGTACAATTATGAATTTTGCGCTGAATCTGACTTTGAACCAAGCGATTGTGACCAAGGAAGGAACGGGATTTCGGTCTTAGGTTCTAACTGCATTGATGATGCAAGGACTTTTTGGGAGGGTGTCATGGGATAGAAGTGATTTGGTGGGTGATTATGGGTGTATGGATGATGGACGTGAAAATAAAGAAAAATAACAATAAAACTGAATGTGCAACTAAAAAGTAGATGTAGGAAAAGTAAAGTGCAATCAAAACGAAGGTAATCCTAAAGATTTAATATAAATAATGTGAGTGTGAACAAAACATTGCATAAACTAACACTACTCTAAACTACGAAAGTGATAAAGAAAGCAATAAACCTAATTACGTACGGAAAATAAAATCTAAACTAACAATATGCAAATTAAAGATCACACTCATATTAATACTAAGAAATCCATTGAAAAACCAAATGTTTTGAATCACTAAACCCTTGAGGAAAACCATGAGATCTCCTCAAGAACAATCTACAATCTACTTGAAAAGAAAACTAAAATCTTAATAAGTTCATGAGATTAATCATGGGATTAACCTCAATCCCTCAAGAACAAACTATTACAAAAGAGAAAAACTACTAAATCATGATAACTAGGAAGCTTGAAAAGCTTGAATGATATTTGGTGATAATCTTGTTGTCCTGTGCTTCTCCAATTGCTTGTATTTATAGGATTCAATGACAACCCTATTGGGCTAGACCATTACTTGGCCTCAAAGAAAACTCTAACTCAATCTCAGATTTGATGAGATAAGATCATTATTTTCTATTGACTTGATCTCCAAGACTATTTAAACTCTTTCCATTGTGGGCTCATAGTAGACTTGAGCTTGAAGATAACATCTTTGGCATTAAATTCTTGAAATCTTTCCTGAGTATGGTCTTGATGTTTGCAATTAATAAGATTCCCTCAAATCAAGACTCCCTATCGGATTTGAATTTTGAACTTGAGTGGACTCTTGCCTTGGTAAAAGATTGAATAATATGAAAGTCCACAATTAGGCCGCCGGCTGTGGCTTATTGTCCTTGGGCATTGAATTGACTTTCATGATACTTTTAAAACATCTCTAAAGATCACGGTCGAAGCTTCCTTGTCAACATAGGCTTCTCTGCTTAGTTAGAATAGCTTAGCCACAATCATGCTCGGCCATAATCAAGCTTGGCCGCAATTAAGTTTGGCTACGACCATCAATTAAGTGAGGTTGCTATACGTATACGGCCGTCCATATGGTCGATAGCCGTAAGAACATTCAACCTAAATATATTCACTTCTTAATTGGTCGAAATTGAGGTCAGCCTAAACTAGACTCAAGATATAAACCATCTTAAAGCCCATTTTCTAACTTTATCTGGTCGTCGATCTACGACCTAAATTTAGTGTGGCTTGAGCATTAGAACTCGGCCTGAAATCACAGCCAAAATACATTTCAATCTAGGCCGCACAAGAATTAATACATATTAATTACGGCCTAAATATATCTTAACTCAGGCTACACAAGGATATCTATTATATGATTTTCAACCAAAACTCACCCTAGCCGTCAGATTGCAGCCTAAAATATATTTTGGCCCATGAGCAAAATTTCAGTTCAAATAGATATATATATCTTTATAATTTAAAACAATATAACCTATATAATATAGGTTTAGTAATTTTAGTTTATAACTTTATATACTAGAGCAACTGCTTTATAACTTTTAAAGTTTATATAACTACTACTAGTTTATGTAACTACTAACTAGTATAAAACTTTATATAAGTTTATTACTAGTTTATACTTTGTAACTAGTTTAAATTTTATAATTACTAGTTTAGGGTTTAGGGAATTAATACTAGATTTAGTGTATTATTAATAGAATTTAGTGAATTAATTAATAGAATTTAGGGTTTAGGGTTTATGGTTTATGGTTTAGGGATATAGAGTTTAGGCCTCTAGGGTATTTAATATAGAATTTAGGGTGTAGGGTTTATGGTTTATGGTTAGGGGTTTAAGGTTTATGGTTGGTTTAGGGGTATATGGTTTAGCCTTTAGGGTTTAGGGTTTCATGTTTATGGTTTATAGTTTAAAGGGGTTTAGGTTTTAGGGTTTATGGTTTATGGTTTAAGAGGTATTAGGCCTTTAGGGTTTAGGGCTTAGGGTATTAATGTTATTATCTTAATGTGTACAAATATATACATTGGAAGAATAAGATAACAAGATCCTATTAGTTTGATGGGTAAGGCATTGTTGATCCTCCTTGAGGTCCTGAGTTCAAATCCTAGGCTATGCGTTAGTGTGCATATATTTTTATTATTAAAATTAAAATAATATATATATGTAATCAAGGCCTATACCATACCTGCCCCTCCCCCAACCCAGGTCCCCGCATAAATCCCTTAATCCGAACCTGGCCCCGTTTATCATCCCTATTTGTGTTTTAATCGGATCGAGGACCCGAACCTGTGGGAATTTTTGTCATCCTCAGCTATAGTGCCTTTTTTTTTACTAAACATATTTACTAAACATAAACTCTCTAAAGAGATTGGCTTCAACAGGGATTGGTATTCGTTGGTATTTGCTCTCATAAAATAAGGTTTTCCAATTTTCGGTTGCTTCCCCATTGAAATTCTTCTTTGTATACTCAATGGTATTCTAATTTAGTGTGGTTACAAACAGATGTTTAGCAAATAGATCTTCCATAAACTCATTTGATTTTCCAATTTACTCATAAATAGAGCTTCGTCATTGACAGATGTTTCCTACTGAACATATCTTCTGAGTTTTTTACAAAAATTATTGTAGTCGAGTTTAGGGTTTTGTTAAAGAGTTGAGCGGAAAGGTGTGTAGAAAGTGGAGATGTTGGGTATTGTTGGCATGAGTTGGCATTGACTAATTGTATTGATTGTAATTTATTTCCTGTTCTATTATTTGGTTTCCTATTGTAAATAGAATTAGATCTTACTTGGCCTCTAAGGCATGATGTGCTATATGTGTGTGTGTGTGTGTGTGTGTGCCTCCTACGAGGAGAAGAATAAGAGAAAATTTCCCGCAATCAAAACCCTATAATTCAGTTTGGTATCAGAGCATCGATCTTAGGATTTCTGCTCTTCTTGAAACCCTAGCTAGAAAAATTCCCTAGTTGCCGAAACCACAGGAGACCTAAACCCACCAACCCCACTACATGGAGGAGGCACCAGCGACTCCTCTACCACCTATTACCTGATTCTAGAAGAATTGACCTTAAGAATGACCCAGTTACTAAACCAGACCTAAACCCAGACCTAGACTCAGACCTCAAATCAAACTGTCACTTATGAACCTTTTGCTGCATATATTAGCATCAAGTTGGATGGCACCAACTATGCCCTATGGTCCCAGGTTGTTGAGATGCATATCTCAGGCAAAGACAAACTAGGATATATCAATGGAGACCTCCCACAACCTCCACACACAGACTCGACATTCAATAAATGGCGCATCAAAAATTTGATTGTGAAAGGATGGCTAATTAATTCCATGGAGCCGACATTGATTAGCAATTTTATTCGCTTTCCAACGGCAAAACCAGTATGGGATGCAATTGCATAACTTATTTTGATGGCACTGACAAATCTCAAGTGTATGATCTTAAAAGGCGAGTATCCAGAATAAGACAAGCAAGTGGATATATTGAGACGTAATATAATGACCTTAAAGATTTGTGGAGGGAGATTGACTTTCGTCGTCCTAATCTGATGGAGTATGAGTCAGATATTAGGGTTTAGGAAATACAATGGAATTGTTCAAGAAGATCGAGTCTATATGTTCTGTGATGGGTTAGATGATCGACTTGACAAAGCTCAGAATAATGTGCTCCAAATGAACCTGTTTCCCACAGTAGAGCAGGCTTATGCGTATGTTCGTAGGGAAGATATCAGACAAGCTGTGATGATAGGCACTCAGGAGCTGTTATGGCATCAAAAGGCGTGAACTGACCGATCGGACATACCTCATCGACCGATCGATCCTCAGTTCAGACATCACCGCATACTGCACCACTCTAGATGCAGTCTACTATGTAGAATCCAATCAAGCCAGTCACTAAACCTACGAGTACTGTGAAGCCAAATTTGGTTTCTCGACCAAAGCCTCAGTTAGACGGTGGAGGTTGCATATATTGTGGCAATATAAAACATACTCATGAAACTTGTTTTAACTTATATGGCTATCCAGAATGGTAGGGAGAACTCAAAGCCCGGAAGCAACGTGAAGCTAGGAGTAGTGGTTCTAGTCGTGCCGCCCTTGTAACAGAAGAGCCTCAATTGTCTTTTATTCCTCAAGTAGGATCTTCGGGTGCTCCGGCACTTGATGATGGCTCTACGACCTTTAGTGATTCAGGTAACTGTGGTTATGCTTTTCTTACTTCTTATAAAAGTGATTCCAATGGATGGATAATTGATTCGCGTGCAACGTACGTACATACCGATCATATGATGTTTGATCCCAATGACTTTCTGTATACCACCCAACCCAGACGAACTAGTATTTCTAATGCCAATGGGGTTACATATCCTGTCATAGAGGTTGGCATTGTTGCTCTTTCACGCTCTCTCTCATTGCCCAATACTTTACTTGTTTCGTCTCTCTCAAATAAGTTGATGTATGTTGGTCAGGCTACTGAACAATACACTGTTGTGAGCTAATCTATCCGAGTTTTTGTTTTCTTTAGGATATTCTCACCAAGGAGATCATTGGTCGTGGTACTAAGAGATGAGGTTTGTATTATGTGGATGACTTCATGGCTAACCGTGTGAAATCTTCAACTGATGTTAAACGAAGACAAATCTAGTTGTGGCATCGTTGTTTGGGACATCCATCGTTTAGTTATTTTCATACCCATGGCATTTCCATGAGACAACTTGCCCTCAGACACCTCAACAAAATGGTGTTGCCGAACATGAGAACATGCATATTTTACGAGCTCTACTTCTTGGAGCTTATGTTCCTCGTAGTTATTGGGCTGATGCAGTTGTCACAACTGTGTATTTTTTAAACAGAATACCTTCTAAAGTCTTAAACTTTCAAATTCTGCTTCAGGCTTTCTCCTAGCATGGACCATTGCCCTATATTTGATGCTTACTCCCCGCATCTTTGGTTGTGTAGCCTTCGTCCATCTCCACAAAATCAGCGTACTAAACTCGATCCATGTGCTTTACGTTATGTTTTTCTGGGGTATGCTACGCATCAGAAGAGAAATTATTGTTACCATCCTTCTACCTGACGTACTTATATTACTATGGATGTCACCTTCTTGGAGTATGAAGCATTTTTTCCTGATCCAGTATCCAATTCTCCTTTTCCGGGGGAGCCAATGAGTGAAAAGCATAATTGGACAAAATTTGCACCTGCACCGACCAGTTGTCATCTGCTTGGTGGCTTGGACTTTTTGTATGAAATGCCCTCTATACAGTTTGGTAGCATGAATTCTCACCCGATAAGTGTTGATCGATCGGCTATTGTGGAAGAATCTGATTTTGAATCATCTATTGATTTTGAATCACCTATTGTGGAAGAATCTGAGCAGCAAAAGGAACTAAAGATCCCCCTTCTCATTCTCCAGTACCTAAAGACTAATCTCATGAGTATATTCTTAAGGTAAGCTCTCCTACTACTACTCCTGTGAATTTGTTGAATAATTATACTAGTTATTAGTTAACTTTCGAGCATAACTGTGGGAAGCCACTGTACCGGTATTCTTCGTATGAGGTTAAGAAGTTGAAGTACCAAATTTCCAATCATGTATCATCTCATAAATTATCATAACCACTCAAGGCATTTGTGCATCAGTTGTCTGGCGTTCATATTCCTAGCAAGGTACACGAAGCCTTGATGGACTCGAAGTAGACTCAAGCAATGAAAGAAGAAATGGAGGCACTACAAAAAAAAAAAAAATCAAACATGGACCCTTGTTGCATTGCCAAAAGGAAAGAAGATGGTTGGATGCAGATGAGTGTTTACCATCAAATACAATGTTTATGGATCAATTGAAAGATACAAGGCAAGACTTATAGCAAAAGGGTTCACGCAGACCTATGGTATAGACTATTAGAAAACTTTTGCTCCATAGCAAAACTAGCTTAACACTATCATGGTACTATTATCGCTTGCAACCAATCTAGATTGGCCGTTACATCAGTTTGAGGTGAAGAATATTTTTTTCTCCATGGCAATCATAAGGAGGAAGTATACATGGATATTCTGCTAAAGTATACTGCATTTTCTCATATCAGTGTTGTGTGTAAGCTATAGAAGGCATTGTATGGGTTGAAACAGACACCCTGTGCATGGTTTGGGTGGTTCAATATGGCTACAAGGAATAATGGTTTCAAGTAAAGCAACTCCAATCATACTTTATTCTTGAAATATAGGAAGGGGAAGGTAACAACCATGATAATCTATGTTGATGATATGATAGTTACTAGAAATAACATGGAGGAGATTTCTAGACTCCAAAAGTATTCGGTTGTAAAAGTTAATTTTCCACAATCAAAATCCTATAATTTAGCATAGTGATGATGTTGAGTATAGTTTAAGTTAATTATTTTTTAAATTTTTTAATTAAATATTTGTTCTTAACAATCAATTTATATTATAATAAAATTAGTAATTAATATTTTATTAAATTATTAGAATTACTGATAAAAAAGATTGAGTTCTAATAACAGCACCCAAATTAATTTCAAGTGGAAACACGTGAACAAAATATATAATGTACCAAAATTTAAATAAAGCAAATTTGTCACCACAAATATACATGGAGTTGAAAACAGCGTACCCATTCTCATTTCTCAGATGTCACGCCGATCTATCACAATTCTAAAAAAATTTATATTTTATACTAATTGGTTGGTTACTTGGTGCCTTGGTGGTGAGGGCAATGCTGACTTTGTGAGGGGTGTCATTTTCAAGGAAAAGTATGCGTGCATTGTCCAAATCAGGTGCCCCCTAATGCCCCAGTGAAGTTGTGACAGTTGGTGACTCCAAGGCTATTTGTGGTATTTTGCAACTACAAAATGCTGAAAAAAAAAAAAAAAAAAAACAGAGACTGGAGAGCCGCCCAAATAAAAATAATGGAGACGAGATTTTTACAACTTTCAGCACAAATTTGATACCTAATAATAATTATTAGTGTCTTTTTCGCTCCTGCTTCTATTTGCTAATAATTGCTCCTTTCTTTCTTTCTTTCTTTCTTGTGGTCTTGGAAGAAATAAGCCTGAGCATATGTCTCCTGCAGCAGCTACTCAGATGCGCCACCTCTCTCGAAATTTCCTTTGAGTTTTTCATCACGGTATATTTTTCTACTGATTCGTTTTCATTCTCTGTGTGTGCGTGTGATTCGTTTCTATTATGGGTTTTTTCATTTGGTTTTTTATTTGCCTTTTATTTTTCTTTTCGCTGGAATTGGCTGTCTAGGATTTTTCCGTTTTGGAGTAAAACATGGATGGTAGTCTTTTATGTTTTGTTTATTTATTTTTAATTTTCGAAGATTAATGAGTTTAATGTCCGTTTTGACTTATTGGGTATTATCATCTTCTATATATATATATATATTTTTTTTTTTTCTCAATTAACTATTTATGGTTACATCACTGATCAGGTTGTGTCCACTAATTTGCATCATTATAAGATATGGGGGGCACTGAGAATGAATAGTGGTTTTCACCTACACTTGCGGGACTTCTTATGCTAGTTTTGTAGATATTAAAATTTAATGTCTGCTTCATAATGGATTTGCATTTTTTTTATCTGCTTTATAGTTGAAGTTTACTGCTGTGCACATGAGAAGAGTAGTAAATCTAAATCGGTGTAAATTTGATATTGAATTGCATCAAGATTCATGGGTATTGGTTATAGAAAAGTAAATAAAAAAAGATTTATTACAAGCTGAAACAACATTTATCTGCAAATCTGCAATTATGTTCAATTTAAAAATTAGTCACCAAAATAGCAACTAAAGCTAGGAATGCCTATTTTACAGCCTGTTTGCAAAGCGCCCACAATCAAGAATTCAAACTTAATTGGAGTACAATCTGGTTAATTTGAGTTTTAGGTTTGGCAGAAGAATTCAATTCATTTCAGTCATTGTCTTCCGTTCTCGTCAAACTACTCTCTCATCATCTTTAAGCTGCATCAGAGTGCCAAAATTGTAACCTGCTCATTCATTGTGACCAACATCCAAGCTAGCACCTTTACCACTGTCCTAACTCCTAATCTCAAGATTTTATCATCATACAGAAACCAAATCCCTAAATATTGCTTCATCATCAAATTTTCGCAAGCATTACAACGTATGAAGCTTAAAATCTGCTGCAACATTGATGAGGTATAAAAGGATGCTTCAGTCAATGGGAGGTTTTAGATCAATGGTGACTTGCAGTGATGCAACATGTAGTCGAACCAAGCAATAAGAAAACAAGACACATTTTACCTTTAAAACTTTCTGATTATCAATAAGTAATGCCGGATCTAAGGGCTTCTGCTGACTATTCATCCGCGAGGAATACTAAAAGAATAGGAATGAAATAAGGGAAAGCTCTTTATCAATAAAGAACACCAGAAATGCTAATAGCCTACAAGGCTCTTACTTATAGAGTTAGAAGAAGCTCTAAAGCGATAAGATTCTGTGTTGAAATACAATCTAGGAATTTAACAAAATTGGAAATATTTGAGTTTGGCCAAGATACTAAAGAAAAATCATGACAACTTTTCAAAATTTAAAATTGGAATTTTTTTCTAAGAATGATTACATAAAATAAAAAGGAAAATTTGCACTTTTCAAGGCCTAGAGGATGGAATTAAATCAAAAAATTTCATGTTCAATGGAACAGCATGGATCTTGAACATCTTGACATTTCCCTTCGGATAAGGTGTCTTTCACAACTCAACGATTGTGAATCTTGACTTCTACTAATACCTTTTTACCTTTTGAGAATCAAGTAAATTCATGTTGCAGATTGCATTACAAAGTTAAGCTACAAGTGGAGTTATGTTGATAGTCATAAGTGGGTGCGCCTAACTTTTGTGCTAACCTGTTTGTATAAGACAATTGTAGATCTACAACTCTTAAGAATTGACAGATAATTTGCTAATGAGGTAGTAAATATCACTTTTGAAATATTGAGGGTCTTTACATTTGAAAATATTGATATCGAGAAATAAGATGAAAATTTTGAAAAATGCACAAAAACAAAATATCAGAAAAAGATTGTATCTAATATTGATGCTCACGAAATTGAGAAAGTCGGAGAAATATCAAAGATATTATTGATACTTAATACTTATCATATTAATCGTACAGTTAATATTGGTAAAAAAAATTAGAATTCAATTGAACTTAATTTTTAGTGTTCGAAAGGATGAAGTCTAAGTACAAATAAATTGAATTAGTTTATCAAGATGAAAATTTTTTGTTGTCTGAGGTTGCTCAGCCATTGAGTATGGGGATTCTGTTTCTAGAGTGACAATGAGTACGTGATGAGAATATGCTTTACATTTTGTAGAATTCCTATGGTTGCCAAGGAATTCTAAAAAGACCTGTATGTGCTACTTGTTTAGTTTAAAATTATGCATGTTGGGTTTAAAACTAATGACATTAAATTGTTTTTTCCTTTTTTATTTTTTTGAAGGTTGCTGTCTTTGCTTAGGCAAACCAAAACGAAGGACTTGGAAGTGCTTTTGTAAAATCCTGTTGCAACATGGCAAAGAATTTAACAACAGTTAACTCATCTGTGCTTTATAAATATTGGATTATAAATGTGAACTTTATGTTATTGAGTTGTGCAGTCCCCTGTTGTTGCTGCACCCTTGGATCATGGATTCATGGTTATGAGTTGTGAGTTTACACCGGTGATTTAGTTTCTTATTTTTGGACAATTTTGGTTGATAACTCCACTGAATTTTTGGTTCAATACATTAGGATATATTTATATTAGTGCCCTGAATCAGTGGAAGATGATGAAAGCTAATTTTGATTTTGGCATTCTGTATTGGACATTCTCGGATTTGTTGTGTTTGGTTTGTTGAAAAATTTATCGTTATTCAAATTCTTTCTGAATTGGATGAATAATCCAATCTAAAATTTCTCCAAATGAAATGTAGTCAGATATTTTAGGAAGTGTTGCTTATTGGTCACTACATAAATTATTTGGCTAATACTAGGATCACTACATACTAATTGGTCAGACTCCGCTTGGGTGTTAAATTCAGACTCTGTTGCTTGTACTTATTATTCTGTCATATTATCAGAACATATGTCAAGTTGACTTTTCTGAAATGTTTGTTTCGGAGAGCATTGATGTTTCCATAATCTATAGTAGTTTCCTTTGCTTCTGTCCTTTTAGAACTATATTACTGCATTAATTTTCTTAATTTTGTTTTCAATCTTTTCAGCAGATATCTCTTCCATCAATTTGGTTTATACATTTGTATAAATTGTGTTTTCTGTTTTCCTCTTATTGTCAGGGTTAATGAAGCTAAATGATTTATCAGCAGGGAGCACAAAAAGCTCCAACGATCTCTGCACATTGATATCAACTATTCTCATAAAGGGGTTCTATCCAAGAAACGTAGTCAGATATTTCTGGAAGTGATTGATTTCATTAAAAGATATTGGGGGTGTTGAGGCTGAATTTGTATTAAATGGACAGGTCAGATACATCAGGCTTTGTTAGCGGTGGAGGTCACGTATTAGGATTTCTTCTACTTGTCCATTTAGTTCATATATTTGGACCTGCTAATTGTTTGTAGTAAAGAGTGATTTGTTACTTGGGTCTCTGAAAGCATAGTTCCAAGAAAATGGATTTGAACAAGAGTATACTATTTTCCCATGATGGGGAATTCACAAAAATTGACCACTTTGGCGATACCACTCTATGCTTGAATAGCCCTGGCTTAGGTGGAAGCAACACAGCAAGGTATAGGTGTCCTCAAAGAAAGTTCAGGGTTGACTCTTCCAGTGCTCCTGATGATAGCTGCAGATTGGTACTTGGGTTGGGCCCAACACCAAGTGCATACAGTGATGATTTTTACAATTTTGGGATTACGAAGAATAAAGGACTACTCACTGCATTACCTCAGGGAATTTCATCTGAGGGTGATTCAATCCTTCAACTTGGTCTTTCTGGAGGGACCATGGAAGCTTCAACTGTGCATGATTGTTCAGTTTCAGGAGAGACTAACGCTAATATATCCTATATCCAGAACCAAATATCTGCTGAAGATATTCCACTCTCAATTCCAGTTGTTGATGAGGGTTCTACTTCAGCCAAGAAATCAGGTGGTTATATGCCATCACTTCTTTTGGCTCCGAGAAGGGACATTGCCAAGGTTTCTCTGCTGACTCGAGAACTTTTGGAGCTCGGGGCCAAACCCCAGCTGAGGCATGAATCTTCTGGTACAGAAGATTACTCAGCAGAAACATTCTCTGAGCAGGAAACTACAGGGACATCTTCAGACCACCGAACTAGCAATCCTAAGAAATGCAAGTTTTTGGGCTGTAGAAAGGGAGCACGTGGGGCCTCAGGTCTTTGTATTGGTCATGGGGGCGGACAGAGATGCCAGAAACCTAATTGCAACAAGGGTGCTGAGAGCCGAACAGCATACTGTAAAGCACATGGTGGTGGGAAGAGGTGCCAACACTTGGGGTGCACTAAAAGTGCTGAGGGGAAAACAGATTACTGCATAGCTCATGGTGGTGGCAGACGTTGTGGCTATCCAGGTGGATGTACCAAGGCTGCCCGAGGAAAGTCAGGGCTTTGCATTAGACATGGTGGGGGAAAAAGGTGTACAGTGGAAGGCTGCACTCGTAGTGCTGAAGGACAGGCTGGTTTATGCATCTCTCATGGTGGTGGCCGGCGTTGCCAGTACCAGGGGTGTGCAAAGGGGGCGCAAGGGAGCACTATGTACTGCAAGGCACATGGTGGTGGAAAGCGTTGCATATTTCAAGGGTGCACCAAGGGTGCTGAAGGAAGCACACCACTATGCAAGGGACATGGAGGCGGAAAGCGCTGCCTTTTTGATGGTGGTGCGATTTGCCCTAAGAGTGTTCATGGAGGCACTAATTTTTGTGTTGCTCATGGTGGTGGAAAGAGGTGCTCTGTGCCAGGCTGCACAAAAAGTGCCCGTGGGCGCACTGATTGTTGTGTCAGGCATGGTGGAGGTAAGCGGTGCAAGTTTGAGAATTGTGGGAAAAGTGCCCAAGGGAGCACGGACTTCTGCAAGGCCCATGGTGGGGGAAAGCGGTGCACTTGGGGAGAGGGAAAATGTGAGAAATTTGCCAGGGGCAAGAGTGGTTTATGTGCTGCTCATAGCAGCATGGTCCAGGAGCAGGAGACCAGTAAGGGAGGTCTCCTTGGACCAGGGCTTTTCCATGGGCTTGTCTCTGCGGCTTCAACTGCAGGAAGCAGCTTTGACAACAATCATTCTTCTTCAGGAATCAGTGTCATCTCTGACAGCATTGATTCGCTGGAAAAGCCAGAAAAAAGACATCTCATACCCTCACAGGTATTGGTTCCTCTATCGATGAAGTCCTCATCATCCTATTCAAATTTCTTGAGTTCTGAGAATCCCCATGAAGGGAGAAACGGCTATGGCATTGATGTCGGCGATAGTGATGGGGTAAAGAGCTTGGACTTCAAAATTCCGGAGGGGAGGGTCCATGGAGGACCTCTCATGTCTCTATTTGGTGGTAATTTGAAAAATGCTATTGATGGCATCTGATGTATTATTTTGTGTTGTTGATTTGTAGATCTTATTGTGTATTAGGATATTTTTTATGATGGAATTGTGTATAAAGTTTGCTGCCTCTTCAATCACTAGTATATAGTTTGTGTACTTTACTGCAATGTCATGAGGACTGGATTCTACGATTTGTGTTTATGATGTTTAAATGCGCCCATCTGAAATGAGTGGTCAGAGTGCATGTTTTAAATCTGTAGGCTGAAAATTCAACTCTTTGGCTTCCATCCCTTTGCTCATAACCTAAGCAGACAAATATTGTTCTTTCTTCCTTTATCCTGAATCACGCGGCATGTGCCATCTTACAAAAACGATACTTGACACTGGCCTCGTCCCCAGTAGCACAAGGGAGCCAGAGATCTTACAAATATGCCAGTCTTTTCTCTGCTTGCTCCCTGTATTAGTCTGCAGATCAGATCGAAATTTTATCATGTGTCCAGATATAAAATGACTTCACCTTTCATCTATTTCAACCTGCATATTTTTATTTAGTTATTTTTAAATATAACCAACTTATTTCTCAAAGCAAAATGATTGCATATAAAACATGTCAGTAGATAAATACCATCAGTATGGAACAATTATTGCTTAGTACGATTAGCCAATTTGTTGGCCATTTCTTAAAAATGCAATAAGTATTATCCTGTTACACAGAGACTAGAAGGCTTTGTCCCTTTGTGCACACAACACTTCCTTTTTAAAGGAAACAAAAATACATCATTTCTCATGAGTAATAATTTTAGCTACTCCACATTTGGCTCAAAGAAAACAAAAGAGACGAATTCAGGAGCATATAAATTGCTTTAAGTCTAGCTCATAGCCAAGCACCCCAAAAACAACCAAAAATAGGAATCACAGCATGCAGCCTTTTTCACCACAAGTCTCATTTGATTATGTAATCCTCACTGCGTATCAATTTCTGATGAGTCTCGAGAACCAGATTCAACCTCTAAAACCTCTGCAATGACTTTTGGCTCCTGCTTTAATAGTCGTTCCTGTTCAGATGGTTGCTTTAACAGTTCTCTCTTGTCCAAATATTCGCATAACGTTGAGCAGAAGGCAGGTTAAGGTCCACTATCATTTGTTGAGACAAACATATCAAAACACAAATGAAGGTACACATATGCTCAAGCAATTGGGCATGTTTGTGTGTGTGTGCATGTGTGCTAGCACAGAGATACCCACACACATGCGTGCAATGGGTGAGAGAGAGACAGAGAGACAGAGAGAGGATTAAATGGGTGAAAATGATGCATGAAGAACCAAAACCAGATATATCTGAAAAATATTATTAAACCACTTGAACAATTGGCATCCCAATCCATAAAAACTTGACTAGATGGAGAGGTGAGCCATTCAAGTTAAAAAATGGGAAAAAGATCGTATAACTGTAATTTAAAATAAAAACTTTTTGACAATAATTTGTCTTAATTTGTTGGTAAGCTGGCTCTCCCACAAACCTTGGATTGAATGCAAACCTTGCAAATATGGCCTTTGAGGGGAATGCGGTTGTGGGGTTCAATCCCTGGTGGGTGCATGAGTAGAAATTCCTTGAGAAAATGCAAGCCTATGGAAGGATTTTCATACCTCAAGAGCAGTTTTCCACAGGTAATGTCTTTTTCTAGTATTATAAAACAGCAAATTCAGACTAAAGCATTCAAAATTATGCAAATTTTACTGTAGACTTGCATAGAATCTATGGAAGGATATTCTTTTCGCCATCCCTTTTCATTTGCCCGATCAACGCAGTTCTGTAGTCTTACTAACTCTCTCTCAATCCACTGAAAACAATATTTCCATAAGGTGCAGAAAGGATCAGAAAAATGATTGTACTAGTATATTCTAGTGAAACTCTAATGAAGTTAATACCATAAATTAGAAATACCTACATGCTTAGTTATATCCTCATGCAGATCCCTTGCCTTCGTTTCAAGCTCAACCTATCGAACAACACATTTTCTGGTTAAGGTTGGGGAAATTCCTATATATATATATGTTTATGTATAAATGTATACACGTATCGTTAATCTAGAGGAGCTGATTCAACATAAAGTAAAAAGTTCACAAACCATGGTTCAGCAAAAAAAGGGAATTAATATTAATCCAATAAACATACTCATCATGTCTTTTGAGTTTTTAAAAGTGAAGCCACATGAATAACCATACAAATCTTTTGCCAGAAACCAGCCAAAACAGAATTAAATAGGAAAAAAAAGGGTTTTTTCCACCATTATTACTAAGAAACAGATATTCAAATCACACAATTTCTAAGAATGGAATCTTAAACTTACAACTGTAGGTTTCCTTAGAAGGCCATTTGTCACATTTTGTTGCAATTCCTCACATTCTTCCTGCAAGTAGCACAAGTGGAATTCCATAATACTCTTGTAAAGGAAAATTTCTAATAGACATTCTTATTATCAAAGCATCAAAACAATCTGTATATTTTCAGGAATGAATATTTATAGCTAAATCAAATAATTCCAAAATAGCACACCATATTTTATAGGTCAAGACAATTTGGGAATAGTATGCAATATTCAGCATTACTCTCAATTATTAAATATATAATCTGTGTAGATTTCATATAATTAGGCACATCATATTCAATTCAATTGATTATACTTCTAATGAGTCCATGTTAGCAAATAAGGTGCAATCAAGACAACATACAAATGTTCATGTTTGTGTAATCGCTCGCCATATCAAAATGTTTTTAAAGTTGACTCTAAAACATGATGATTAATCATAAGGTAACATAATGCTTAATACATTGATACTTGAAATCTTACATCCCTATATAACTAAGCAAGATGAGTCTTAGATATAGGTCTCTGTATCCAAGTCCAAATCCTCCCCCTCAAAAAATGGAAGGTTGTGGGTTCGACTCATAGGAGCGGGGAGCTCCCCAGTTATGTAGTCTTCTATGGACATTATGTATACCAAAACTTAATAATGTCATCATTGAAATTCATTGAGCTCTTAAAGTATTGGCTCCACATCATAAATATGGAAAACTGAATAACTCTTAAGCAGGTCTGTTACCTCAGTGAAGTCAGAATCTGACAGCATATAAATGGGAATATCTTTTGTAAAATTGGAAACTTGGAGGAGAAATTTACTGTTTGTTTCATCAATTGTTGAGATTTTCTTTATGCCTGCACGGATATTAAAGTAAAAAATGAAATAAATCAAAATCTCAGTGCACCTTTAAAAGCCTGTGGAGGAAACAAGAGCTTTTCTGTCAAGATAACATCACCTTAACTTACTGAAGCTCAATCTTTCATGTTATATGCTCAGTAGGGTCATATCCAATCATAGATACATCAACTTTATAATTACAAAGAATCAAAAGTTCAAAAAAATCAAACTAAAAGGCTAACAGTTTCCCAGTCCAACATTATTAACACAATGCTATTGCATAATAGTTGACTACATACAAATTGCAATTACCTTTAACTTGTGAAAGTTGGAAAGCATTTCTCTTAAGATAGTCTCTGGGGTCATTTTTCACTCTCACAAAACTTCCCAGTATCTTGCTTTCAGAATTTTCAGGCTGCTCTAGTAATTTCTCCACCAAGCTCCTCCTTAAGTAGACAAACTTCATATTAATGGCGACTATAGATGCAAAACAGCTTTGTCGGATGCTAGGATTCACTGCTTCTTCCTTAAATGTTCTATCTGAGCTCACTGTTCCTTTCTTGTGTGCTATCTTTATATCTTCGCTCTTGCCTTCCAATTTTCTGTCATCTTCATCCTCACTTCCATTCTCATCTGATAGCACCAAGTTCTCAGTAAAATGTGTTCCCAGAAGACTATATATTTTTACCCTATCAACTGACTTCCTTCTGAAAATAGAATACAGCTTATCATCACATACAACCTTTCTCTTCTTTTCTGGGTGAAAAAGGTTTCTATCTCTAATGTACTCATAAATGATAGTGTCCACATCATACTGTGATAACTGTTTGGTTGTATCTTTACCAACAGATGTGAGGAACTCAATGAGAGGTTTGGATCCCCATCCTATAAATTCTTGTGCCTTAAATCCTTTCCTTTTTCCCATTGACTTCTGAAATTCCAAATTGTCAGTGTCACTATTTGATGTTGTCAGGTCATCAACTTCTCTACTCTCACCAATTTTTACTGAACCAAAGCTGAATTTGTGATTTTTTCCCTTCCTTAACTGGGCATCTGCCGAATACACAAGATCCAAGGTCAAACCTTCCTTTTCCTTTATGATTTCCCAATACTCTTTGAATAGGCATTCAAATGTATTCCGATCGTTGAGGTCTATCTTCTCCTGAAATTCAACAACCATACAACCAAAAAATCAAAAAAGAAAGAAAGAAAAAGACATAAATTAGGATAACTAGATGCTACCTCAACCATGGTGAACAAATACAATGGAGAGACTGAAACTGAAGCAAAATAGATGACTTTTTTTTTTTTTTGTTGCTTTGAGCTAGAGATTTATCAATAACAAGTACAACAAATTATAAGGATTTCTTGCTTTCATAAAAAACCAACAGTCATAGATTTTAATATCGTAAGAAAATTTATAATGATGTAAAATAAATATGTGAAGTGAAAATTTATACCTTCGCTTTAAAGAGGTAAAACTAAGTGGGTTGCAGAAAAGCCAATACCCCGCCCCCCTCTCACTCTCCGGGTTGCAGAAAAGCCAATACCCCGCCCCCCTCTCACTCTCCGGGTTGCAGAAAAGCCAATACCCCTCCCCCCTCTCACTCTCCGGGTTGCAGAAAAGACAATACCCCGCTTCCCTCTCACTCTCCTTCTCCCCGAACACTTCCCAATGAGAGAAAATCTATAACCATTTCAAATTGCATATGAAAATGATACAAAGAGGTTTTGTGCGCCGTGCAAGTTAATTTCTACTATTATAGGGTTTGTACATCACATAATTATTATTTGTCTTCATTTTACACGTGGTAACACACTGTATTACTCTGATTTTGATTCTATCACTATTTTCCAAAAGCATTTTTAATGGCTAAATTTCAAGAGTTGACAAACTCTATATTGGTTTCCCTTTCCTTTTTTTTCATGTTTTATTAATGACATTAACGAGTTGAGTATCTTTATTCCCTTGAGATAATAGCAACAGCTAAGATATAATCAATACCTTCTCTGTTTCTTCCCCTTTTAGTTTGGCATTAATGTTGACAAAAGTCATATTTATTTTCTACATAAGTCCTAACATAACCAAACCAAGCTGTAACATTACAGGACATGTTGGAAATTCCTAGAAATAAATTAATAGAATGAAGAATAATAAAAAGCTAGCTGAAGAAAAAGTAATACTCAAGAAAGCATCAATATTGGTGGTAAATGGTAATAAATCAGAAGAGATTTCTAACATGATATAACCTTCTACATAAGTTTTGACTTATGATATAACCCACACAAAGCTGCAACATTACAGGATTACGTACACATTGGAAAATCCTAGAACAATATAATTAAAAGCTGAAGAAAAAGTAAAGATCAAGAAAGCATTCATCTTGGAGGTAAATAAATGGTAATAAAGCCAGTAAAATAGATTTCTAAAACTTGTTTTAAAAAGTAGGATTACTTAACATACTCCATCTGAATCATATTCTATGTTTTCTTCTGCAAGCAGAACAAACTTCAAGCAGTTCTTGCAAAAGCCTTTCTTCCCTCTAACCAGTGCAAACTCAAAAGCACTTATGCAATCTTCACATACTGCATTTGGACAACAAAAGCAACAAAACCTTGGGGTACTATGGCACACTGAACAAGAATGCTTACCTGAAACATAAAATTGCATCATCTTTTAAACTGCTAGACATAAATTCTGCAATGCACTCAATGGCAGAATTGAGCGCATTGCAGAATTTAATCAAGTGTTTAATTGCAGCGTTTAATCATGTGCATTGCCGTTACAGAAGATTTGCAAACATAATAAACTGAGTTTATTTAAACCCTTAAGTTTCTGAGTGCTGGGAATGCTTGTCAAGATTTTTTTACTGTACCTATTTTGTTAAGTTTGTTAAGACATCCAGAGAAAATGCACACTTTTGAGAGATATTTTTCCTTTGGAATGATAAGTGGATAGATGATTATATCAATCATGATGAGGTAGCTAATGAAAAGATCCCCAATCACATATAACTTACTGATAGAGAAACACGAGGTAGAAGAATAAATACAATTCTAGGGAAGGCATGCATGATTCAGAAAATTGTTGGGACATATTAAGCTCATATTTACAATGGAGATGTGAACTTTGGAACAGACGAACAGGTATAACATTCAAGTTAAGGGATGCTAAGAGAATCGCTTGCATACAGGAGCCTCCTTATATGGGATTTAGGAAGCTTCTTTTCAACCTTATGGTTTTGGCTTGGAAGAACAGAAGTTTAATTGGTTGCTGCAGCCAAACCTCTCTATGGTGGTTCAATACTTAAAAATCTTGAACTGAAGGAAAGAGGTACAGAAAGGGGTAAGGGACACAGGAAATTTAAGAGTTAATTTTTGGAATGAAAAAATGTGAAAGGTAGAACAGTCAGAAGCATCATATATGAGCATTTTGGAACATGTAACAAATGATGACGGGTCATCAGCCTGTAGGCATGCTAATTTATCAATTGTGTCAAACTCCATATGCTAATTATCAATTGTGTCAAACTCCATATGCAATTATTTTAATAGAAATACTAAAGAATTGTCATTAATAAATGTAATTTTCTTACTACAAATCCACTGCTTTCCAGTCTCAATGAAGGATTTCTTTCTTCCCACACATGCAGGATGATAAACTTTTACGCAGTCCCTGAAATCAGAAAATGTGTTAATAATATAGAAGTAGAGAAATGTCCCAATTCTAAGGCATATATTCATACCAGATGTATAAATTCCATAACAACAGGTATCAAAAACAAAATGGAGAAAGGAGTTTGCAAAATCATTTCTCACAAGAACATTCTGGTAACCACACACACAGAGACAGTAATGCTCTCTCTCTCTCTCTCACTCACTCTCTCTCTCTCTCTCTCTCTCTCTCTCTCTCTCTCTCTCTCTCTCTATCCCACACACACACACACACACACACAGGGAATATTCTCTTACCATATATTTGACATATCATGTTGTCAGAATGTTCATATTGACATTCTGGAGCTGACAAGAGAACATTTTCCGTATATACACATATATTTAAATATATACATACATATATGACACACACAAACACCAACCTCCCTTGGGGGTAGTGAAGATAATAGGATGAGCCTCTTGTTTTAAGAAATTTCACTTCGCTCGCACATAAGGTTGGATTTCAGAATAAATTTTACTTAGGGCTATGGGGAATTCCAAGAAAACTATCATTAATAACTTTTGTATCAAGATATTTTTGTGCATGACAAACTTTCTTTACTTCTACTTATTTTTTGCTTTGTATTTTTGTTAAGTTTATATTCAAGAATTGTATGAAAAGTTCGTATAACTTTTCTTGTCTCAAATGATAAGTACAATTATTAAACAGCATTCAAAGGTACATCATCATATCCATCCAACTCTAGCATAGCTATCAGCCAATATGGAGGAACCTACCAACTACGTACAAGTCGCTAGACCTCTAGACGTTAAGGCAGCAGCCTCATGTGCAGTGCATAATAGACCGTAGGGATACAATCCCTTACCGGCCGTGATGCATAAGATACTATACTAAATGCAATGCAGATAATAATAAGTTTCTATTAAATGCAATGCAGTGCAGCTAAAAGAAAGTTTACATATAGCTTGTTCTAAAAATAGATCTGTTAAAATGGTGCATTGCGTTTAGTTTAAATAAACAAAGAGTAATGTTATTTTTCCTTCCTCACCTTGTTTTGCATGTAATTACTCTAAACAAAATATTTGTTTTGCATGTGAATCCTTGGCTTGAAAAGTTAATTAATCTTGTTTTCCTCATATTAACAATTATAAATATAAGAATGGTCTATTTTTAATTTTGTCTAAACCCTCAATTCTTGTATGGTGGATACGCATCAGACATTCCTTTGCATGGTGCCACTAGCCACACAATATTTGTAGTTGTGAAAATAAAAATTTTGCTCCTTTTCCAGGTTAAATATGCTACTTCAAAGTTCAAGCGAACGAGAAAAGAAAGGGAATGTTTTGTAGGTTGGATTGCAACCAACATTGAACATTGAACATTGAACATTTAACATGCATGCCGATTGTGACTTCCAAAACATTTTCAATATTTTTCCACCACTGTCCACTGATTTAATTTTACAAAAAGTGATGGTGTGAAAAAATTGACAAAAAACAGAGTGAAACTTTACGTACTGGTAATCACATATCATTAGATCTCCACCATCTTTGCAGATGAAGCACCAATCCTCTGAATCGGTGTCTTTGTTTAACACCTGATCAACTCTCTTCTTCTGCCGCCTCTTCATCCTTCTTTGTATCCAAAAAAACGAAATTTCAATTCAATGTTTGAAACCAAAAATGGCATGCAAGACAAGAGTTACAGACTTACCATGCAATCAATGTTCCACAAGAAAAGAACTCTATGCTGCCTCCAATCCTCAAACCTATAACAACAACAACAACAGTTTGTGTCTCTGTGGCTACTGTTTGTTGCGTTTTTCTTTCTATTCTCTAGTCTCTAGTCTCTGGTCTCTGCTTTTGCTTTCACTTTGGCTTTGCTGTATCGGCCTCTACCCCTTGTTTCTGCCGTTTGTGGCTTTCTTCAATGAATTTATTTTCTACTGACCACAAAAACCAGAACAGAAAAAGGGTTAGTACTAATTTTTTGATAGGGGTTAACCAGAACTAGAAAGAAACCCACTTTCCAAATGTATTCTTGTTTTTTTTTTTTTTTATTTGAGGAAAATTGACCTTCAAAAGAATTCTAAGCCCAGTGCAACACTAGAGCACTAAAACTGAATTAAATTTTTTAAATTACCCATATTTCATATTAATTGCACTTATAGTATTACTCTACAAGAAATTCTCAAGATCCCAATGTTGAGACTACACTCGGTTGGTTGGTCGAATTAGGCTAAAGTGAGTCAATCCAGGCACACACTGATTTGATATTCTCATTCATTACTCACTATTCCCGACAATTCTCGAACACTTGTGGTTGTCTTTCCTATTCTGATTGTCTTTCCTTATTCTGATTGCCTTTCCTTACTAATCAAGCAAATTGAAAGTTGGGTGGGTCCAGACTCCAGATCAGTGCCCAGTGGAGTAGGGTAATCTACAACCTACATTAGCAGCAATTGCAGTGAGTAGACCATGTAATTAAATGTTGACGCATAGCAACTCAGATCGATCCTGTCATATCATACCGATAGATGATTATGATCAAGCATTGGCCAAAAGAAATGAATAAATAAATAGATATGAATAAGGAGGAGCACTCAGCAGTTTAAGCACTGAAGAAATTCTCATGCACACATCGGGAATTACATCCCCCCATACTTAGTATGTAAATGTATGTAGCATCTTTTCCACTCTTTTCAAACTTTCATAATTATTTTGTACATTTATCACTCAGATTTTGCATTATGTGTGCAAATATTATCTATAAAACTTTTTTTAGCCAATTACCACTAAATGGTGCTAATATAGCCACCAACCAACCGTTACATTTGGATGATATGACGGCGGGTAATTAACACCATTTGAAAAGTCTGAGTGTTAAATACGCAAAGTAACCAATATTTTAACATAAACTTTCCATTTTGTCCTTAAATAGAATTTACAAAACTAATTTTATAAAAAAAATTGAAAATGTATCTCTAAATAATTTGTGCA
The DNA here is from genome assembly GCA_003254865.1 of Dryas drummondii. Classification (NCBI taxonomy): domain Eukaryota; kingdom Viridiplantae; phylum Streptophyta; class Magnoliopsida; order Rosales; family Rosaceae; genus Dryas; species Dryas drummondii. Next base: position 93,897 of record QANW01012397.1, read on the forward strand.
ATGAAAATATGTATTTGCACTTAAATTAAGAAACGCAAACTGCAAAAAATCTACCTCAAGTTTGGGGTTTGTTGCAAATTGATACCTCATGTTCAAAAGTTGTCTTTAAATTGGCTCTAAGATATTTCTGTTAGTTCCTTCATCTATTCTCCCATTAAGTATTGACGTGGCAATAACCAGGTGAGTGACAAGATGCCAAATGGACGAACTTGATCACTTCATGCCCAAACACGACTCGTTAGCCCTTAGTCACACCCTTTCCCTCCAAAACTCTCGGCCCATGTTGACTGACAACCTGCCACATTAGAAAAAATGTATTAAACTATTCAAAAGTAATTAAAAAACCTTTTGAAATCTGAGGCAAAAGAAATCAAAAGAACTGAAAACTAAGGACCCGTTGGTGTCCTATTCAAAATTTTTTTTTCAAAAATTAAGATTTTTTTTTTTAAATGTGAGTTTACAAAATTAATTTTTAAAATTTGAAAACTTATTTGATATGAAATTTAAAAAATGATGATAACTAAAAAAAAAAATTGAGAAAAACGATGTTTTATCATTTTTAAAAAGAGGCATGTTTTTGAATTTTTTTTCTAAAAATTGTTTTTGAAAATGGTCTACCAAACACATTTTCTTTACTAAAATTTGTTTTTTTGTTCTTTAAAAAAAAAAATAGTTTTTTAATAAAATATCAAACAAGCCTGAATAACTCTAAAATATTTGAATGCAAATAACTGAAAAACATTTGAAGCAGGGAAGCACCTCTGAGGCGCCAAACACGTACCCAATCAGCTCAAAGGAGGAGGATGAATTCCACCTCTGAGGTAAATTGTGTTGGTATCAACAAAGTGAGTCTTGAATTTGCAGGTTTACTGATTGGCTTATTCACAACTTGACTTGGCTAAAATCTATGCAGGCACCACCAGCCTCGCAAGCCTCCCAGGATGCAGGCATTTTTGCCCCAGCCCCAACGCAATCATCCCAGGCAGGAATGGGCAACAACAATAGGTCCAGAGGTAGGAGAGGAAGGGGTAAACTGACGTGTCGTGTTTGGACGTTTCATGTTTCGGCGCACCGTCAACACACTTCACAACCACCATGACGTGTCATGTTTGATCAGGTTCGTCCATTTGGCATCCAGTCACTCGCCAGGTCATCACCACATCAGCACTTAATGGGAGAATGGATGTAAGAACTAATAGAGATACCTTAGAACCAACGTCAGTTAGTCAAGGTAACTTAGAGTCAATTTTTGAATATGAGGTATCAACTTGCGACAGACCCCAAATTTTAAGTATTTTTTTACAATTTATCTAATTAAAACTAAAAAAACATTAATTAACCAAAAAAGGGTGCGTCAAACACGACGGTCATGGTGGTTGTTAAGTATGTCAATGGTGGTGGCTGGTAAGTATGAAGGTGGGGGTTTGATTATTCATTTTTAATTCTAAAAATATTTAGTTTATAAAATAAATATTTCTATGAAAAATAATTATTTTAATACATTTTCAAGCACTATTAGGTGTACAATACTTATCTTTTCTGCTTGAAGATCAGCATGCATCTTTCTTTTTATTCATAAATATTGATAGATGATGTTATGATTAATGTAATTGGATAAAAGATGTTATGATTAATGTAATTGCATCTTTCCTTTTTTGTACATATGACAGTTTACATATGGTTTAAGTGGCTAATTAGGGTCCAAGTGGACGAAACTAAGGTGAAAAGACAAAAATGTGTGTGCCACATCATCAAAATTGACGGACTGGCTAATGGAGTTGACAAAAAAGGGTTAAGTGGAGAACTAACTCCCTAGCTAAGGCTAGGGGGAATCCTACAATTTTTTTCCTAGGTACCAAAGGAAAGATGTTAAATGATTTAAAGATCTCTTCTGACTCAAAGTAGAGTTCATTATAGCAAATCCTGTTGCTATAACATGAGTACAGAATTTTAAAATGTCTTGAAGAGCATTGTTGAAAGAACTCATGGTCCGAATCAAGTTATGATCAATATAGGTAAGGTTGATCTTATGGATCAAAAGGATCCATAGTCATGACCATATACCCCTGCATGACTAACTTGATTTAAAACCTCGTAAGTGTATGAAAAATACTCAAAAGGTGTTATGGTTTAAGGATCTAAAAGAGATTGAAACACTAGGTGTTGGTCCAGTACGATAGTAATCGTACAAAACCATGAATACCAGAAAGATGGTTCCTGTAGGAATTTTGATGGATCCATTTAGCATATTGAAACCCGTAAGTCTATATGGAGACATCAAAGATTTTGCAGAAGAGTAATGTGACAAAACCTCTTAATGCTTGGTTAAGCATTTAAAGGATTGAGAGAGTCCGGAATCTCAAGTTGAAGATTCAAAGAGGTGTGATGATAATGTCAGTATGCGTAAAAGGTCTTGACCCCTTTAGAAACTGAGAAATCATCAGTGATAACTCGGAAGGAGTTATGTCAAGATTCTAGAATACATCACGGATTGAAGAAAAGATTGAAGTTGCAATTGAAGGGAATGGTGGGTGGACCTATAAACAAATCTAGCTAAGTGGGGAAGTATAGTGAATTTTCAATTTTAATCACTTATTCCCTTTGCCCTAGGATGCTTAAGTTAGATGAGACATGAAAAATAGAAAATAACACTAGGATGAGAAATTACCCTTGATGATCATCTTGGGTTCTAAGATTGCACACATCCATGAAAATGTCTTCATTCCATATCAATCTTTATGATTTGGCTCCACTAAAATCTCGGAGCTAAAACATAACATAAACGTCAAACCATCAATTGATTGGTACAATTGAAATGTACCCATAAAAATTTTTTTTTCTTGTTTGATTATTTTTTATTTTGTGGGTTGATGTTTTTTTATTAGATTTATATAATTTAAATCTCATAATTAATTTTAGGATGATATTATAATACTATGATAATACTAGTATAATATTAAGATTTAAATATTATTAATTTTAGGATAATATTAGACATTTTTTAAATTAAAAACGTCTAGACAATATTTTTGGACTTTAATTAAAAATAAAAAAAAGCATTAAGGTATTAGTCTAAGAGAGAAGAAAAAATTGGACTGGCATGTGAAGCACTCTATAAAAAATGTCCACCTTATTTTTTTAACCATGATAAGCTAGCCCACATTTTAATTTTAGGATGATTGTGATTACAAATGATTTTCCTTTTATGTTGTTTTATTCATTTTCACGTGTATACGTAAAAGCAACGCAAAACTTTTATATAAATATTTTTTTTTTTTATAATTTGTGTTTGTATGAACAGTTTCATTAAAAAAAAAAAACTAAAGCAAAAAAGAAAAAGAAAAAAAAGGGGCACTGAATACTTGGCTGGGTCTACTTCGAATGCCCTTTTGCCTCAGTCTGTTTTGTCCTTGAACGTCGTGATTTTAGCCTTCAAAAAATTCTTATTTATAATGGTATAATTTTTTTAATAATCAAAATGATAAGTTTCAATTGATTAGGCAGTTATTCAAAAATTTCACTCCTCTCCACTTTATAGGAGTGTATTCGATTAGAATTTCAATAAATTTTGGTAGAGTGTTTAAAAGTTATTGACTTTGGTGGAGTTGATGAATTTTTAATGACTTCATAGACTCTTTTAATAAAGTTTTCTATTATTTATTTTAAGATTTATCCAATATATTTTTTATTTTTTTTCCTCCATATTATTCATTAATTAATCTATCATTGCAATTAAACCAAAACTATCAAGTTCTCACTGCCAAGGAGCTTGAAACTTTTGGCTCTTAACCTCTCCTTTTAGAATGGACCTAGTCATCTCTAGTAACTTATTGCATACGTACTGTGGATCATTTTGAAAGTTCTTCCATAAATGTTACTCATAAAACAAACAGAGCAACGTAAATATTGTATATACAGAGTTGCATTTTAGCAGGAAAAAAAAAAAAAAAAAAACCGAAACTCATTGGCTCATTGCCTCAGTATTCTCAGATGGGTTGTCTTCTTTTCATTTCTTAGTCGTTCTTTTTCTTGCAAAAGAAACCCAATAAAACCCATATATATATATGTATAAACAATTGATTGAGGATTGGGCCATCCAATTAGACCATAAAATTGAAATAATTCTCATATAGGCATGTATGCATTTGGAAGACTAGCTATTGGCACATCCAGACTTGATGGGCATTCAAAATAGCTTTCTCAAAATTGAAGATGATGGACATGGTACATAATCCATATAGGAGTTTACACAAAGAATTTTTACAGGCAAAAGTTTTACCAGACGTTTTTATTATAATCAGTCTTTAAAAAAAATTTTAAATTTTGAAATCCATAAAAATCTCTAGGGAGAAGACTGGAGAATTGATATAAAACTACATCATTTAATAAAATCTTTAAAAATGGATGAGTTTTTGAATATCACATGATTTTTGTAGACTTTATAAAAGTCTACATTGAATACCACTAAAATTTTATAGATTCTTTAAAAATCTAAATTAAATATTACTAAATTTTTATAGACTCTTCAAAAGTCTAGATTGAATATACCTAAACTTTTAATTTCCATTAAAATCCATATTGAATACACCCCCCTTCCCCCCTTAGCGTTCATAGTTACGACTCCTCCAATTTATACTATTCGGACCATCTTACACCAAATATCACTATCAATGCACAATTTTCACTCCAACCACTGAGTCACAAAGGACAGTAGTGTAGTGAAACCATCGGAAGAACTCACCTTTGGTGCTTCCATGGGGCCTAATTGGAGATCTATAGGTTGACCAGGTTCGATTTTTCTTGTTAGATTTATTCATTTTTATCTGGGCTTAGGATTATGTTTAAAAATGTCAGTTGTTAGCATTTTAACGGCCACAATGGCCATCTTATCTTTTAACAAGTGTTAGAATAAGAGGTATTAGTGAAATTAATGAAACCCAAGGAGTTGAAGTGGAATACATCAAACTCAGCTGTACATCAAATTCACTCGAGTAGTAAAAATGCATGTCAAATTAAAACAATTCCCAGCCATAAAAAAACCTAAAGAACATATTTTAACTGGGAAATGGAACCCATGACAACAATTAGAGGCTCCAATATAAATACTTGGAATGCAATCAAAGGTTTCTGATAGCAACAAAAGCATAAGCGACTTTATATATCTCATTAGATTATGAGAAAGCATCAACAAGACTTGAATTGACCGGATTAGAGAATGCAAATGTAGCTCTAAAGGAATTGCAGCCTTTTTGTGCTTAAAAAAAAAAAAAACAAAAAGAGAAAGGGCTATGAGGAGCCGCACTTCATTTTCTCACTTCCACACTCACTTCCACACTATATTGAATGCCTCTGCCAGAAACCATTTTTGACCATCCTACTCAACTAGGGTAAGCAACTATCCTACATCCACCTTTCAATCTTCACAAAAGCCTGCTGAGAGACTTGATCAGTAACTTCAAATTTTTTCTTGTAGCCTCATCACCCGTGAATCCCAGAATATCAGAGCTTATATTCTGCAATATGGAAGAATGATAAAGAATTAAAGAAATAAAAAAAATAAAGAAAAATTCCATGACAAAGGGAGAAAAAGGAAAAATAAATTAAGGCAAGCACTTGGCAACTAAGGTCACCTCAATATTCTTCAAGGTGAAAATCAAACTGTATATGGACTTCTGAATCAGTTCGGTCTTCTCAGGGGTCATAATTGATGAATGCACCCTTCTGCAGAAAATGATACTCTATATCGTTAGAAGTGTAACTAAACAATTTTTCCATGTTTTCTTATAACCCTTTAATGGAATATGTTAAAACATTTATGTCATTATTTGAGATATCTGGAGAGAGAGAGAGAGAGAGAGAGAGAGAGAGAGAGAGATTTCCATATTAATTTTTTTGTGGTTTGTTTAATGCTTCAATGGAGTAATCTGTTGAACATGATTATTTGCGATATTTGAAAGGGTCTTCAAAAAACTAATTGAAAACACCAAATTATAATAAGGCTCCTTGAATCTCTGCACAGTGAGATCTATATTTTTTAAAGGACAATTTATCTTCTTTTTTGGTTACAATGGAGGGAATTGAACCCTGGACCTAGCCTAATCCTAACCCTTATCCCACCCACCCTCACCACTTGGGCTAACCCTAAGAGCTTAAGGACAACTTATTTTCCAAACCAATGTTACACGGGTCGTGGGTTGTTTCAGTACGTGGAACGGGTATGGAAACGCGAGACGTTAGTGTTAGAGAATGGGGTACGTTGGGGGTACACCTAGTCGGTACCCCATTTCGGGTCGTGATTCGTTCTAAAATTTAATTTGGATCGTTTTCATTATTATATTTATAAATAAATTTTTTATATGTAAAATATCAAAGGGTCACGGGCCAACATTGATTAAGCATTAAATGATTCAAATTCCAAGAATCTTCATTTTCTCTCCTAAAAAATTAAGAGCCTCAAACTTAAGTCACAGAACTCTTCCTTTTCTCTCCTGATCTCAAAGCATCTTCTTCCCCACCTTATGGCAGCCAGAGTCGCCAAAACTCTTCCTTTTCTCTCCTGATCTCAAAGCCTCTTCTTCCTCACCTTATGCCAGCCAGAGTCGCTAGACTTCCAAAGAGAAAACAAGGCCACAAGGGTTGGTTGATCTCCATGCCAGCAGAGTGAGCGACAACCAGAGTCGAACGTCGATGCCAGCAGAGTGAGCGAAAACCAGGGTCGCTTACAAGAGAGAACTGGTGCACGAACGCACAGAGTTCTGGGTCGTGCGATCTAGATCGCGGGTCGATGCCGAAAGTAGCGAACCATGTAACTCTGTTCCAAACACCCCAATCAGCACCTAAATCGAATGTGCGCCCTCCTAACAAGTGTTACTGCATTTGTCTCAAAGAAAAAAGAGGCTCCTCTCTTGGCTGCCAGCACAAGAATAAGACACAAGGGAATGGACAAGATAAGAACTGAGGACACTTTCGTCTCGGGTTCATTCCAGGGTTAAAGGGAATATGTAGGAGAGAAGTGTGAAGCTAATGCAGAGTTATCTGTGAACTTGTAGTGCACAATGATGGCAACAAAGACTGACGAGTGTAGTGTTTGGATATTGATTTCATTTGTGGCAGGAAAGAAGGTGAGTGGCAATGGTGGATCAGACTGAACGTAGTGTTTGGAGGGATAATGAAAACCAGCTGTTACAAGAAAAAGGTGAGTGGTCAGTGGTGGATCTACAACAATGGTGAATTTATTATAAGATTGCCCACCTGTCATGTATAAAGAAGTTACAAGTAGCAGAACATTATTGAAAATACAGTTAATTACACTCTGCATCCCTACAGTTTGAGCGAAGTTTTGCATTGCACCTTAATCTTAAAATTGTTGTAATGTTAACTCGATGTTTTGAAAATATTGCAACGTTTGCCGTTTGGCCATCAGTTCCTTACATGGCATGTGTGAGTCCCAGTTTTAAGCTGAAGTGGATGCTAAATTGGTGCCATGTGGAAAATAAAGAGATAAAATTGAAAAAAGTCTCCTGCCATTTCAAAATATAAAAAAAAAGTAAAAGTAAAAAAAAAAAAAAAAAAAAACCTCTGAACTCATGGCTAAACTAAGTGTTTTCAAAGACATGCCTCAGGTGTGCCTTGAGGCTCACATCATGGTCAGGCGGCAGCAAAAAGCCTCAGGCGACCTTGTGTTTGACAAAACCCCTGAAAGGCATACACTTCATGATGCAAAGGCACAAGAGGCGTAAGCCTCTAATGCAATTTTATTTTTTATAAGCACAGCTAAAATCTTGAAAAAAGAAAAAAAAACTGTAGAGTGCTCTGTTTGGGGATTTTGGGAGGAACCCACTGCAACCCTTGTGAAATCGAGAGTAACCCAGTGGCTTGGAGAGCATTTCGGCAGCAACCAACTTGGAGAAGATTTCAGCAGCTGTAGACAATTGTGGAGGTTATTCGCAGCAACCCAAGCTTGAAAGAGGTTTTGCTTTTCTATTCTACACATTTTCTTATTCTCTTTTCACTTTTTCTTCTTCTCCTCCACTGTTCTGGTGTTATTTGGGTTGGTTTTGCTGTAAATGCTTTGTGTTCTTCACATATGAGTTCCTCATATTTCACTGAATCTGCTCACATTTTGAGTTCATTGCATTTATTTTGTTTCAAATTTTAGTTTTGCTACAGTTGTGCTGCTAGTGTTTCAAATTTTTGTTTGCTAGTGTCGACATATTCAAGATTAAGGGCTAGTGTTTTATACTTTTTTTGAAACTTTTTTGTATTGTTCTGCAAGGCTAAATGGTCTTGGTGATGAGAAGTGGGATATGAAGTGTACTTTCGCTTTTGGGATTGCTTTTTGTATGATTTTTTTTTGTCAATACTTTCTGCATGTTTTGTGAATAATCTTGCTGGATGATCATTATGCTTGTTGGGATTCCTATTTAAGTTGGATGATCTTGTTGAATTTTATAGGTTTTGTGGTTTAATATTATGCTTGAATGATGAGAAGTGGGATATGAAGTGTACTTTCGCTTTTGGGATTGCTTTTTGTATGATTTTTGTTTGTCAATACTTTCTGTATGTTTTGTGAATAATCTTGCTGGATGATCTATGCTTGTTGGGATTCCTATTTAAGTTGGATGATCTTGTTGAAATTTATAGGTTTTGTGGTTTAATATTATGCTTGAATGACAATAAAACTATTTTTCAGCTATGTTATGTTTTTTACATTTTTTTTATTTTGATAATTTGATTCCCAAAAGGGTTATGCCTCAACGTCTCCAAAGGAGAACTCCACTTATTTTTGAGCTATTGAATTGGGTGATCCAAAAAAAAAAATCTCCTTCTCAATCCCCTCTATCAGAAGAGGCTTGGCTCTGAAATGGTGGTAACGCAAACTGTATGTCGGTAGAAGTAGACCTAGAGCTCTGGGGCTTTATAAAATAATGCAGGTTTGGAACCCTAACCCAGATCAGTAAAGGAACAAGGCCTACGCCTCACCCGGCGGGACATAAAATGCCTTGCCTTATGCCTTTGCGTACTCTATATCTTCTATTATGCTGAATGTGTTAGCTCTTGTGTAGTGAATTAACACCCCTGTGATCTTGTTCTTGATGTATCCTAGAGTTAAAACAGATATAGCAAACAACACACAATATGGCAGCAAAAGTAAACACAAAGAACACCAAGATTTGTGATCCTTAGAGAATCACAGCTGCACTATGTATAGAATAAGAGTATAAGAACTTATTGAAACCCTAGACTACCCAACTCGCAGCCGCTCTCTTCTCTCTTGCACAAATAGCTCTCTTGTGTTTTTCCCTCTTGAAAAACCCCTTCCTTGAAGTTGCTCACCCTTGAGTCTCTAACCCGAGTCTCCCTTTGAGTTTCTTCCCTAGAAGTCTCTAGCTATTCTTATATTTATGAGACTTGCAGCAGCCTATTTATAAAGCATAGACTTACCACTTACAATATGGATTCCTAATCCTAATTCTGGTAATCTATCTATTAGCTAATTCTATTCCCTTGTACACAAGGAAAACCCTTTAGAACTCCTTCCCACACTAGGAANCCTTGAAGTTGCCCTTGAGTCTCTAACCCGAGTCTCCCTTTGAGTTTCTTCCCTAGAAGTCTCTAGCTATTCTTATATTTATGAGACTTGCATGCAG
>QANW01012397.1:105139-121430 GCA_003254865.1 Dryas drummondii
CTAGAGTTAAAACAGATATAGCAAACAACACACAATATGGCAGCAAAAGTAAACACAAAGAACACCAAGATTTGTTATCGAGGTTCGGCGAACTTTGCCTACGTCCCCGTGTGATCCTTAGAGAATCACAGTTGCACTATGTATAGAATAAGAGTATAAGAACTTATTGAAACCCTAGACTACCCAACTCGCAGCCGCTCTCTTCTCTCTTGCACAAATAGCTCTCTTGTGTTTTTCCCTCTTGAAAAACCCCTTCCTTGAAGTTGCTCACCCTTGAGTCTCTAACCCGAGTCTCCCTTTGAGTTTCTTCCCTAGAAGTCTCTAGCTATTCTTATTTTTATGAGACTTGCAGCAGCCTATTTATAGAGCATAGACTTACCACTTACAATATGGATTCCTAATCCTAATAGAATTAGGTAATCTATCTATTAGCTAATTCTATTCCCTTGTACACAAGGAAAACCCTTTAGAACTCCTTCCCACACTAGGAAAGTCTTGTGCAAGTCCTATTTGTCTATCAAAATCGTGCCCCACTAGGAAAACATCAAACTACCCCACTGCCCAGTCTCCCTACTGCTCTTGGCCAGACCTGTAGCTTCCTCCAGAAATTTCCGACGAGACAAAAAACACAACATCTTGTGCAGTGAGACTAGTTGTAGGGTGATGTCTTGGGTTCTTTCCTATCTGAGATCAGTCTTGTTGTTTTTTTTTTCTTTATAAGTTTGTGGATTCCTGATCCACTCTGTGTTTTTTAATCTTTTTATTTGTAATAAAAGTTCTTGTTTCTTCTCCAAAAAAAAAAAAAAAAAAAAAATACTGGCTAAAATAACAAAGTTAAAACCTTTCAATGTTTCAAAATGTTAGGTTTAACATTGCAATGTTTTGAAGGTCATGTTGCAGTGTGAAATTTCACTCAAACTTTGGGTGTGCAAAGTGTACTAACTCTTAAAAGTAAATTGTCAGGCCAAACTCATAACTCTTTACTCTGTACTATGGCATAGATGTGGAAGGTTCATATATCCAGTATCAGAAAAAATGATTTAGTGTTCAAAATTAGAGAATAGGTTATTCAAAGACATTTACCTTGAACACCTTAAAGAAACATCACAATAAATGCAATTACAAAATATTTTAATTACTATGAAAAAGACACAAATCACTGTCACAGCAAATCTGTTATGGTATGGACAACTATTGCTATAGGTACCAGAGAATTTTTTGAAATATATACATAAAAATTGAAAAGTCCTCCTACATAAGCTATCCACATATGTTAAGAGGAGAATATAGTATAAATAGATATATATATATATAATATAACTGGTGAATAGAAATGAGCTTATTAGCATGCAATATAGATAGATCAAGAAAATTCACCTCACATCCTCCGAGGCTTGTGTAAGGCTTCTGGTCAAATTTTCAACTTCCTTTAGCAGACCACTATCACGAACCTCAGCAAGCAACGGTTGAACATCTTCAGCCATGGCTTGGATCTGAGACATCACCACATCAAAGTCAAATAATTGTGCATGAGAACATATCAAATGTATGGTACATATGATGAATTAACTTCAGTGAGAAGCAAGTGTACACCCAGCATAAACCAAGCACACAGACAGCGGGACATAGACAACATATTAAATGTATGGTACATATGACAAATTAACTTCATAGTGAGAAGCAAGTGCACACCCCGCATAAACATATTAAATAATTATTGAAGTAATCAAGGGCTAGGATGCTATGGCTGCTCTAACACTAGTATAAACACTCTTCCAAGACTTTGTATGCAGTTTTTCACCATAAAAATCTGATTACCCTTTGCCCTAGAACTCTTTTACCAACATTCCAACTTTGATCCTATAGCTTTCTATCACTTGTTTTCTGTTTGTTTATTGCTGGATATCCCTTTTCTACTATGGTTTGCTACAGGTACCAGACACCAATCTACGCTTTTTATTTTAACCAAGGACCCTCCCACATCTGCACAGCACAGGGTGTGCCATAAGAAAGTCTGAGAATAGGTTGCAGCAGTCCTAGGTTTAAGTTAATGTCTTCGACACAAGCACCAGCAAAGAGAGAGCCGAGTGATTGAGGGTTTTTAGGGTATTCTGCAGAGGGGATTTAGATTCTAGGGTTCCAAAAAGTCCTTGTAATCTCTGAATTTATTCCATAGTGCAGTGAATTTCTCAGGAGATATCACAACTGGACGTAGGCACAAGTTTATTGCTGAACCAGTATAAATCTCTTGTGTTTGTGTGTGCTGCATGTGATTGTTTATTTTCTGTTTTCAATTGTCGAAAGTCATCTCTAGTTCTAGGTCTAATTTACATCAAAGAACAAAGATCTCAAGGGCTTAAATTCAATAATAGGCCCTCATCAAAGATATCTCAATGAAAAAAACAGCTGTAGATGAATGGCACTAAATATATCAAGAAGCTTATGGATCACAGAAAAACAAAAAATGAAAAAAGGGAGGGAGGAGGGTGGAAGGAGGCACTCTTGTCCAGACCAATGGTGACACTTATCAACTAAACAAGAAAACACATATGAGAGCACATCGCACCTTTTTAAGCAGTGGCTTTGCCTCTTCTATAACAGAAGCAACTCGTTCTGCAAGTGAATAGGTGTTTGCAATACCAATCCCCTCCACTTCACGTCCAAGACGGGTAAATATACCTACCAACGCATCTAAACTTACCCCTTGATATCCCTCCATCCTTTGCCTGTCACATACAATTAGACCTTCTTTGTCACATTCAGGATGCAGAGGCCCAACTGAAACATTTGGAAGTGGATCTCTAGGTGTAATGTCAATTCTAGTTTCCATGAGAAGACCTGACTGGTTCACCTCAATCAGTGAATTTCGAGGTATTACAGTTTTGTCATCTTCAACCTACAAACATGTAATCTCATAGTGAAGATAGAAATATAAACAATTTTGTATTTCAACTATTATTATAAGCGGAAAAAAAAAGGGTACTATGACGTTGAAACATACCTCAACAACTGCTTCAATACTTTGCAAGGAAGAGTTAACACGGATAACATTGCCAACAGTGACCCCTCTAATCCTCACCGGTGTTCCAGTGGATATTCCACAAGCTTGAGAAAACTCAAACACAGCCAAGTACTTCCTGAATCTAGACCGCAATTGATACCCCCTCAACCAAGCCAAACTGAGTGCAAGGAGAACTGCACCTGAAACTAGAAACAATCCTACCCCACCTTCCCATATGCTTCTATGACCAAACCCAAAATCACTCAATGGTCGTAATGTTTGCCTCCAGATAGTGCGAGGAACATCCAAAACAACTGCAAGTGGATTCTTTCCTTCTGATGCAGAGGAGGGTGGTTGACTTTGTTCTGTATCAGCAGATGTAGCTCTTATCCGGGTTACTTTTCTTGGTGATCTTGAAGAAAAATAAGGCAAGCCATTTGAAGAAATACATGACAATGGTAACACTGTGGGGCATGGTGAGACTAGAGCCAAGGAATTCCCTATCATCTTTAAATACAATGTAGAAAATAACACAGCAGCAATGGCTTTTATGACTACTGCAAATACTATGATCACTACGACTTTTGCTTGATATCAAATCAGGTAAAATCTAGAAATGGGTTCTACTTTTACACAATACTGAGCTTCTGAGGCTTCCAAGAAAATTATCAACCCTGGACAAAAAAAAAAGGGTCACCATCAAAATCTTAATTTCCAAGATTGACAATGCTCTATTAAAAGGAAAAGAGATAACTTAAGGGCCCTTTTGGTAACATTTATGATTTCTATTTATTAAAAACATAAAACAAAAACTGTTTTTGGTTTTTTCTCTGGAAATATAAACTAAAAACAGAAAACCTATTTCGTAATAAATAAAAAGAAACAGAAAAACCGTTTGGAAATTGCTTTTAATAGATACTCTTTTTGATTTTTTTCAACAGAAAAATAACAAATAAACCTATCAACTGTTTTCATTTTTTGCAGAATAAAAATTGCAAGTAGGAGGTCACATTATAACAAGAAAAGGTATCACAGAATTAGATTTATACAAGCATAAAAATATATAGATTATTGTTGATATGTTCCCCAAATCGATCAGCAATTTGATTCCTTGCACAAGCCATTTCCTAAGTTGACTTTGGCTCACATCTATGTTCAAAATATCGGCCGACATTTCCGAATGTCGGCCGAAATGACACTTTTTGGAGTCGGCGATTCCGATAGCGGGTGAAGCAAAATCTTCACCCGTATCACCGATATCGACGATATTTTCGATAAATATTGGAAATCCCCGATATTGTACCAAATTCAGAGGAAGAAATTGGAAAAAAAAAAAAAAAAAGGAAGAATGAGAAATTAAGCCAAATTATCCCTAATTTTCCATGCCCATGTACTAACTAAGAAAAATATCAAAACCCAATAATTAAAAAAGAAGAATCTGACATTAGAATGTCACATACCTTTACATCCCATCCTACATACTATTGAGTATGTGAATCAGCCCTTATTGTGGAGTCTGTGAAACACAGCCTACTGACAACCCAAAAGGAATCCCATCTACCATTCAATCCCAAACTAAAACTCTCAATAAATTGCACCAATTAATGAGAGTTTCGGCACCCAAACTTTGAGCAGGAACCCTTCAATCAGCAGCTGTGAGCTTTGTGAAGGTGAGTCTCCTCCTCTTGCTTTGTCTCTGTCTCTGTCTCTGTCTGTCTGTCTCTCTCTCACTCTATCGCGAGTGGTCACTGATTTTGTTCTCTGTTCTCTGTATATGGGTGTTACACTGTTACTTGTTAGGTTTGGGCTTAGTTTACGGATCTCATTGATTGATTAATGAGTGTTGGGCTTATAAAAGGTTTTTGATTAGTGGGCTTTAAATTATATTAGGAGTTTGGGTTTTAGGAGTTTTTTATTAGTTAAATTCTAAATTTTATATTCTAATTTAATAGGGATAACATCCTAATATTAATTACAAAAAATTTAAATGAAAATGGTTTATTTTTAATCTAATAATATTTGTATTTATATAGTTTACTGATTTTTATAATAGCTATGTTTTTTATTTAATTATATGTTTGTTATTTATTATTTTAAAAGCTTTATTATTTACTGATATTTGCATATTTGACGTGTCTTCTTTCTATTAGAGTTTTAAAACCTTACTAATAAGCTATACACTTACACTGTTGTAAAATTAATTATATACAATTAGGTGATAGATTTCAAATGGCGAGTGGTAGTGGAAATACTGTGATTGAGTCAGCATGGAAGTATGTAACTGCTGTAGAAGACAATAATTATGCAACCATATGTGTATTTTGTCATTCTACTTTTCAAAGTAGAGGAATTATATACTTTAAGTACCAACTATTTGATTTGAATCATATGACTTGGTACGACTATTGTATGGATGTCGATCAATGCTCATCTATTTTTTAAGCTTATAGGACTTGTTTTTGGATGTAGATGGGCACTCATCTACTTTTGTACTACAATAAGCTCAAGTATCAATAAAGTTATGCATTAATTATCTAATATAGTTCAATTTTACTTTTCAAACTTGTCACTTATGTGTATTATATCCCCTACATATCATATAGACCCTAATGTATGACACTTATATATTTAATACATGCATTGATAATTGATTTAACATGTCTTGAAGTTTCATCTAAAAATTATGTGTTTTGAAGCGAATATATGTTGTTTTTGTGGACGGTGGCCGATATGATAACGATATCAATATTTTCATCGATATTTCCTTATTTTGGAGTCCCGATAATATCCTCACGGTCAATATTTTGAACCTTGCGGGTTTTGTGAACTGTTTCTTTGTCATGTCATCAACAATCAACAATCATTGATTTATCATTGCTCATTGCTAAATTCTTTTTGCACATTAGCTCAAAATACTAACTTATATATAGGTTAGATTGATCAATTGTAGAAGCTGCATGTGTGGGAATGTAGGTTTTGAAATTAATATGTTAGACCAACTTTGAACCGATCTAAGCCTACATAGCTCCACATATTCCTAAGTACTACCTTTAAAGATCTTTACTATCATGGTCTTAAATTTGCTACATTTGTTTAAAAATTTTCAAAACTAAAGGTGTAATGTACCAGTAAAGATAGGCATAGAGGACATGACATTTAACTCTTTATCCAATTATTTCAAGATACTTGAGATATCTAATTAGTTCCATTTCAACTAAACTTTGCAGCTAACCATATACATGCAACAAATACCCAATTAAATTTTGCACCCAAGCAATCATTTAGACCAATCTAGATATCCAACAAATAAAATTAATAATATTAAACCATAAACCATTTCTTGTCAACTTAATTGCTCTACAAAACATAATTTGAATCTTGAACCATTAGCCATATGCTCATGATTATGACAAGCAGATCGAAAGAAGCCCTAATTGGCCCTATCTTACATATTATTTGTTAGAAGCTAGAAGTTTCTATTAAGAAAAAAAGAATCTTCCCTCTAGCCTCTTGGTGACCAATCCATCATTCTTGATGACGACATTCCCAACCCCATTCCTAAAATTCCTTCTGCTGCATCTCCAGATACTAGTTCCCCCACTTTACCTACAACACCACCTTCTACACAGCTCCGACACTTTGATGCAACTTCCAACACTATACCTCCTTCCACCCCAAATTTACCCACCACACCCTATTCTTCTTCTCCAACTGATATAGCCTCTCCATGCACTTCTGCCTCATCTCCCTTCTCCTGAGTCCCCACCTATCTTCGCCCAACCTCTTAGCTTCTTCCATTCCTCCACTACCGATTAAGGAAGAACTTGGTCCACGCATTTGTAATCCTCCAATCAAATTACAAGACTACCATTGTTACAACACTCACGCCATCTCCCCTTCTTCACAACTGGTTTAGAAAGGTACTTGTTTCCCCCTCTCTAAATTTCACACTTATAATCACTTATCTTCATCTCATAATATTTTTCTAGCCTCTGTTAGTTCCATAGCATAACTCACCTCTTACACACAGGCTTCACTCATTCCCCATTGGTGTGATGATATGTGTGCAGAGCTCAAGGCATTGGAAGACAGTTCAACATGGTCTTTTATGCCTCTTCCTGCTCATAAACGCTCCATTGGTTGCAAATGGGTCTACAAAGTTAAAAGACACTTTAATGGCAATATTGAAAGATTCAAGGCACGTCTTGTCGCCAAAGGCTACACACAAAAAGAGGGAATCGACTACAATGAAACTTTTTACCTTGTGGCCAAGCTCGTCACAATGCGTGTCCTTCTCACTCTTGTTGTCTCTAAGCATTAGACACTACACCAATTGGATGTTAATAATGTCTTCTTGCATGGTGACTTGCATGAAGAGGTCTATATGCACCCACCACCTGGTTATGTCCTTAAGGGGGAGAACCTTGTTTGCTAACTTCACAAGTAAAGGTACGTACTCAAACAAGCTTCCAGACAGTGGTTTGCTAAGTTTTCACAAGCCATTCTTGAAGCATGATTTTCTCAATCCAATGCAGATTACAATCTACTATGTTCATAATGATATATGCTGATGATATTTTAATTACAGGTTCCAATAAGAAAGAAATTGCTTACCTTAAGAAGTTTTTCCATCAGAGATTCAAATTAAAAGATTTGGGCAAGCTCAAATACTTTCTTGGCATTGACTTGTCTTAATCATGACATGGGGCTTGTTTAAATCAGTGAAAATATGCGCTGGAAATTATAAAGGACACAGAATTGATGGGCGCAAAACTTGAACCTATTCCGATGGAGGATAATCTAAATCTAAACAATTTTGATAGTGATTTATTACACAATCCAGCCAGGTATAGTTGTTTAATTGAACGATTAATCTATTTAACAATTACAAGGCCGAATATAGTTTATGTCGTGAATATTAATAGTCAATTCATGCATCAACCACGACAACCACACATGAAGGCAGCCATATGGTTAGTTCATTATTTGAAAGGTACTTCTGGCCAAGGTATATTCTTTTCGATCTCCTCACAATAAGTTAAAATTGCAAGCCTTTTGTGACTCAGACTGAGCAAGTTGTCCAATGACAAGAAGACCCACAACTGGATATTGCATATTTCTTGGAAAAAGCCTAATTTCATGGAAAAAAAAACAAACAAACTACAGTATCAAGATCTTCTGCAAAAGCAAAGTACTAGGCTATGGCTGTAGCAACTTGTGAACGTACTGCAATGGTTACGTTATCTCTTAAAGGATCTTGGAATGCCATATTCATTTCCTAGCATTTTCTACTTTGATAATAAAGCTGCTTTATATATTGCAGCCAATCCTGTTTATCATGAACGAACTAAGCATATAGAAATTGACTGCCATGTAGTACATTCGTGAAAAAATACAACAAGGAACGTTATAGACTGGTTTTCTTCCTTCAAATGATCAAATTGGAGATATTTTTTACAAAGGCATTAGGGAAAGAAGCCTTCCAGAGGCTAAAATCTAAGTTGAGTGTTTTTTATATTCACTCTCCAACTTGAGGGGAAGTGTTAGAAGTTAGAAGTTTTTATTAAGGAAAGAAGAATCAACCGAAGCACTAATCCAACAATCTTCCTATATCATGGATAGTCACGTAGCCTTGATTATCTTACCTTTTATGTATTGCTATAAATTAGTTAATTACATAACCTTAGGATGTTGATAACTTTGATATAGGATCTAGATTTATGTATACTTGTATAAAGGACTATGTACAAATTCAATATAGTAATATCGTACGTCTTTCAAACCATATGAATTTCTGACATTCTTCAAGTAATTAGGCCTTTGGCTTTTGTTGAAGTTTTTTTTAAAGTAGCACACATCTATACTAGACATAAATTTATTTACTAGTAGTTAGTTGTTACATACTCAATCAGCTAGCTTGAGTAGGTTCTCTAGATGTTAATATACTCATTTAGTCGAAGAGGCCTATCTACAAATGATTAAGTGGCTAAATTGCTAGCATATCAAGATGAAAGGTAAGTTTTCAGAAAGGTCTTATATTTCCTAAGAAGAAATGTATGTATACTTATAGATAGTATCTGTAACGCCCTAAAACCAAGGTACGTCACATCGACACCCATCTTGAGAATATTTGAGACTACAACACCTAATCCCTGTGTTATAATCCTAAATATTCCCAAAACATGTTAAGCCTTTTTATTTTAAAACCAAGTTGGATCATACATGAAATTAGCAGCTGAAATAATTCAAGATTCATTTTGAGAGTTTAAAAACAAGACCAACCCCTTGGGGTCACTTATAGATAGACATAATCCTGAAAGACATTTTAGAAATAATTAATGAACCTGAAATGATTAGAAAATGATTCACAAGTCCAAATACAACATAGAAAGAAACAATTGTCATCTAAAGTGCTCACTACCATGCCCTCCTCATTCTGTCTTCTCAACCTAGTTGTCCTGCAAAACAATCCGCTACATTGTGGAATGGTGTACCGGGTTACATGAAAAACCCGGTAGGCTATGAAGCTCGTGTGAGAGAAACCAGCACACATATAAACTGATACCAAATCACTAGAACAGATTCATCCATCATGTAGATATGCACATAATCAAACACAACCCTAGGAACTCCTTTTCCGGATTCCACCCCAGGTCATCACATATAATAGTGTCCATAATAACATTGTATCACATTCAGCATAACAAGCATATATAATGCTCAACAAGTATAAGTCACAATCCACACATATAAACAATGTGTACCTGGATTATCTGAAGTAGATTCAAAGTACCTGCAAAACAATGAGGTACCAAGTACCATCACACATTAAACAAAATAAGAATTTATGTGAAATTCTAAAGTGTGCCCTAGTTC
Organism: Dryas drummondii; assembly: GCA_003254865.1. Lineage (NCBI taxonomy): Eukaryota > Viridiplantae > Streptophyta > Magnoliopsida > Rosales > Rosaceae > Dryas > Dryas drummondii. The sequence goes on from QANW01012397.1 coordinate 115,017, forward strand.
ATTCTCATTAATTAAAAAATTAATACACAAATGACAGATTTTAGTTGGTCTTCCATGCCACTCAGCATGGTGATGTGGCAGGAATACTCCCACCAAAGTTTTTCTTCTTTCTACGTTATAGAATTTTTTTTTTTAATTTATATGATTAATCAGGATTTGTAAATTTTCTAATTAATATAAGGATAAAATAGCCTTTGTATAGTTTTTTGTGGCAAGTAAATAATGAGTTGGAATTAATAATATTATATTTTTAAGTGACATGTAATTATGGCACAAAATTAGGACACTCTAGCATTGTCCTAAAAAAAATCAGTCCAATCTAGGGTTGGGGTTGGTACGGTTATCGAACCGCTAGCCCTAACTGCCTACTGATCGACCTTGATCAAAATGGTCATATACCAACCGTCACCGACACTGTCAAAGGCGGTCCACCGACAGTCGGAATAACTGACTTTGTCGGTTAGTTTGGATCGAAATGACCAAATCGAAATCAGTTTGGCGAGGGATTTCAATGAGATCGCCTCTCTCTTCTCTACAACCCCATCCTTTTCTTCTTTGCAGAAACCCAACAAAAGCCTAGAACCAGCCCAAAATCCGATGGTTAACGGCAGCGGCGATTCCACTGTTTCCGGGCGAGTTACGATGCTGGATTGACACTATCTCATTCATCGGTGAGCAGTGGAAGATCCATGTTGTGAGGTAGGGGGTCGGGTGACCCCCAAACGCCGGAGCACGAAGCTTAAATCCACCTTTCGCAGTCGCCAATGACCCTCTAAAGCTTTGGATGACGACCCCCCATGCTCTGGCTGATGACCCCTCGCTGCCCAGTCGCCCACCAAATGCTTGATGAAAAGCCTGAGTGGGAAGTGGGAGCAAAGAGAGCAGCTAGTAGCCTTCTTCTTTTTACTTATTCCTCTTAGTCAATTTTAGAATTGATACAATTGTTTCTAGCTTTCAGGCTAAATGAACAATCTTGCTTGTAGCCTAACCAACCATAGTGCCTTCATCCTAAAATGTTAAATTAATATGTTGCTTTAGCTAAAGGTGTTCTAATAGAATTAGATGAAATATGAACTGAAAGATTAAAAATTGAAAGAAAAACTGATATAAATTTTAACACAAAGGACTCACATTGAAAATAGAAAGACCAAATTAATATTTCAGCAAATTAGTGTTATGCCAATGGCGAGTAAAAATTATTTTCCTAACCATTGGCATAAAATGTAGCTCACTAAAATTTATTATAGGCAAGGCCTTAGATCACCCTTTCTCTAGCGTAAAACATAGCATTCATTTCATTAGCTAAGCTTGAGACCTTGGGCAATTGTTGATTTGCTCCACTAGCATAAAATATACCTATGTTTTTTATAGAACAAAAAACAAACAAAAAAGATATATGAATCCTAAACTAATTGTGTGTTCGTATATTTTCTTGACATGCTTTGTACTTGTTGAAAATGGAATCAAACACCAACTATCCTTGCACACTTAAGACGCTTATATGGTTATACATTTTCTGAAACAACTATCGTTTAATTTTTCATTGTTATTGTAGTCCTAATTTTTTACACATCATGACCCCTCGTGTTAGAGATCCTAGATCTGTCACTGTCAGTGGGTTTGGATTGCTCGTTAGATCACCGTGTGGGGCTGCTCGATGCCGAGATGTGGGATATGGGTTGCTCATGGGATGTGGGTTTGGAACCGTCGGTTTGGTATCAGTACATCGATGGTTTGGGATTTCCAAATCGTCACAGCCCACTATCGATACGGTAGGCGAACCACTACTAGTCTTCGAACAATCGTTGAACGGCGTTTTAGTGGTTGTGTTTACATCGATTGCAGGTACAGTTGCGATTTCTCGGTCATTTCGACCCAGCCTTAGTCCAATTTGTCCTTTTTGCTTTTATTTCTTTAGGTGTTGCATAAACTGGTCCTCTACAGACTCTACCTATTTTACAACACACATTCAAATACAAAAAACATTCCATCAACCAATAATTGTTACAAAAAAGAACACATACATGGAAATTGGAAACAAAGTAAAAATTTCAACAAAATGGAAAACTGGAGAATGGAGATGCTATTCAGGACCCAAATTTTTTTTTTTTACTGGAGATGGTCTAACAACAAGAACAAGTCTGAAAAAAAGAGGTGGGGGAGGAATATGATTATATGACGCTTATATAAAGGGTAAAAAGAAAATTAGAAATTGAGTCTAATTTCGAAGACGAGCAATTGAGTGAGCATGGCGGTGGTGCAACATTTGCATTTCCAGCGCAAACCATCACAATCGAAGCTCTAGAATCAAAATCTCCACTCACTCGCTCACTCCATCTTCTTCTTCCATCCGAAACCTAATTCATTCTCTCATTGCATTTGGTACGCACGAATCACAGACGATTTTCATCATCTTCGTTCGTTGCTTAATTTTCTCGGAATCATATCTGTTTGTTTCGTGTTTTTTCTCTGAGAAAATCGGAGTTTTGGCGGGAATTCAATATTCGTATAAATTGAATCTATTGATTGTTGGATTGTTGTTCTTGGCTGTTGCAGAGTACGTGTAAGTGAATCGAAGATGCCGAAATTGAAGGGAAAGGGAAACTTGGAGAACGTGAAGGTGGAGCTGAACTCGCCGCTCCTGATGAGGTACTTGCGCTCTCAGTCTCCGATGGACGGCTTCGATTACCTTTCGCCGCTCTCGTCTGTGGAGAATCTGATGCTGATGGACAAGTGTTCTCCACCTTCGCCGCTTTACCGAACGCCCGTGCGAGCCGTGCAGAGGGAGGAGGTGCTCGTCATGGACGGCGTTCTCGTCACCACCAGGACTTCAAGATCTGCTTCTGCTTCCGATTCCTCTTCTTCTTCTCCTTCTTCTGGTTCTCTGGGGAAGAACACCGACCTTTGCTACGCCTCCAAATGCCAGGTCTCTCTCTTTCTTTCTCTCTCTCTCTCTCTCTCTCTCTCTCTCTCTCTCTCTCTCTCTCTCGATCGATCGATCGATCAATTTCTTTAATATATATTTATCTGTGGTTGTTTATGAGTGAATAATGGTTGAACTCAAGTACTGCCTTGACAGTTGACACCATAGTCATTGCCCGTTGAAATTCCATCGTTTCTCTAACCGATAGATGTGAAATAATGAGTCTTTTCCTTTCTTCTTTTCTTTGTTATTTGCGTTTGATGTGAAATAACACTTGCAACATTTACAATCCTTGACATTTACGGTTACTCAAAATGATGGTCCATTGAGAGCTTGTTTTGACTTAGAAACAACCTACTTTTTACCACTGCTTCATTAATATTTGAACAAGAGGATTAATGTTACAAATTGAATGGTTCAAGTTTTTGATTTGTTTGACTAAACACAAAGGGGTTCAGGTAAGAGCACTTGTACTCACCAAACTTATATGGTTCCGTTGCACATGGATTATACAAAATGTACTTTGAACAAGAGGATTAATGTTACAAATTGAATGGTTCAAGTTTTTGATTTGTTTGACTAAACACAAAGGGGTTCAGGTAAGAGCACTTGTACTCACCAAACTTATATGGTTCCGTTGCACATGGATTATACAAAATGTACAAAGACTCAGTTGGGCTGAGCTGCAATGTAATCAAATTAAACAAGGCACTGGTGTAAATCTTGCCCTGTTGTGACTGCCGAATCAAATTGGCTGTAGAAGCACTATTGACATGATAGAGTAAAGATGATTTCAATGAATGAGGGATACAACATTGCCAGATCAGCCACTTGTCCATAAGGAACCTCAACACAGGAAAGCTTCCAATGCTGGATTAATTAGTGTATAGCCATAAGTTTGGTGTAAGCTTGGGCTAAGATATATAAGCTCTTCTGTACTGTATGAATCAGTCAGTTCATAGAATTTTTAGTTTTCTTGGACTCCGATCTCTCTCACTCTCTCTACCTCTTTTTTCTCTCTTATTCTTGAATCCATTCTTGATTTCTGTATGACCACCTTTTATCATCTACAATCTTGGGATTGATTGAATGGGATTTTGGATATGGAAAGGAAGCTGGCATCTCTGGAAGAAGCAATGAAAGCTGTTACTGCTGAAGTAATTTCTACTTGGTCTCATTTTGACGATAAAAAGTTGTTGGCTGGTGCTCAGTTTATGCTGTTTCTGGTGGTTTATCGTGTGTGTGTGTGTGTGTTTTAATATATTGGCTCTGCTGCTTGTTTTTCGTCATTTCTCATTGGTGTTTTGAGATGAGTAGTGTTGGTTGAAATTAAATCTTGTATTCCCTGAAAGAAAATTGTTCCTTAATTGTGAAGATTTGATCAGATTCCAGAATTAAATTTGCTTTGGTTTTGTCTTAACAAATTGCCATCGTTTACAGTTTGGACACGGAAAAGAAAAGCTGCGAACTACTCGTTGCCCTGTCAAGAACAAATCTGAGGTGAACAGTCACAGTGTGTATTGGCCTGTCAACTATTAACATAGTCAACCTACTGAAAATGCCATTCATTAATTTCTTCTGTTTTTGTTTGTACAGACACAGATGAGCAAGTCATACACGAATACAGGATCATGCACACGCAGCCCAAAGTCCCGCTTTGTCCCTCAGGTCATGGCACCGGCAGTTACAGAAGCAGAAGCAGAAGCAGCCACAACACAAGCAGCCCCATCCACTTATCCCAAAAACACCATAAAGACTCCCACTACTACCATCATCTCCAGTGACTGGTCACCCCAAGATGATGGCATTGAGGTTGTATCGCCGCATTTGTCAATTGGAAAACCTCCATCAAGGGAAGATATAGATTTGTACATCAATGGTGTTCTTCATGGTCCTACTACAAGAACGAGATTACCTGTGTTTGCTGAAATTTCCCTCGAGTAGTTATCTGATTTGTGCAGAGAAGCCTCCTCTTCAGACAAAAGGTATAATGTACATTTCTCCTGTTTGTTTCAGATACAATACTGGGTTCCTTCCGCACCTAATTTCTTCCACTTGCTGCTGATATTGTCATATGTAACTCGGATTAGGTTGAGCAAAATTGTTGTCAACTATACTTGTAGAGGCTTTGTTGATACTGTGTTACCTCATTACTCCAACTACAGTGCTTAACTTTTGAATGGTATTACATAAAATGATAGTCGTACTAAGAGAATTGATAAGGACAAAGGGCATGGATCTCTTTGCTACAATTTCTTTGGATTTGATCATTGTCTCTGTGTGTTCTTTCATGTTGGCATGTGTGCATGAATTGTTCTTTCAAGGAATCAAGGGGGATGTGTTTTATGACTTTTATAGTTAGCAGTAGCTGCTTACAGACTGTTTGTGGTTGGCTGGCGTTGCATGTTGCAAAGAACACATATTAAGTAACAATATGACAGTCTAGTTGCAATTTCAGGGATTTCCCTTTTTTTTTTTTTTTTTTGGGTTACATTGCATGGAATCGAAATATGGACCTAGTTCCATACTAACCTTATCCCACTCACCTTCATTACTTGGACTAACTCTAAGGACTTGGAAATTATTATTATTATTTTTTCTAATAAGCAACTTGGGCGATAAATCATTTGAAAATATAATAAACTTCAAATTCCTAATACGGTTCATAGATTTTGAGATAGCATGATGTAGATTAACTTGTTTTATGGGCTACATGTATGTGTGTGTATTTCTTGTACTTTGTTGGTAAGTAAATTTTGGGTGCCACGTGGTTGTTATGTGGAAAATTATAATTGTCGTGTTTTACGGTGGGTTTAGTTCCTAATAACATATTCTCTCTCTCTCTCTCTCTCTCTCTCTCTCTCTCTCTCTCACCATTGCACTGAGAAACTTTTCTGTGTGCGTGGTCGACTATCTAGCATACTAGTATGGTGTTATCAATTCATTTTATTTATAAGACGTGAAAAAATGTTTATATCTAAAATTTTAAACAAAAAGATCGATTTAGTCTTCAAGGGGGGCATTTTCTCATAAGGTTGTAATGTCCTAAAAAAATATATATACATATATAAATATATAAATAAATATAGACATGGGCTTTAAAATGGGTTAAATTTTTAACTTTAGGCTACACTATTTTAGCCCAAGTAAAGATGTGTGTTTAAATAAGTTAAAAGCCCAACTTAAAAAAAAAAAAAATGAAAGAAGGTAGAAGATAAAACCAACATCCATCACTTCTCTTGCATAAGTACACATAAGTCATTTGATCAAGGGTGCTGATTTCTTTAGAGGGCTGAGTCACCGCAACGATTAGCCTAAGTTTACCATAACTAAATGAGCCAACTAAAAGGTTACTTGAACCAAGAAGTTGGCTATAAAAAGAGGAGGTGGTGTGTGCTTTATTGCACTCTTAAGCAACAAGAGAGAGAGAGAGAGAGAGAGAGAGAGAGAGAGAGAGAGAGAGAGAGAGAGAGAGAGAGAGAGAGAGAGAG
>QANW01012397.1:128456-190677 GCA_003254865.1 Dryas drummondii
AGAGAGAGAGAGAGAGAGAGAGAGAGAGAGAGAGAGAGAGAGAGAGAATGGATACAGGAGAGACAAAGAGAGTGATGAGAGAGAGAGAAGATAGGGGCTAGGTGGAGAGAGGAAAAGAGAGAGATGAGGTGTGTAAATTGTCCTTTAGGTCTTTTTACATTAGGGTAATTTTGTAAATTCATTAATTAACACTACTACAAAAAACGTAATAGACATCGGTCAATAGACAACATTTTATATTTTTGCCGTTATCTTAATTTACCACACAACGGTTTTTAACAAACTGTTATATTAATGTATATTATCCCATGGTATTTGGTTTGATCATTTTTCCTAACAATTAATAGACAATAGTATTAGGGAATATTGTTGTGTTTTGCAAGTTTTACAAAAATATAAAATTTTGCAGGTCTTTGTATTTGACAAGCGTATGACCGCGTTAATGAAATATATCACGCGCCTTAGGTCTTTTTGGGTCAAACCCCTCTCAGTTCACCTTTTAGAAACTCACACACTTAGCCCACAACTTAGTCCTCATAGATCGATCGATCTTCCTCCTCAACTCAGTCCTCTGGCTTCACCGATCGATATATCTTCCCTCTCGTGCATCAATCTCTGTCCTCATCGCGCATCAATCTCCATCTTTGACGTCGTCCCTCGCTCTCCATCTGCACGTCTCCTAACGTCATCGACCTCCATCTCCGTCCTCATCGTCTCCGCCCATTCCTCATCACCTAGTCATCTCTACACTCCCCTGAATTATCTTCGTGCATCTCTGCACCCCCGTTCAGGTACAGTTGGGTTAGGGTTTAATTTTGGTGGTTTTTGCTTCCTTAGATTTTGTTCTTTCTTTTTTTGTGCATTTCTAACTTTTGTTCTTTGAGGTTCTTCTAAACCTTTTTGTTTTGTGTTTTTGCTCAAGGTGATTCATATTGGTCATATTTGGTGATATTGTTGAGCTTGGGGAAAGAAAATAGCTAGGCTGCTGTAACGACCCGACCCAAATTTTTACTAGAAATTTAAATTTTTATTTAACTATGTTTTGAAGAGGTTTATAAAAGATGTTGGATTTTATTTTAAAGATTTTAAGATTTATTTGGAAAATAAAAAGAGTTTTGATTTATTTTTGTTTTAATTTAAGCTTGACCCAAAATTTGACTTTCAAAATAAAAGGGCTTTTGATTTTGACTTCGGGTCCGTTGGATAAGTTTCGAACTCACGATTTCATAGACACGCGGCACGTGCCAATCCGAGTTACAGTTTGAAAGATATAAGCGTTTAAAATGAGGGGTAATGTTGTAAATTTATAAAAATGGGTTTTAAAAATCAGATTTCCTCTCTCTCTAGATTTTTCAACAACTCTCTCTCTCTAGAACTTTCTCTCTCCCTTTTTATTTCTCTCTCTCTCTCTCTCTCTCTCTCTCTCTCTCTCTCTCTCTCTCACTTCTCCCTCTCTCTCCCCGAGCTCACTCTCCTCCTCCCTCTCCTCTCTCGGGCGCGGTCGGCTCCGGCCATTGTTCCGACAACCAGAGGCTGGCGACGAGTCCCTCTCGTCGTCACCGACCCCACAGACCGCCCCCCCCCAGATTTCCCTCTCTCTGTGACTCTCTCTTCTCCCTTCTCCACTGCGCGCGACCAACTGGGCCCAGCCCGGCCAATTCCAGCCACCACCCGACCTGTCCAAGCCACCGGCGAGCCTTCCCGACGCCGACCACCTCCCCCGGCCACTCCTCCAGCTAGCCCAGCCGGCGCACACAGAAAACCCAGCGGTTTAGCTACCCTTGTCTCGCCGGATTCTGACCAATTACCGGCGCCAATCACCTCCATTTCAGGTGAGTTTTCCTCCATTTTCTATGGGTTTTATTTCCCCTATATCTATCTTGATCAATTTGAACATTTAGAAACTTGGATTTTGGAGGATTGTAGGGCCATTTCGGATTCTTCTGTAGATTTCAGATTGAGGGCTTTTCCCTCTGTTTTTCTGTGATGTATTACATCCCTAAAATACCCATTGGTCGTTTAGAACCTGAAAATTTAATTAAAATTGAAAGTTAAATTTTGAGTTTGGGAGAAATTGGATTTTGGGGTTTGGAACCCATTTCGGGTTGCCCTTAGATTTCGAATTCTGGAAGTTATTCTTGTATATTTGTGGACAATTCCTACCCCTAGAAAACCCCATTTGTTGTGTAGATTTGAAAGATTTGAGAAATGTTAAGAGATTGTGAAAGTTGGATTTTAGAAATGCCACTTTGAGTGGTGACAGCGGTGGTTCTGACCCCCCACCGTCAATTTGGTTGTTGAATGTGAAATTTGGATTGTATTGAGTTAGTTAATGGTTTTGGATAAGTTGAAGTAGCTCGAGTTGATGAAACCCCATTTTGGGCAGTAATTAAACACTGTTCCGATATCAAAACAACTCTCGGATGAACTTCCGATCAAAGTAGATCCTACATAGGTTTTGTTTTGGGTTTATGATTAGTTTGGAGAGTGCGTGTGACGTGGGAATTGAACTTGGGAGGACTCGGAGTGAATTAGAGAGCGTTTATAGTTAGGTGAGGAATTTATTAACCGTTGTGAAGATGGAAGTTGAGGGAGATGTTTAAGTTGCCACATACACTTTTAAATGTAGTTGAGCCAAGATTAATCTTATATTTTAATATTCTATTTATTTTAGGAGACACGACTGTGACTCGTGACGATCCAGCGGAGGATCGAAGCTAGGGCAATCTTTGTGAGTGGACTTTACTTTTGTAAATACTTTTCTAAATTCATGATTTAATCATTTGGTTATTGAATTTGTTTGAGAGATAAAAGAAGATGAATTGGATCTTTGATTTGGAAGTCTTTTCTTAAATCATGATTTTATTATTTGGTTATCATGAGTCTTGAATTAGAAATATTGATTTGAGTTACGAGTTTTATAAAGTTAAATGAGCAGTTTTAAACTGTCATATTAGTACCCCCTACAGCAGGTACATAATTGCTCTGCACTCGCCTAGAGATGACTCGGCGGTGTATGACCAGCACAGGTGTATATTTGCTCTGCACTTGCCTAGAGATGACTCGGCGGTGTATGACCAGCACAGGTACATAATTGCTCTGCACTCGCCTAGAGATGACTCGGCGGTGTATGACCAGCACAGGTGTATATTTACTCTGCACCTAGACATGACTCGGCGGTGTATGACCAGCACAGGTGTATATTTGCTCTGCACTTGCCTAGACATGACTCGGCGGTGTATGACCAGCACAGGTACATAATTGCTCTGCACTCGCCTAGAGATGACTCGGCGGTGTATGACCAGCACAGGTGTATATTTGCTCTGCACTTGCCTGGAGATGACTTGGCGGTGTATGACCAGCACAGGTACATAATTGCTCTGCACTCGCCTAGAGATGACTCGGCGGTGTATGACCAGCACATGTGTATATTTGCTCTGCACTTGCCTAGAGATGACTCGGCAGTGTATGACCAGCAGTTTCCTGGGTACTAGTGTGGCGTGAGTTTTCAGTTGGGAAGTATTTTGAGAAAATATATTACACTAGTAAACGTTTTAAACGACAGTTTCATTAAGGCAATGTATTTTATTTTAGATATTTTAATAATTTTACAGCTTGAGAGTATAAATTGTTTTTCAGAGTTTGATTTACAGTTTGAGATGGTTTAGAAAGGGATTTGTGAAAATGTTTTAAAACTGGGGAATTCTAAAGGAAAAATCAAATTTAGAGTTTACGAAAAAACTACATGCTATTAAAACTTCTATGCCCACTCACTGAGATTTTTCTCTCACGTCTTATTTATTTTAAAATTTCCCCAGGTACGAGCGGTCGAGCCAAGAAGAACGTCGAGGCACTCTGAAAGCGTGTGAAGACCTTGTAGGCTTTTAGAGTTTCCTTTCCATGCTATTTGTATAAAGATAAAATCTAGAATGGCTCTGATAACCTATGAAAATTAGTTGTATTTATCTTTGGACGGGTCTGAGACCCTTATATGCTTGTGGTAGAGGTGGCTGAAAGACTTAGAAGTGCTTTTTAACAGGTTTAGAAAATTCTGGGTTAGTCCATTTTCAGGGGAGGTTCTGCCGAATTTTCGGTAGGATTTTCCTTGAATTTGGATTCCCGCAAAACCTCTTCGGGTTTCTGGGTAAAACTTGGGGGCGGTCCTGTCAGCTGCTGATTGGATTGAAAATGTGAGTTCATTAGGCCCTATTTTTTTTTTTTCGTTTTGTTGGTTTTGGCATCTTGTTTTCTTCTGTTTTAATGGTAGAGGTTTTATTTGTAGACTATTGAAGGGATTGTGTTGATTTCTTGATGGTATTGATTAACTTTTGTTACTCATTATAATGAATGTTTGATTTTGATGAGAAAAATAGTTATGAATAAGTAATTGTGTATTGAAGTGGAAAGCTGCTACCCCTCCCCTACCCAATAAAAATCATATAAGTTCATTCACTCCATTGTGTTTGCTTTATTTCAATTGAGGAAATTGTGAACTAGGCGTATAATTTTTAAGATGCATTGTGCTAGCTTGAAATACCTAATTTAGATCAACTGGCAGGTTAGTGTTCATTTCCTCTCTCTCACCTACTCTGTCTCTCTTATTCTTATTCTGGTTATGGGTGAAGTTATTGTGGCTTGATAAAAATTTGGGGTATTTTTCTGGGTTTAGTCAATATTCATGAGTTGTATTAAATTCTCTGGTTTGTGATTGATTTTACTAATATGGGGTTTATTGGGTTTTACTAATATGAGATTTGTTTACTAATATGAGTTTACTGATATGGGTTTACTTATATGGGTTTACTGAAATGTGCTTATTTATTTTGCTTGATTTTTATTGATTTTGTTTACTGATATGGGTTTATTGATTTTGTTTACTGATATGAGATTTGTTTATTGATTTGGTTTTAGTTGAATCTGTATTTTGGCTGTTCAAAATGTTGTTTCATTTTGTTTAGTCATGGTTGCTCAGCTTCATGTTGTTAGAAATTGAGTTTGCCATTGGAAGTATGGTCCTCAAAGGAGAGGTCCGGAGCTCTAGCCTAGGTCTCAAACACCAATCTTACTGGAGGTTCGGTCCTCAAGGTTAAGGTTCGGACCTCAAACCTAAATTTTTAAATCCAATCTTACTGGAGGTCCGGTCCTCAAGGGTGAGATTCGGACTTTAAGCCTAGGTTTCAAACACCAATCTTACTAGTGGTCCGATCCTCAAGAGTGAGGTCCGGACCTCAAGCCTAGGTTTTAAACACCAATCTTACTAGGTTTCAAACAACAATCTTACTAAGATCAATTAGTTTTCAATTGCATGTCCATGTTCAATGGTATAGTGGTTGTGTTTAGTTTGTCTTTGTATTTGCTTTGTTTCACTAGAGTCAATATTTGGTATGACTTTATAAATGACATGCATGTTTGTATGGACAAGTCAAAGATGGACTAGTCATGGATGTATGCGGATAGAAGATCAAGGGCATATGAGTTAGGGATTCAAGAATTCTTCAAGTTTGCATTATAGCACGCTAGATACCCAAACCTCATTCATTGTCCTTGCAAAAAATGTGAAAATATGAGACAATTTGGGATTGGAGTTATAAGGGATCATCTATATTTTAATGGGGTTGATCAAAGTTACCAAAATTGGATATGGCATGGAGAAGTTTCTAGTACATCTGCGAATGCAGCTAGAAGTGTAGAGGAATAAGAAGATAATTTTGTTTCCGAAACAGTGGATATGGGAGATAATGAAGAGGAAGAATTTTCAAATGATTCTAACGATTTCATTAATTTGGTTGGGGATGACAATGAACCTTTGTATCATGGTTGTGATAAATTCACCAAGTTGGGAGTATTGGTAAGATTGTACAATTTGAAAGCGAAACATGGATTGAGTGATGCAAGTTTCACTGACTACTTGATTGCCTTTGGAGATTTTCTTCCATCAAGTAATAACATACCCACATCTATGTATGAGGCAAAGAAGATTTTGTGTGCTTACTATGAGAAAATACATGCATGTCCTAATGATTGCATCTTGTATAGAAATGAGTATGCGGATGAGATTAATTGCCCTAATTGTAGTGTGTCAAGGTGGAAGTTAAGTAGGTATTCCATTATCTCAAAGAAGTTAAGAAGTTAATTACCTCAAAGAAGTTAAGGAGGGGGTGCCTGCGAAAGTGTTGTGGTACTTTCCCATTATCCCAAGGGATAAACAGTTGAATTAAAAAACTTGGAGGTACTTGCCCTATCTGAATTTTTTTGTAACCCTTAGAGGTAATTAAAAGACTTCATAAGGATTAAGCTCAAAGGATAAACACATACAAGCTAAAATTGGAGAATCATCAAACCTTGAAGGATACTGCATATAAGGTTCTTGTATTTTTTTTTGTATTGTGATAATACTAATATGCTAATAATAAGTTTGCATTTTATTATTATTAATTTATTTTTTTATGTGTAAATCTAGATTCATTTAATCTAAAAGCACTAAAACCAAGTAAATTTGATTTTTTTATGCTGGGGCATACTAACTCCTTTACACTAAATGTATATTGGCTTCTTTATTTCTTCCAATATGACTTTAATTCTATATAATTTGATTTTTTCCTTTATGACAAGGCAATCCGAATATGGTTATGGCACTAGTTGAGAATAAAGTAGATTCAATTGAGGCAATGAAAGTGGCAGCAGAGGTAAGTTTATCATTTTCTGCTTCATATGAATGAGTGCTGACTGGAGATATCTCAGGCATACTTGTATAAAAGTGTTTGGTTTTGGTTTTTTTATTTTCAAATTTTGTAGGATCCAAATATAGCAGTCTTAATTAACAATCGAGTTTTCTTTTTTTTTTGGTTTGCTAAATATGGTTCATAAGTTGGTTGCAGAACATATAATGATACCATGATGTTCTAGTTAATTCCATGTTTAGAAATTCCAGTGATGACAATAATTTGTGTGCCCACCCAAATATACTCACTCAAGATATTGGCTTTGGGCTCATTATTGGTCTCGTTCATCATTTGGTGAGGTAGTATTGTTTTCTTTATTTTCGCTTTCTTGTCTTTCAGTGAATTTTCTTTTTCCATTCATCTAATACATATTGTTTACCTTTTCTCTAAATTTGAAGCTTTTGCTGACAGGAAAATATAGCATGCGAATCATTACATTTGAACCAGTTCATCTTTGTGAGTATCAATCTGCTATTGTTACTCTTAAGTTTCACATTGTTCAAATTTTGTAAATATACAAAATTATCAAGGATTATAATAATGTTTTCAATTCTTCTATTTAGAGCTTGCATATGACTTTCTTATTGCTTTGTATTGCATTGTTATCCTATTAACTTTGTTTTGATGGTAGTTGGTAGTAAGAAGCTGGCAGATATGAATGCATATGCTTGTGACTTAGGGGGCTCAAGTAGGAAGGAAGTAAAGGTGTTATGTTAAGCTAAGGTTTTTTTTTTTTTTTTTTGTACCTCTTCTTTTATTCTAGTTTGACTGAATGTATTTTTTTGTATAACTGATCACACTTATGGAGCCTATCATGTAACTAATCTTACATATATGAAGTATCTTTTGGTTTAATTTTGAGCATGAGTGTGCATTGGTATATTATAACTAAGTACTGTATTGCAATGGTTTTCAATAGTAACCGATGTACCAAGTATTATATACATAAAAATCAAATTGAAATTATTATCTTACACAACGGTTAAATGGTTAAAGCCATTGTACTAAGTGTCGTCCTACAACGGTTTTCAATAGAAACCGATGTACTAAAGTATTATATACATTAAAAGCAAATTGAAATTATTATTTTACACAACAATTATTATACATAAACCGTTGTCTTAATGACAATTTCACCTCGTGTTTATACTTAAAATAGTTGTAAAATATATGCATTAGGGTATACAAACTGTTGTCTCATCTATTAATACACATTGGTCTTTAAATAAAAACTGATGTCTAGATAGATACGCAACAACGGTATCTCATAAACTATTAGTTTTTAAGGGTGTATATACAACTGTTTTAAATTAAAACCATTGTGTTAATGTTTACAAGACAACATATATTACTCGTTGTCTATTGGTACCCCAATAAACATCGGTCGATTAGACACGACGATATTTGGGCACACTAGACAACGGTTTTTACCCGTTGTTTATTAACTTTTTTGTGGTAGAGTAAGTGATGAAGGTGTGTAAATAGCAACACTCATTAATAAACTAGAACATACAACTTTTTTTAGTTATAAACTTAAACTTCTAATCTAATTATTTTGAGTCACAAAAAATATGTTTAAGCCACAATTCAAGAAAAATCAAGTATGGAGCATTCAATACTATTCAAACTTAAGCATACCCAAGTTTTAGTTAAATTAATTTTTGAATACAGATTAGGGTTTATGATATAGTCTTTAGAATTTAAGACTAAAGCCTTAAAAACTTAAATATGAAGTCATAAAATCTGAACTCTAAATACATAAACCTTAAAACAATATTACATTATTCAATAAAGTGTAATTTTACGAAATTATAAAGTATAACTCTATAAGAGTTACATACTGCATCATAACAAATTAAAGTATAACTTTGTGAGACTTACATATGGCGTTAGCAAAAAATTTAGTTTTAAGCCACTTCGTGTGGCTTAAAAATAAATAGATATTTTAAATGGGTTTATAAGTGAAACTTACAATTTTTTATGGTTTTTTGTTAATTTACTTAAAAATTTATGGCACAGGTTTAGAAGAAAAAAACTAAATTAAAAAGTAACATATATAGTGAATGAATTAGAAAGAACGAAGAAGTAAGGAAATGAGACGACTCTTTCTTGAACTATATCATTATAAATACATATATCTTTTTTTGTTGTAGTATTAATATGCCCTAACTTTAAAATCTAATTTGCCCTTTATGTTAGTCTAATTACATTTTTCATCGAAAAAGGGTCACGTGAGTAAATGATTTGACTTTTATAGACTTGTAAAATATAAGTGAACTGACGAATACTAGTATATTGGGAGCTCTCAGTCTAAAAATTTCTTCTCCCTTGGAACAAGCTTGTATTATAGAAGTAGTTCCTAGTTTAATTTTTGGTCGAGTACGGTTGTCCTGTAAGTGTGCCCATTAAAGTTTTGCACTAAGGATATAACGATCAAACATTAGGCTAAACGTAGGGAAACTCTACTGATTTTCTAAGCTGCCCCGACTAAATTATTCGGTAAATCCCTTAGATCCCTAAAATCGGTTAAGTTATTTTAATTAACTTGTTTATTTAGTAGGCTTTAATCTTGTGATGGTTCTAAGTTGAGCAATTCTTCTGTTGGAGATTAAGCTAAGGAGGTTTACAGTCGGGTAAGTGCTCCTAAACCTTTCTTATGAAGTTGGATTCAAGACATGAAAAGTTAGATTTGTAATAGAATAACTAATTATGCATGATAAATTTAATTATAGAATTGATGCAAAGTAATTAAAAAACTAGGTAGCATGCAATTAAAGTAATAAGTTGGATTTATTCAATTACTTTTCTTGTAGGTTAAATCATACTTACTTATTAATTAATCAACCTAATAACGAATTGATGCCACCCAATTAAAGTAATCAAATAATGTGATGTAAAGGTGTTAGTTTCTAGGATTCTAAATTGGTTGTTCATTATCAAAATCATTGTATTTATTTTTTTAATTATTCACTCACAAGCTCTAGCTAGAACTAAGATTAAGATCACTTGTGTTGAAGAAATCAAGCCCATTTCCTTTTTTTCTTACAAGCATGTGCACAATACATGAACTAGTTTCTCATTGATTTAATCTGAAAAAGACATGTGATGTATTTTTCAGCTAGCCTTCACGCACTCACACACACTAGTATACTATTCATCATCCCTCCCACTTCATATCTCACACACACACAGGTGGCTGTGTATTTTGCTTGGCTGAAATTTTCTCTTACCCATTTTTCAATTCTTAGCCATATCATTATTCTTATCTCTTATTGGCAATATTTTTGGATATTCATTTTTGTTAGTTTTGTCCTCTTGCTAAAACCATTGAAGAGCCTCCAAGTGTCTAAATTAGATGAAAATGATTTTGATAAAACATTGGGTACGACACACACTTCTCCTTACCTCTTTCATTTTTGATTTTATGCTTTGGGCATTTCTAGAGAGAGTGTGTTTTTGATATACCAGTGAGGAAAAATCATTTTTCTTATGAAAATTATTTTCTAAAATTTGGGTTTTTGTTTCTAAAATCTGAGTAGGTCTTGAGTATTCTTTATCTTCATCAAACATTCATATAGATTTTAGATTTTGGATTCTCCATCAACTTCTATAAGTTTTGTAACTTGAGGGGGCTGATTTTTAAAGAATCCATACTTACATTTCATAGCATTATTATTGGAATCTACTTACTTGGTTGCGATCAGTGCAGTGCGTTGAAGAGCTCAAGGAGGAGCTGCCAATGACATGAATAACTGATTTCTAGTTTCAAGGTGTTTGCATAAGGATGCACAATGGTAAGAAGCTGCCACTTAGTATTAGGACTAGAGTGATTGAGCATGTTGTATGATTGTTTGTATTGAAACCCTTGATAGTATATTTCTTGGTCAGTTGAAAAAGACTCCCAGTTTTTTAACCGTTAGTGGTTTTTTTGGGTGAACAATCCTATGCATTGTTCGTTGTTTATTTCTATTGTGTTGCTTATTAATAATCTGAAAATTCTATCATAAGATCACACACTCCACTTTAGTATGTTAATTTAACCTTTTGAATGATAAATGAAAGTTTGAAAATTTGCTCACACACCACTTTAGTTGTAGATAGCACTAGGATGCCTACACTGATGGATCATTTGAGTACATAGGTTGTCACTTAATTCTTGGGTGTGTTTGATTTGTGTTAGTTACAAAAGTTGTATTTTGATTTACAACTGTTAATCTGCAACTTCAGACTTAAGTCTGTTTGATTAGTCACTGAGTCATCACGTAAACAAAAATTGGGATCCGATTACTGACTGTGGTTTTAATCAAGTCAACTAGGTAGATAAATCACTTAATACAAACTTTCAATTGATATCAGAGCGCTACTCTAAAAGTAAATAGAGAGATACTAGGGTGTCGTTTATTTTTAGAGATCGAGTTGCAGGGTCTTGTAATTCCCCTCATTTTTTTGATGGCAGCAATTATGCTGCTTAGAGAGAGAGAAATTTGAAATTTTTTTGGATGCGTATGATGAATTGGCTTATGAATATCTCATTGTTGAGTAGATTTCTCCTACTCGAACTGTTGATGCGATTGAAACATCTAAACTTAGGTCCGAATGGTCTGTAGACGAAGTCAGGGCCTCTAGCTTTAACAAGAAGGCTAGAAATGCTATTGTCACTGCACTATCTTCCTCACAATTTGTACACATACAACATTGTGTCACGGCCAGGCAAGCTTGAAACAAGCTTAGGGTTGTTCATGAAGGAGACAAATAAGTTAAGTTACTCAAGCTTCAAATGGTTCATGCCAAATTTGAAGAAAATAAGATGAAAGAGTCCGAGTCATTCTCCGAGTTCTATGAAAGGTTGGAAGCCCTCACAAATGAAGCCATGTCCTTAGGCAAACCATATGAGAAGTCTACCATTGTGGTTCTTAGATCTTTACCTAAAAGATTTCAATCTAAGAAACATGTAATTCAAGAAGTCCAAAATTTGGATGAACTCAAGATTGGTAAATTGGTATGAAAGTTTAAAACTTTTGAAATGAAGTTTGAAATAGATGAAAGGGACAGCAAGAAATCAAAAGATATTATTTTGTAAAGTGTCAAAGAAATGAGTGAAAACTTGAGTGAAGAATCATCAACGTCCAATGATGAGGTTGACTTGTTTGTCAAACAGTTTAGGCGAATTCTTAGGATTAAAGGGAGAGAAGTTAGGACTAGTGGTAACAACTCCAAGAACTACAAATTCAAGCCTCATGAAGAGAATTCATTTGAGAGAAAACAACATAGGAAGCCTAACTTTAGAGAAGGTAGAACTTCCAAGAGAGATATGAAATGTTATTCTTGTGGTGGGGTAGGTTTTATGGCCGTTGAATGTGCTAATAATAAAAAGAATTACTCCTCAGACAAGAATAAAGCTATGAAGATCACTTGGAGTGATAGTGAGAGTGAACACTCAAATGATTGTGAGTCTTCATTAGACAATAAGGGTGATGAAGTTGCATTTGTTGCATCAATCAAGGAGATTAATCATGTTGAAGGTGTGTCTGACTCATAAGATGTTCTAGATGACGAGTCTTACACTGCATTGTGTAAAAAGTATGACTTGCTTTTCACCGAAACCCTTAGCTTAAAGGAAGAAATATATGCACTTCCATTAGGCTCAAAACTCATATATATGGCATAATTGGTTCACACAAGTCTGACTATGCTTCTCTCATTACAATGCATCAAATTGACAAAGTTTGTGTAAATAGATTCAAACAAGGTCTCATAACTCACTATTAACAAGAGATGGACTTCTAAGATCTAAACATGCTCATTCTCTTCTTAGTCCTTATTAAATAACAAAAATTAAAAATTTTTAACGAAAGTTATTTTCCCCTCACACTTGAATCTAACATTGTCCTCAATGTTAAAAAGTGACTTTGAAAGTTTTGTAATGAAAAATTCATGCATGGGGTGAAAGATAAACAACACAAAACACAAAACGTAAAACACAAAACACAACAACAACACATAAACAACAAAGCATAAATAAATAAATTTAAAACAAGATGAGGGTCAAGAAAAACTCCCCCTTGTAGACCTCCATCACTTGAATCTCAAGGTGGCATGAACTCCCATTCAAGTGCAAGACGATTGCAATTCACCTTAGAGATGGCTCCACTCTTCAAATCTTTGATCTCAACGGCACCATGAGAAAAGACTTGAACTACTTGAAATGGACCACTCCATTTTGATCTTATTTTATCCCAAAACAACTTCCATCTTGCTTATAAAAGAAACACAAGTTGCTTTGGCCTAAATCTCTTCTTTACAAGCTTTTTGTCATGATATATTGTGGTTCTCTTCGTGTATAGCTTTTTATTGGAAAGACATTTCTCAACTTTAGGAATCAAGGGTGTTGTATAGGATCTCATGGCCTCCATGGTTGCTTCTTGTTTGAACTTCATGACATCCCTCACTTCAATCTGATAACAATCATAGGCCTGTGACGGTTTCTTCAATGCATCAAACACCCTAAATACAATGGTAGTGTCATGAACCGTCATGGTCATAAGCCCCTCTTTTACGTCAATTTTAGCACCCGCGGTTGCCATAAATGCACGACCAAAGATGATAGACAAGTCATTCGTTTTCACCTCTTTCATGTCAAGAATAATAAAATCCGCCGGAATGATAAGTTCATCAACCTTTACAAGAACATCCTCCACTACTCCTTTTGGATACACTATGCTCCTATCCGCCAATTGAAGAGAAATAGTGATGGGAAAGATGTCTCCAAGACCTAGTGTCTCATACACATGATAAGGCATAAGATTGATAATTGCCCCTAAATCCATTAAAGCTTTCTCAAATGGTTGATTCCCAATGGTACAAGGGATGGTAAAAGAACCCGGATCCTTCAACTTAGGTGGAAGCTTCCTTTGCAAAATGGCACTCACTTGCTCACATAGTACCACCTTGTCATTCTTCTCAAATTGTGTCTTGTACCTCTTGTTTGTGCATAGATCCTTCAAGAACTTGGAATCAGAAGGAATGGTCTTAATGACATTGAGGAGTGAAATGTTGATGTCTACTTTCTTGAACAACTCAAGAAACTCATTCTTCTGTCTCTTTCTTTGCCTTGGCTTCTTGCTTCCTTTGAACTTAAGTTCTAATAATTTAAATGTAACTCAAAAATACAGGCATTTGTGGATTCAATGTGAAAATTGTTATGGATTAAATTATAAGAAATTTTTAAAATCAAAAATGAATATTTGTGAACAATGTGGATGTCATTTGAAAATGAGTAGTTTCGATAGAATCTACTCATTTCGATACCCGCGGTTGCCATAAATGCACGACCAAAGATGATAGACAAGTCATTCGTTTTCACCTCCTTCATGTCAAGAATAATAAAATCCGCCGGAATGATAAGTTCATCAACCTTTACAAGAACATCCTCCACTACTCCTTTTGGATACACTATGCTCCTATCCGCCAATTGAAGAGAAATAGTGATGGGAAAGATGTCTCCAAGACCTAGTGTCTCATACACATGATAAGGCATAAGATTGATAATTGCCCCTAAATCCATTAAAGCTTTCTCAAATGGTTGATTCCCAATGGTACAAGGGATGGTAAAGGAACCCGGATCCTTCAACTTAGGTGGAAGCTTTCTTTGCAAAATGGCACTCACTTGCTCACTTAGTACCACCTTGTCATTCTTCTCAAATTGTGTCTTGTACCTCTTGTTTGTGCATAGATCCTTCAAGAACTTGGAATCGGAAAGAATGGTCTTAATGGCATTGAGGAGTGAAATGTTGATGTCTACTTTCTTGAACAACTCAAGAAACTCATTCCTCTGTCTCTTTCTTTGCCTTGGCTTCTTGCTTCCTTTGAACTTAAGGATATGGAAGTGGTGGCTCAAAATCTTGCACTATATTCAAAGGAGGGTTGAATGTGATACCTCTCTTGAATGGTCTCTCGAATTGCTCTTTCTCTTGCTTTTCCTTGATGCTACTCTCGGCCTTGGTATTAAGATTGTCCTTTAAAGCCTTAGGATAACGACCATTGTACTCCAAATTTACCTCACTATCACCTAATTCCATGACCTTCCCTTTGTTCTTCTCTTACTTCTCAAATCCGGGTGGTGCAAATGGCTTTCCTTGTTGTGCCTTGGTGTGCTCCAGAGGTTGCTCTTGTACCTCTTTCTCAAAGCTTGGCAAGGTTACTTGATTGTTGTACTCCTTGTCACTTCTCAAGGCAGTGATATGTTTAGCTTGCTCATGGTTTGGATTGTTCTCAACCATGCTTGGAAACACACTTTGCTTCCTTTCTCTAACCTCATTGGCCAATTGCCTCATTTGCACCTCCCTAGCTATATCCCAAATGTGTTCATTTGATTGTAAAATCTTGCAAGTTTTCCTTTTTCATATTAGTTGGCGTGAGATAGATGTGTTTCAAATCCTTTCATGAAAAATTTTGTGCATTTAGTTTTCTTTGGTTTCAATTAAATTGTCAAGTTTTAGGTCTAAATTTCAATAAAACAATTAAGGTCTTTAATTTCTAAGTTCTCTATATGTGTCAATTATTTCTTTGAAATCTGCTTTTTATAAATTGAGGTGCATTTTTTTTAAATACTCTCTAGAAGATCATCTTATATGTGTCTTACTTGGTTAAGTATGGGTGAATTGAAAATGTGAGTGTCTCTAAGCCTTTTGCCAAAATTTTGTATGTTTTGACTGCTTTAGTAACTGGTGATACAAGAGTAATTTTGGTTGACTCGGATTCATTAAGGGTAGAACTGGTATTTTGTTAATCTGAGGATATTATGTTTGCCCAACGCCTACCAGGTCACGTGTTTCCTTTTACCTATATTTTTTTTGTTGAGTTTCTCACTCTCTCCTATGTCTGAAAAGAGAATTCATTGTCTGTCAAGGAGCCTTCTTTTTGCATGGTCCTCTATTCCTTCTTGTATCGCTCACCATCTAGAACTTAGACAAAAAATGAATCTTCTTTTTTTAGGGGAGTTCTTATTAAGGGGGAGTGGTCTCTTAGACTTTCGAAACTGTTGTTCAATTCATTTTGGCTTCTAGTTTGTATTATCTAATTTTCTCTAATTCTCTTTTGATCATTTGGCTGATTTGTTGCTTTGACTTGAGTTGTATTAACTCCATATCATGGATGCCTATTTTTCTTTGAAAATATTTTGTTGCCACATTGCTCTTTTTGGCTACCTTGTTATTTTATGCATGTTACTCACTTATCTCCTTTTGTCTTTCCATGACACAAAGGGAGAGTTACAATTTAGGGGGAGTTAGCCTTTAGGGGGAGTTAGCCTTTAGGGGGAGTTCATATTTCAAGAAAGTTATGACATTTACTTCAATTTTTTTTTTTACCATGTTGTCATTGATTTTTCTTGTATATTTTCCAACTCTATGTAATATTGAACTTCACCCTTATTTCTTTTGTGCCCTTTTGTTTTTCCGTGACAAAAAAGGGGAGAATTTGTTGTTTAAACTGCATTGGTTGTTGTGCTATCATGTTTTGTATTGTGCTAGTGCTTCTTCTTGCAAGTACACTTTTTGGAAGCTTATACCAGTGTGTTGGGCTGAGTGTTGAGAGTCTTGTAAGATTAATGAATTGTTGTTTTGTCAAGGAAAGCCAAAGGGGGAGATTTTTAGTTTCTAGGACTTTAAATTGGTTATTTCTTGTCAAAATCATTGTATTTATTTTTTAAATTATTCACTCACAAGTTCTATGCTAGAACTAAGGTTAAGATCACTTGTGTTGAAGAAATCAAGACTGAAAGTGCAATGCAAAAGGCTCTAAGGTATAATGTATTTCATAAAAAACAGTTTTCTATCTATTTGACTAGTCACTCACTGATTATAAGAACAATTTTCTTCACACGTGCACTGTACATGTATTTTTAATACTTCAATATTTGATGACACTTCAGTAAGCCATTTCATGACTTGGCTTTTAAAGCTCATTCCAATTAAAGCCCATTTCCATTTTTTTACAAGCATTTGCACAACACATGAACTGGTTTTTCAATGATTTAATTTGTAAAAGACATGTGATGTATTTTTCAGCTAGCCTTCATGCACTCACACACCAGTACACTATTCATCATCCTTCCCACTTCACATCTCACACGTACACGTGGCTGTGTATTTTGCTTGGCTGAAATTTCCTCTTATCCATTTCGCAATTCTCAGCTATATTATCATTCTTAATTTTTCTTGGCAATATTCTTGGATATTCCTTGTTGTTAGTTTTGTCCTCTTGCTCAAACCATTGAAGAGCCTCAAAGCTAGTGTCTAAATTAGATGAGAATGATTTTGATAAAACATTGGGTACGGCACACACTTCTCCTCACCTCTTTCATTTCTGATTTTATGCTTTGAGCATTTCTAGAGAGAGTGTGTTTTTGATATAACAATGAGGAAAAATCATTTTTCTTATGAAAATTATTTTCTAAAATCTGGGTTTTTGTTTCCAAAATCTAAGTAGGTCTTGAGTGTGCTTTATCTTCATCAAACACTTACATAGATTTTAGATTTTGAATTCTCCATTAACTTCTCTAAGTTTTTCAACTTGAGAGGGCTGATTTTTAAAGAATCCATACTTACATTTTATAGCATTATCATTGGAATCTACTTGCTTGGTTGCGATTGGTGCCGTGTGGTGAAGAGCTCAAGGAGGAGTTGCCAATGACATGAATGACTGATTGCTAGCTTCAAGGTGTTTGCACAAGGATGCACAAGGGTAAGAAGCAGCCACTTAGTATTAGAATTAGAGTGATTGAGCTTGTATTGAAACCCTTGATAGTGGATTGCTTGCTCAGCTGAAAAAGACCCCTATTTTTTTAACCATCAGTGATTTTTTCTGGGTGAACAATCTTGTGCCTTGTTCGTTATTTATTTCTATTATGTTGCATTATTAATTTAGAAATTCTATCACAAGATCACACTCCACTTTAACATGTTAACTTAACATTTTGAATGATAAATGAAAGTTTGAAAATCTGCTTACACACCACTTTAGTTGTTGATAGCACTGAGATGCCTACACTGATGGATCCTTTGAGTGCATAGGTTGTCACTTAATCCTTGGGTGTGTTTTATTTGTGTTGCCTATAAAAGTTGTATTTTGATTTACAAGTGTTAATCTGCAACTTCAGACTTAAGTCTGTTTGATTAGTCACTGAGTCATCACGTAAAAAAAAATTGGGGTCCGATTACTGACTGTGGTTTTAATCAAGTCAATTAGGTAGATAAATTACCTAATACAAACTTTCACAAGATCAATTCATGAGCATACACATGCATTGGAAACTAAGCCAGAGCTTCCTTAATCTGTCATTTCCTGACCTGGTCATCTTGTTGGACTTAAGTAGAAACCTTAAGGGAACCTAGAAAGCACAGAGATACAGTCTTAGTAGAACAATTTCTAAAATTTTCTAGCAATGTATGATTGAAAGGAAAGGTTATGCCAAAGTTTTGAAAAATTTACTTTTGACTGAATTATTATCGGATTTTAGACTTTCTAGTTATCCAAAAAAAAGACAAAGAAGTTGGTGATGTGAAACTGCAATATCAGGTTAAGCTTGAACTCAAGGTAAGGGGAATCGTCACACCCTGTCTATTGAGATTTTTTTTTTTTTTTGTGTATGAATGATAATAAATATTGTTGTCTGCAAAACTGTATTGTTTTTGCTGGTCATATCACATGACTTTTTATCATGATAATTGATGAAAGATTTGAAAGTAAGGAGTCATGTATTTTTATGACCTTGAGTTTAGTTACCTAAACTTCCGAAAATGGTTTGTAGGGACGAGCTAGCGATTTATCCAATAGGGAGGCTAGCTTATGAGGTATTTAATTACCAAAGATGGCTACTCTCGGTATAATACCAAACTTTTTCTTGGTAAGCATAGTTATTTTTTTATGTGTACGATCATTAGATAAGATTCAAATTTTACTCACAAACGCTTTGTGAAAGACTGCATGCTTATATTCAAAGACTGTGAAAAGTCAATTATCATTATTGTTGCTGGTTTTTATGGTGAATCTTTTCAACTATTTTTCTCAACTGGTCATAGAAATAGTAAATATTATAACCTACTATTTTCAAACTCAGTCAGGGTCCCTAAAAGAAAAGCTATGTACGTATGTGATACTTACTCCCTACTTGCTCTCTTATAGATCTCCCTTTGGTTAACAATCTGGAATGATTTGTCTGGCCGCGACACTCTCATATCGTATTTGGGATCTTCTTTTGTTGTTTATTGCCTCTTGTTAAATTGTAATATATTTCAAACATCTCTATTACTTGTGGTTGATGTGTTTGTTCTGTAAAATATTTTCTAAACATTATCTTTAAAAGCATTATGTTGTTAGGGTTGTTTTTTTATACTTATAATTTAGGGAATATTTTCAATTTAGGACACATATTTTGGTGTCAATCGTAACTTAGGACACATATTTATAAATGTATTGATTTAGGACATATACTTATACGTTGTGTTAATATAGGCCATTTCGTGGATTTCATTATGACAGACGTTAATTTAAGTGTTAAAATTGTCATTTATATTAAAAAATTAAATTTTAAACTAAAAATAAAAATATTAAAACTAAAAACAATAAAACAATAAAAAAGAAGAAGAAGAGGTGCAGAAGGAGAGGCGAGTTGGGGCCTGGGTTGGGAATGAGAGGGGTAGGGGCAGGGAGGGCTTGGGTTGGGAATGAAAGGGGTAGGGGAGAGGAGGGCTTAAGTTGGGGGGAGAAGGGGAAGGGAGGGGAGGGGAGGAGGGGGTGGCGGCATGAGGAGGTAGGTGCGACAGAGAGGGAGAAAGAGGTAGATACAGAGAAGGGGTGTATGGTTGGGTGAAAGGGGAAGGGGAGTGTGACTGGAGGAAGGGGAAGGACTGAGGGAGGGGGAGGTTGGGGTTGATTGAGTGCGACTTCCAACACCAAGAAGGGATTAAAGGGTACAGTCTTGGATTTGCCAGAAAATCGCCATGAAAACCTAAAGAGCGCTTCTAGCAACCAAAACCTCAAGGACATTCTTTTTCAAATTAAGTCCTGCAAATCCCTTGTAAGTACCCATTTTCCCAAAATCCACCTTTTACTTATTTTTTTTGTTTTTTCTATT
Organism: Dryas drummondii; assembly: GCA_003254865.1. Taxonomy (NCBI): domain Eukaryota; kingdom Viridiplantae; phylum Streptophyta; class Magnoliopsida; order Rosales; family Rosaceae; genus Dryas; species Dryas drummondii. The sequence goes on from QANW01012397.1 coordinate 148,314, forward strand.
TTCCTTTGCAACCTCTTAACTAGTCCTTGCTTGCATCTTGGGTAGTAATCATTTTTGGTTTTCTTTCTCTTTTCAACTCTTTGCAGGTTGTTATCAATTATGGTGCATCTTGGTATGTCACAAGCTTTGCTCTTGTTTCTCCCACATTTTTAAAATTGTATGCACATGTATTTTGAACTCAAGGTGTTTGATATATAGTCACTATGACATATTGAGTGAATTGCTTTAGCTTGCACAATGGGTTGGGTGGGAAAGGGGATGCGATGGGCGAAGCTAGGGCTTGGTGGGTGGGTGTGACGAGGATGGGTTGGGTTGGGGGGGGAAGGAGGAGCAAGGTAAGGGATGAACTTTTTTTTTTTTTTGTGAAAATTATATTGTAAATAGTTTGTTTTTTTATTTTTTTTATTTTTATTGTTTTTTAATTTAGAAATAGAATTAAAATCTTATTTAATATGAAAAGACTAATTTATCCCTCATTTTGACGGAATTAGTAACAGAGTTGACGGTTCGTCCCACATTGATACAAACTATTAATAAGTGTCATATATCAATACACTTCTAAATATGTCTTCTATGTTACGATCAGGGAATAAAATTTCGAAAATTTCGGCGAAATTTCGGCGAAATTTTCGTTTTTGGGGAGGCCCGAAATTTTATAACATACCCGTTAATTTTTGATAATTTTTCGGCGAAATTTCGATAATTTCGCTTAAATTTCGGCCGAAATTTTGAAACTGCCACACGTGTATTTTTGTAAACTTTCGGCGAAATTTCACTTAAATTTCGGCGAAATTTGGCGAAATTTCACCCAAATTTCGTCGAAATTTCGAACCCATGATAAAGTCATAAAACACAGACAAAAAGAGAAGGTGACCGACCTTGGAGGTGCCCCGGAAGTGAGTCCAAGAGCCCCAAGCAGAGGGATAGGCTTCGCCGATGTTGAGGGTAGATCTTTGGTTCCAGTCCCAGATCCACCCACGACTCCCTTCAAGAATCTAAGCATCGCTGGAAACTGCATCGTGTCTGGTCCTCTTCCTCTGATTCGCACTCTTTCTCACTCTGATCGCCGGTCCTCTTCCTCTTCCAGTCCTCCTCCTCCTCCTCCTCTTGTCTGGTCTTAAACGTAACTTGCTTTTTTTATTTTTCATTTTTTTTCCAAATCCTGATCGGAATGGATTGTATCATGTCTTAGGCTTGGGCTTTCTTGATCCGGAACCAATATAGTTTAGTTATGGATTGTAGGCTTGTAAGTTGTAGGCTTGTAGCCATTATTATTAGATTAGTTAGCCTTGTAGGCTTGTAAGTTGTAGGCTTGCAGCCATTATTATTAGATTAATTAATTAATTATTAGATTAGTTAGCCTAGTTTGCTGCTTTGTCAAATTTGATTTGGCATATAATAAAAGTTTAAAACAATATAAACTATAAAGTCTATAATATGGTTTTTTTTTTTTTTTTTAGAAAAACTATAATATGGGTTTAGTAATTTTATATAAGTTTATAAACTAAATATTACTATGGAGTATTTAAGTTTATAATTTTATATAAGTTTGTAAGTATATAAGTTTAATATAATTTAGGGTTTAGAGAGTGGTTTATTGTTGATGGTTTATGGTTTAGAAGGTAGGGTTGAGTAAATTTAATAATATGCGGTATAGGGTATATAGAGAGTATAGCCTTATAGGGTATATAGAGGGTATAGCCTTACATGGCATAGGGTATATAGAGGGTTATAGCCTTACATGATATATGGTATATAGAGGGTATATAGTTTAGGGTTTAGGGTATGAGGTGTTATTTATATAATTATTAATCAATGACCCATTTTTTTAATAGTATTTGCATCCAGCGTGCATTATATTCACCTTATATCATATGAAACCTAATATATAATTTGGTTTCTTTAATATTTTTTATCTATGTAGTAGATAATAGTTAAATAAACATATGGTCAAATTTCATTCAAAATTTCCGTATTTTGATAGTAATTTCCGTCATTTTTGTCTAATTTTATCGAAATCGAAATTTTAATCGAAATTTCCACAAAAATTTCCGTCGAAATTTCCATCGAAAATTTCCTCGAAATCGAAATTACACTCCTTGGTTACGATTGACACCAAAGCATATGTCCTGAATGAAAAAAAAAAAATAAAATCCCTATAATTTAATTTTGATTTAACTAGTATTTGATTCCCTATAATTCAGAGAATCTTAGGAATACAATGCTCGATTTACGAATATTATATTCTTAGGAATCCTTAAGACGACTACCATTGTGGTGATTCCAGATTAGGACGTCACGGTCAGGAACATTTGGATTATGACAAAAATGGGCGAATTAACTCATATTCTATCAAACAAAAAGGACATAACTCATTTCAAAGAATCTTGAGAATACAATGCTCGATTTACGAATATTATATTCTTGGAAATCCTTAGGACAACTGTCATTGTGGTGATTTAAGATTGGGACGTTACAGTTGGGAACCTCTAGATTATGACGAAAGCGAGCGAATCCAAAGAGAGAGAGAGAGAGAGAGAGAGAGAGAGAGAGAGAGAGAGAGAGAGAGAGGGCGGCCTGCTGGTGGGACCACCGATGTTGGAGTGGGGAGGGAACGGGTAAGAAGGGGTTGAGATTGAGTTTAGCGATTTTAGTTCTTGTTTTTTGAAAACAAATACTTGTCCTATATAGTCTTTTAATGTTTGGCTAAAATTGTAATTTTACAAATTAAAGAATGTGAAGTGAGAAAAAAAAGGTGGTGTGTATTATGTATATAGTAGCCATCCTACATAAACCCTACAAATACTTTTTCTTACATCTCTCCAATTTTACCCCCAATTATATAAGAAAAAAATTCTCAAAGCCCACCCAAGCTTGCCCCAGCACACCAGCCTCCCACTCTCCCTCCAACAGGCCCATGCATATTGCCGATACCATTAGCTCCACCACCAGCGCGCCAACGTCGCCTCCTTCTCTCTCTCTCTCTATCTATCTATCTCTCCCTCTCCCCTCTCATTCCCTTTCTCTCTTCCCTTCTCTCTTCGGCTTAGTGCTAGGTGAGGTTGTCCAGCTTGTCGGCCTCCAATATGTGAGGTCTAGCTATGGATTTGAGCTAGATTTTATTTTCTTCCCCTACTTGCAATATTGAGCCGATTTTGTTTGAGGATTTGGTTGGTGTGGGTAGAGTCATAGTTGTGGCATAGTTTTTTATTTGGGCCTTGGGCTTCGATCCTTACAAAAACTAAGGATGTTTGCAGGGTTTCTAGGCCCACTAAGTAGTTGGTTGAAAATTGTTGTTTTGGGCTTCGACCCCCCATTGGTGAAAGACTAGTGCCATTCCAACCATCCTAAATTGCTGAGTTGACCACCCTATTTTAAAATTTCAATTTTACCCTTAAAACAAAAAATTTTAATTTTGTTCGTCAGGTCATTTGACAGTTATTTACCAAAATATTTATAGTTATTTGACAATTATTTACTGAATATTGGTGGATAACCATCCAATGAAAATGAAAAAGGTTTTTGTTTGTATCATTGATCATCTCGACATAACGACATGTCACATAAAACTTAGCATCATATCGTTTGGGCCTAAGCAAGGTCTTCCTAGGCCCAAAGGCTAAGCCTTTTCTAGGCTCCTGGGCCTAGGCACCGACCACCTAGGCCCAAAGACTAAGCCTTTCCTAGGCTCATGGGCTCCGGCCTTTTAACCCCTGACCTCTAGGCTCTGACCTCCTATACCCTAACCTCTTAAGCTCCGGCCTCCCAAGCTCCAGCCTCCTCGGCTCCGACATGTGTCAACTCATTCGGATCCCCGAAACAGATGACATGTGGCACTCCTACAATGCAAGTCGTCACAAGGGACATGTGTCATCACCAGATTGGTTGATACTCTTTCAAAAGTATTATAAAAAAGGTACTTTCTTGTCAGAATGAGGGATTCAATCATTATTATACTATTCATTCACTATGACAGGACCGCCCCTGAGTTTTACCCAGAAACCCGAAGAGGTCCTGCGGGAATCCAAATTCAAGGAAAATCCTACCGAAAATTCGGCAGAACCTCCCCTGAAAATGGACTAACCCAGAATTACAATACCTGTTAAAAACACTTCTAAATCATCAACCACCTCTACCACAACCAAATAGGGTCTCAGACCCAACATTTTAAAATAGAAACCATTTTACAAAGCTAGAATAACGCCTACAGGGTTCGAGTAAGGATATGGACGCAAATGCCTCGACGCGTTTGGCTCGACCTCCACCAATGCTACTACCTGGGGGGAGACAATTAAAGACAAAAATAAGAAAATGGTGAGATAGGCTCAGTGAGTGGACAGTTAGATGAAAATGAAATCAAGTCTAAATATCTTTTAACTCTAAAACGTCACGTCGCTTTTTGAACACCCCCAGTTTTAGAATCGTTTTCCGAAAAACACGTTCAAAGTTACTATCAAAAATTCAATAAACCAAACCAAAGCATAAACTCTTTATTAAATAAAAGGTCAAACATTAAGATTTTCTGAGTAGTTTATAAATTTAAAATAAAATATCGAAATAAAACTGTATAATACATTTATAATAAAATAATTTAAACTGAAAACTTCTTTCTCAAACCACTCTCAACATACTGAAAAATTTAATAAACTGCTCAACTAAAACCGTCATACTTAAAAAACCTTTTGCTGCCATAAACTCATAACTTAAAATACTTAACAGTTGAAAACACACACCAGTCAGTTACCCGTATAATCTGTCATACATGTGCAGAGCCGAGGATCTGTCATACGCATGCAGAGCCATAAATAATCTGTCATACATGCGCAAAGCCGGGAATCTGTCATACGCATGCAGAGCCGGATATTCTGTCGTACGTGCACGCAGAGCGGCCCCAAAGGGCGAAGCATCCCGACACACGGCCCAAAGCCTATGTGTGTGCCGTGATGGGTCCCAAAGACCTATTAAATCTGGTAACCTAGAGGGTACTGCAAAGGTGGTTTGAAAACCGGTAACTCTTAAACACATAATTCAAATCTCAATCCTTTCCTTTTTCTTCCAAAACTCTTCTTAACAAAACCAAACTCATCGAATATACATTTGTTCAACTCAAAATATCTAAATTCATAAATCCATGAAACCTTGAAATGCAAAAACCATAAATATCAATTTAAACTTAGGAAAAAGGAATTTAAAAACCCAATTTTAACCCAAAAATCCTTTAGCTTAATTTCAAACTCAATATAGCTAAGTAATAGAATTTAATCATCAACATGTAAAAACATTTCAGAAAAATTTAAAAGTTAGTCCACTCACAGTGATAGCCCTAGCTTCGATCCTCCGCCGGATCGTCACGAACCACGGTCGTCTCGCCTATAAAATGCACAACAAAACTGTAAAATTTGTCTCCAATTACGGTCCAAAACACTTTTCGATTTTCCTAATCACTTCCAACCTACCCAAGACCAACAACCAACTCAACAACGGCTCTAAATGATCCTACACTTCAAGAGATGACAGTGGGTGTTTGAGACCACTGCGATTGCCGCCCAAAGTGGTGACTCCAAGACCAAATTTAGCTAAAATACCCTATTTCCTAAAATCTACTCATACTTCTCAATTCTAAACATCAATTGGGGTTCCTAGGGATGAAAATTTCTAAACAAAACAACAAAAATAATCCCCCAATCTGAAAAACCCAAGAAATCCCGAAATGGCATCTAACCTCCAAATTTTCAACTCCTCAAATTCTCAAAAATCATACAATTAATCCTCAAAATAATGAAAGCCCACCAAGAAGGGAAGAAAAACCACCTATATTCGAAGTTGTTAGTGCCGGAGTTTGGCCGGAGTCCGGCGAGACAGAGGTGGCGGGCTGGGCTTTCTCTGGCCCTGTTTTCGCGTGTGTGGCAACTGGGCTGGCTGAAGGAGTGGCCGGGAAAGGTGGTCGGCGTCGGGGGAGGCTCGCCGGAGCCTGGGCTGGTCGGGAAATGGTCGGAATTGGCCTGCTGGAGTCGCGCGCAGAGGAGAGAGAAAGACAGAGTCGCGAAGGAGAGAGAGAGAGAGAGAGAGCACAGGGAGAGAGAAGACTGGGTCAGTGGGGTTAGCTGGTCGCCGGCCTCTGGTCGCCGTGAAGATGACCGGAGCTGGCCGCGCCGGTGAGAACAGAGAGGGGGAGGTGAGTGAGCTCGGGGAGAGAGAGGGAGAAGTGAGTATGTGTGAGAGAGAGAGAGAGAATAAAAAGGGAGAGAGAGAAGATTCTAGAGAGAGAGAGAGAGAAAGTTCTAAAAATCTGATTTTTAAACCCAATTGTCCATTTTACGAAATTGCCCCTCACTTTAGATGCCTATATCTTTCAATCCGTAACTCGGATTGGCGCGTGCCGCATGTCTATGAAATCGTGGGATCGAAACCTATCTAACGGACCCGAAGTCAAAATCGAAATCTCATTTATTTTAAAAGTCAACTTTTGGTCAAGCTTAAATTAAAACAAAAAAAATATAAAATAAAATCAAAACATTTTATTTCTCACTAAATTCCCAAAATATTCACAATAAATTCTCCAAATCTTTAAAATACTTTTCGAAATAAAATTCAGAAAAATACAATCTTACAAATTTTAAAACAAAACATTTTTAAATCCAAATTTAACTTTTAAATAACGTTAAATCAATCTTAGTGAAAACGTCAAATAACTCTCAAAACTCCCAAAGTAAATTTAAAAAAAATTTCCAAGATCGCGAAAACTAAACTTCCTTGAAACCCTCTTGAAACCAAAGTTAAATAAAAATTTTAACTTCCAGTGAACTTTGGGTCGGGTCGTTACACACTATGCTCAAATATTCTATTGACACTGACTTGAGCGTTGGAAGAGGTTCGGCCGGTACCACACCGGTGCCCTTCCCGCTCACTTTTGTGTGTTTGCGCAAGGTGCTTCGGATATTACGTTTTCACCACTACTCACTAGTCAGGCCTAGCTATTTGTTCCTACCCCACTTCGACGCGTCATCCTTTTAGTGGGAGGTCAACGGGTCCACATGGTTTGACTCGACGTTGAGTGCTCTACCATTTTTGAGAATTAACAGGAGAGAAGGAGAAAGAGAGCCTACGGTTTGTTGTGGCCTTTCTTTGCTCTGCTGTGAGCTTGTGACACTGTGTTTTGCTTGAGTAATAAGGTAGAGACTAGCTAAAGAGTTGGGTTTATATAGAAAAGGAAATTATGCAGCAGTATCAGTAATTTAGTAGAGTGGCTACTGTTGCTGCAGTGATTCAGGGTGTGATCGAGCCTATGGTGCCACATGTCTATTATGCCTCTTGCTTCCTACTACTTGGTTTCCACTCTTGACCCTGCTTTTTATATCTACTGTCGATTTTGTCACTGCTCTTTCTGTATATTTACCTTTAAGGGGACTAATAGATACTTTGTCTTACTGTTCTTCCTTTCACAATTCCCACATTCATGTAGTAAATTGACCAAAGAAAATAGCTTGAGGTCTGCTAGTCTGAGCACCAAACAAGTTGGATGGAAAATCTCCTAACATTTCTTAAGTATGAGAACCCACCTGCAGACAAGACCAAGGCTTGGCACCTTTGCCATTAAGTCAACAAATTATACAAGCGGGATTTCTCCATGTCATACTTACGGTGCCTTACCCCTTGAGTAAGGTGACTGGGTCCTTCAGAAGATCCATGAAGAGGTATACGGCAACCATGCAGGGGCCCAATCCTTAGCTTACAAGGCCATTCACCAAGGCTACTATTAGCTGACCTTCCACAGCTAAGAAGCTCACCCAGAAATGCATCAAGTGCCAAAAATTTGCAACTTTTTCCCACCAACCACTTGAGCCCCTGACCACCATGAACAGTCCTTGGCCTAATGGGGCATCCACTTAATAGGCCTAATGACAGAGGGGAATGGAAAGGTCAAAATAGTAGTAGTTGTAGTAGACTATTTCACTAAGTGGGTGCAAGCCGAGCCCTTAGCAAAGGCAACCACCCAAACCGTCAAGAGCTTTGTATGGAAGAACATAATTTGTCACTTCGGTCTACCCTATGTCATTATCGCTAACAACGGAAAACAATTTAACAACAAGGAATTTAAATCATTTTGCTCAGCATTCAACATCAAGCTTTTCTTTGTCTCTGCCGGTTATTCTCAGGCCAATGGACAGGTTGAGGCTATCAATAAGACCATCATATATACCTTGAAGACCAAAATTGATGCAAAAAAAGGAAAGTGGCCTAACCTCCTACCCGAAGTCTTATGGTCCTATCGGACGACTTATCGATCCTCGACCAGGGAAACCTCCTATTCCTTGGCCTTTGCTTCTGAAACCGTCATCCCAGTTGAGGTAGGACTTACCTCATACCGCCTTGACACATTTCAGCCTAAGAGAAATGATGACCAGCTAGCCTAAAGTATGAACCTTGCTGAGGAGTTTAGGACCCGGGTTGAGCTACACAAGTATGCTTACCAGCAACAGGTCACTCGATACTACAATTCTAAAGTTAAGCCTCGCCATTTCCGAGTTGGGGATTGGGTCCTGCGCAGCACTACCTTGGCCAAGACGAGTGCTCTGAAACCTAACTAGGAAGGACCATATGAAATCATTGAGGTCGTTCGTCCTAGCACATACAAGCTCTTCGCCACAACGACAAGGAACTCGGTCACTCAAGGCATGCCGAGCACCTTCGTTACTTTTACAAGTAGACACATGTTGTACCCCCAGGGACTTTTTTCAATTTCATCTATCTTATGTCGCTTTAATAAATGAATGTTCTACCACGGACACCTTTTTTCCTCATTTTATTTCAAATTGTTAATTGTCTGTATGGACCCCCGGTCCATCAGACATCCGACCCTATCCATATCGGTAACATGCATTCAAGGGAAGCTAAGTACCATGCATTCAAAGGCAGCTGTTGACCATACATTCCAGGGCGGTTGTTGACCATTCATCCAAGGGAAACTAAGTATCATGTATTCAAGAGAAAATAAGTACCATGTATTAAAGAGAAACTAAGTAACATGCATTTGAGAGAAATTCCACAATACCATGTATTAAAAGGAAGGGCATCCTACCCAATAACGGGTCGGACACTCTCCAAATCATCCACATATAATCAAGTACAAACTTAATAATCAAAAGAGTTCGCAATTAGGTTCGGGCCACATCTAACCCGACCATCTGACTCAAAAACAAAAATAGGGCGATGGTCCGCCCACCCCTGCCTCCAGGCCATGTTTGCCCTGCCTCCGGGCCATGTTTGGTCCAAACATTTATTTGGGATCCTCTCCCAAACCACCATCTTTCACACCCATGTCATGCTCTCTACCTATGGACGCTCCGTCCTCGGGCTCCACCTCTTGGGTACCTCCCTCTAAGACGTTGGCATGCCCATCATCAATACCCACCCCTAGTAGACCACGCATGCGGTCTCAATCAAAATCAAGGCACATCTCCCTGAGCTCTAATTTGAAATCACCAAAACCAATTGCATAGCCGTTGTTATACTCATTATCTCACTCTTGTCTGGCTTGGCTCAGCTCCTGCCTGCACTGCTCCAACTCTTGCTTAGTGTAACGACTCGACCCAAATTTTCACTAGAAATTTAAATTTTTATTTAACTATGTTTTGAAGAGGTTTATAAATGCTGTTGGATTTTATTTTAAAGATTTTAAGATTTATTTGGAAAATAAAAAGAGTTTTGATTTATTTTTGTTTTAATTTAAGCTTGACCCAAAATTTGACTTTTAAAATTTCAGGGCTTTTGATTTTGACTTCGGGTCCGTTGGATAAGTTTCGAACTCACGATTTCATAGACACGCGGCACGTGCCAATCCGAGTTACAGTTTGAAAGATATAAGCGTTTAAAGTGAGGGGCAATGTTGTAAATTTATAAAAGTGGGTTTTAAAAATCAGATTTCCTCTCTCTCTAGATTTTTCCACAACTCTCTCTCTCTCTAGAACTCTCTCTCTCTCTCTCTCTCTCTCTCTCTCTCTCTCTCTCTCTCTCTCTCTCTCTCTCCCGCACTCCCTCACTTCTCCCCCTCTCTCCCCGAGCTCACTCTCCTCCTCCCTCTCCTCTCTCGGGCGCGGCCGGCTCCGGCCATTGTTCCGACAACCAGAGGCTGGCGACGAGTCCCTCTCGTCATCACCGACCCCACAGACCCCCCCCAGATTTCCCTCTCTCTGTGACCCTCTCTTCTCCCTTCTCCACTGCGCGCGACCAACTCGGCCCAGCCCGGCCAATTCCAGCCACCACCCGACTTGTCCAAGCCACTGGCGAGCCTTCCCGACGCCGACCACCTCCCCTGGCCACTCCTCCAGCTAGCCCAGCCCGCGCACACAGAAAACCCAGCGGTTTGGCTACCCTTGTCTCGCCGGATTCTGACCAATTACCGGCGCCAATCACCTCCATTTCAGGTGAGTTTTCCTCCATTTTCTATGGGTTTTATTTCCCCTATATCTATCTTGATCAATTTGAACATTTAGAAACTTGGATTTTGGAGGATTGTAGGGCCATTTCGGATTCTTCTGTAGATTTCAGATTGAGGGCTTTTCCCTCTGTTTTTCTGTGATGTATTACATCCCTAAAATACCCATTGGTCGTTTAGAACCTGAAAATTTAATTAAAATTGAAAGTTAAATTTTGAGTTTGGGAGAAATTGGATTTTGGGGTTTGGAACCCATTTCGGGTTGCCCTTAGATTTCGAATTCTGGAAGTTATTCTTGTATATTTGTGGACAACTCCTACCCCTAGAAAACCCCATTTGTTGTGTAGATTTGAAAGATTTGAGAAATGTTAAGAGATTGTGAAAGTTGGATTTTAGAAATGCCACTTTGAGTGGTGACAGCGGTGGTTCTGACCCCCCACCGTCAATTTGGTTGTTGAATGTGAAATTTGGATTGTATTGAGTTAGTTAATGGTTTTGGATAAGTTGAAGTAGCTCGAGTTGATGAAACCCCATTTTGGGCAGTAATTAAACACTGTTCCGATATCAAAACAACTCTCGGATGAACTTCCGATCAAAGTAGATCCTACATAGGTTTTGTTTTGGGTTTATGATTAGTTTGGAGAGTGCGTGTGACGTGGGAATTGAACTTGGGAGGACTCGGAGTGAATTAGAGAGCGTTTATAGTTAGGTGAGGAATTTAATAACCGTTGTGAAGATGGAAGTTGAGGGAGATGTTTAAGTTTCCACATACACTTTGAAATGTAGTTGAGCCAAGATTAATCTTATATTTTAATATTCTATTTATTTTAGGAGACACGACTGTGACTCGTGACGATCCAGCGGAGGATCGAAGCTAGGGCAATCTTTGTGAGTGGACTTTACTTTTGTAAATACTTTTCTAAATTCATGATTTAATCATTTGGTTATTGAATTTGTTTGAGAGATAAAAGAAGATGAATTGGATCTTTGATTTGGAAGTCTTTTCTTAAATCATGATTTTATTATTTGGTTATCATGAGTCTTGAATTAGAAATATTGATTTGAGTTACGAGTTTTATAAAATTAAATGAGCAGTTTTAAACCATCATATTAGTACCCCCTACAGCAGGTACATAATTGCTTTGCACTCGCCTAGAGATGACTCGGCGGTGTATGACCAGCACAGGTGTATATTTGCTCTGCACTTGCTTAGAGATGACTCGGCAGTGTATGACCAGCACAGGTACATAATTTCTCTGCACTCGCCTATAGATTACTCGGCGGTGTATGACCAGCACAGGTGTATATTTGCTCTGCACTTGCCTAGAGATGACTCGGAGGTGTATGACCAGCACAGGTGTATATTTGCTCTGCACTTGCCTAGAGATGACTCGACGGTGTATGACCAGCACAGGTACATAATTGCTCTGGACTCGCCTAGAGATGACTCGGCGGTGTATGACCAGCACAGGTGCATATTTGCTCTGCACTTGCCTAGAGATGACTCGGCGGTGTATGACCAGCACAGGTACATAATTGCTCTGCACTCGCCTAGAGATGACTCGGCGGTGTATGACCAGCACAGGTGTATATTTGCTCTGCACTTGCCTAGAGATGACTCGGCAATGTATGACCAGCAGTTTCCCGGGTACTAGTGTGGCGTGAGTTTTCAGTTGGGAAGTATTTTGAGAAAATATATTACACCAGTAAACGTTTTAAACGACAGTTTCATTAAGGCAATGTATTTTATTTTAGATATTTTAATAATTTTATAGCTTGAGAGTATAAATTGTTTTTCAGAGTTTGATTTACAGTTTGAGATGGTTTAGAAAAGAATTTGTGAAAATGTTTTAAAACTGGAGAATTCTAAAGGAAAAATCAAATTTAGAGTTTACGAAAAAACTACATGCTATTAAAACTTCTATGTCCACTCACTGAGATTTTTCTCTCACGTCTTATTTATTTTAAAATTTCCCCAGATACGAGCGGTCGAGCCAAGAAGAATGTCGAGGCACTCTGAAAGCGTGTGAAGACCTTGTAGGCTTTTAGAGTTTCCTTTTAATGCTATTTGTATAAAGATAAAATCTAGAATGGCTCTGATAACCTATGAAAATTAGTTGTATTTATCTTTGGACGGGTCTGAGACCCTTATATGCTTGTGGTAGAGGTGGCTGAAAGACTTAGAAGTGCTTTTTAACAGGTTTAGAAAATTCTGAGTTAGTCCATTTTCAGGGGGGGTTCTGCCGAATTTTCGGTAGGATTTTCCTTGAATTTGGATTCCCGCAGGACCTCTTCGGGTTTCTGGGTAAAACTTGGGGGCGGTCCTGTCACTTAGCCTGGTCCGCCTCATTTCTGGCCTGCAGCAACTCAGCCTGCAACCTATTGTTCTGGCCGGCTAAGGTACTGACTTTCTCCTCAGCTGAGAGCGCTCTGTCTTTCCACACCACGAAGCTCGACATCTCGTCCTTAATCTTCTCCACCATGGAAGGACACTAACATGTGCCCGATAAATAAAAAAAAGTGTCTGCCAGGTCGAATGTCACGACAAATGTTATCACATGCTATCAAAATATAATTTTTGACATTTCATCATGATGCACCACTCTCCCTTACCTGGGATTGCTCGAAAAAGGCCTACTGAAAAACAGCTAGAGGCTCCACATCATCGCCAATCACCCGGTCATCCTTCCCCTTCTTTAGGGACCCTCCAAAGTCTGTCACTACCTGCTGCACCACACGATTTTCCTCTGGGGCTGAATCCGGCACATTAGCTGTTCTCTTGCCCTCTCTCCCATGCTCAGCCGCATCTGCTCCAATCTTCCTTTTCTTCCCAGGCAAAGTAGCCTATAGAGTGGGGGGGGGGGGGAAACCGCTTTGACCAAAACTGGTCAACACCGGGTCAAAACTGGACCGGACCGGTCCAATCCAGTTCCAGTTCGATTTTTCACTTCACAGAACTGGATTGGACCGTTTAATTAATATGTATTTTTAATTTTCATATATATATATATTTAATTTTTATACACTTTATAAACATTTTTATACACATATTTTACACATTTTAGATAATAAAATTAATATTAACCTAGCTATATTTTAGACCCTAAAATATATTTTATATAATCATATGCAAGGAGTTAAATTTCGAAATTTTCGGCGAAATTTCGCCGAAAATTTCGTTTTTTAGGGGTATGGAAATTTTAACACCATACCAAATTAATTTCGAAAAATTTCACCGAAATTTCACCGAAATTTTCCGAAATTTCCGAAATAGAGATCGGAGAGAGAGGGGAGGCTGAGACCGGAGGGATAGAGGCAGAGCCGCCGCCGTCACCATCGCCGGAGGGAGAGACAGAGCCGCGCGCGCCGTCGAAGAAGGGAGAGAAGAGATCCGGGGAAGGAGAGAGGGAGATCGGGAAGGGAGAGGGAGATGGAGCAAAGAGAAGAGAACATGGAGAAGGAGGGAGTGAGGGACTAGGAGAGAGAAAGAGAAGATGAGAACTGAAGAAGGAAAGAAAAAAAAAAAAAAAAAGAAGAGGTCTGGAGTCTGGTTAATCACGGGGGCAGGGAGGAAGAAGTGAAGAACAGAAGAAGGAAAGAAGAAAAAAAAGAAGAAAAAGAAAAAGAAAGAGAGAGGGAGGAGAGAGAAGAGAGAGAATGAGTGGGGTAGGGGGGTAGGCGTGAATCACGGGGGAAGAGAAGAAAAGGGAAAGAAAAAAAGAAGAGAAAAAGAAAGGAAAAGGAAAAAAAAAAAGAAAAGAAAAGGAAAAAAAAAGAAAAAAAAGGAAAGAAAAAAAAAGAAGAGAAAAAAAAAAGGAAAGAAATTTTTTTTTTTTTTAAGGTAGATTGAGATTTGGAGTCTTTAGACAATTGGAAAGAAAAAAAAAAATTTAAGATTTTATTTGGGATTTGATTTGGTCATTTTGGTGTTTCGTTTAATTGTAAACATAAATTATGAAAAAGACATAATATGGTATATTAGTAAAAAAACGAAAAAAGACATAACACAGGCTACACAGCAAGTTAGTATTTGGATCTGAAGATTAATAAAATAATAGAGTTTACAATGGGGTACATAGGTCAGATTGAGCAAATTTGAGGTGTTATTTATATAATTATTAATTCGTGACCTATTTTTTTAACAGTATTTACCATCAGCGCGCATTATATTTATCTTATATTACATAAAACCTACTATATAATTTAGTTTTTTCAATGTTTTTTATCAATACAGTAGATAATATGTTAAATAAGCATATGGTCAAGTTTCATTCAAAATTTTCGTGTTTTGATATCAATTTCTGTCGTTTTTATCTAATTTTGTCGAAATCGAAATTTTAATCGAAATTTCCACGAAAATTTCCGTCGAAATTTCCATTGAAAATTTCCTCGAAACCGAAATTTTACTCCTTGACCATATGGCCTATATTATATATATAATAATGTTTTAGTATATAATTTTAGTTATACCTTTTATAATAAAATTAATATATTCTTTATACTTAATAATCAATATACTATACTCTATATACTAAAATTATTATAGTTATAGGATATAATATATAGTTAATTAGTTATAAACTTCTAATAGAAGAAATTATATATTAGGGTTTAGGGTTTAAAGTTTAAAGGAAACCCTATAATCTAATAATCTATACCATAAACCCTAAAAGTAATAAGTATATAACATATATAACTAATAACTGTATAAGTATATAAACTCAATTGAAATCCCAATAAAACCCCAATTAGACTCATAGTCAACTATAAGTCTATAACCCTATACCCTAATACAATTATAACCATATACCCTAAACTATATTAATTAGTTAATTACTCTATACATATATTATATATAAGTAATAAGTATATAACATATATAACTATATACCCAATTGAAACCCCAATTAGACTCATAGTCAACTATAACCTTATATCCTAATATATTATAACCATATACCCTAAACTATATTAATTAGTTAATTACTTTATACATATATTATATATAAGTAATAAGTATATAAGAATATAACATATATAATTATATAAGTATATAAATCCAATTGGAACCCCAATTAGACTCATAGTCAACTATAACCCTATACCCTAATAAAATTATAACTATATACTCTAAACTATACTAATTAGTTAATTACTCTATACATATCTTCTAAAACATTGATCTGTGGCCCAGTATAGATTGGTCCCTGCACATCAGAAAAGGTTGGCCCAACTGGGTCATCCTCTGCATTAGATTTTTCAAAATCAGTATATATGGGCTTATTGATTAGTCCTTCTCTCTCTATCCCAACCATCAAGGGTTCATCTATGGTCCTGGACGAAGCAGACCTTGGCAATGTTACTGGTCGACTTGGTGGGTTTCCTGAATAAGAAAACCTAGAGTTTGTGGATGTTCCAAGGCGCCTAGATCTTAGATTGGAGAATCTAATTTCTACATCACCATCATCATGTTCCACGATCTGGTTAATCTCTTGGTTTTAGAGAGGCCTTTGAGGTGCCTCTTGAGCCAACGTCCATTCTAGAGGAAGATTGACTTGATTCCAGCTAATTGTCTTTGGGACTGCCACATTAGATCGTTTCAAATCTACTTGAAACATAATTGTTTTTCCTTCTTCATCCAAATCCTTTGCTCCTGGACATAAGGTAGTCATGGCTTTATAATAGATCCTGTAAACAATAGCCATGTTTTCAGATCCTGGAATCATATCAAATCCATGAGATTTGATATTCAGGGTTAAGGCTTTTAGGACCCCTTTGTCAGTTAAGAATACTGAGAAATTAGGAAAATAATTAAAAAATATAGGACCTTCACTCAAAGAGGATTCAACTACTCCAAGTAGGGAATCAGAAAACTTGTTATGTCTTTGGTCCCTTACACAGACTAAGACAGAGGTATTTAAACCTGTTATTACCAAAGGTTTTACCGCAACCTGGACTACACCTATGTGCAGATATTTGAATTTCTTAGAAATATGCTGATTTAGCATACTTAGTGTGAACAATTGGAAGTTGTCCTGAGAGTTGGAGATAGGTACTGTCCTTTCAATTGTTTTGATGACATAGTCTGTCCTCCAATCAAAGGTACCCTTCCTTTATATCTCCTTAGTAGGAAAAGCTGGTATGGACCAGTTCTAGAGTTGCTTTTCATAGTCAGCAAAAACTATTTCTTCAGTATTATTTAGCTTCATCTTCCCTGAGCTACTAGTTTCAGAAGATCTGGACAAATTTCTAAAGAGATTGGCCATGAAAGAGATTAGAAAATAAAAGTGTTTTAATTCTGATTTCGAGCTACTCCCTAGGACTTACCAACGGCTAACTCTGCCTTTAACTGCCCTTCGCTCCACCGAATTAAACACTCCTAAACTTTTGGAAAAACACAAAATATGCCCTCCGACGAGTCACTTAAGATATCACCCTCTCCTGGAAGGCTCAGATGGATGTAATCGGGAATTTGGAACTCCACCCTCAATTTTTCAAGTTCCTCCTCTTTCATTTTGTTCTCACACAGCCCATCCACGGATCAGTATGTCCTAAGTGCCATGTGCCTACCCACATCACCACCACTTGTGGGCGTCTCTCCATCATCACTGTCCTCACTACCAGTGTCTTTTTCTTCACTCTCCATCACCAAGGACAAGCTCTCTTGGACGATTTTGAGCACTTTGCTTACCCCTATATTTCCACACCCTATCGGGGGTCAGGGCACACTTGGTCTCATTGGTGTCCCATTACTTGTGGATGCCTGGTCGGACTCCTCATCCATGGAATTGTTCTCTCTTAACAAATCATCCGAGGAAGCCATGGATGTCTGACCCCAACGCACCTGCTCATCCAAGACAAACCACAAATCAAGATGGGAAGTGCTTAGAATATCAAAACAATATCATGGACATATTAGATCACTACTGGTTTCCCACCCCTCATATGTACTCTTCCACCCTCAATTTCACAACATTCACCCTATTACTTTTTCTCATATTCAGCCACCAATCATGCATTCATATCAATATTTACAAGTTGTCAAGGAAGAGCAATAACAACCCAAGTCTTACTCGTATTTCGCGGCTTCAAAAGCTCAGACGGGTTCCGACCCACTTGTCTGAGCTCCTATGTATCTGGCCAACAACACCACTACATCCAATAAATTACACAGTTCCAAAAATGAAGGCGTATCGCCAACCGAGTGCTCGAAAAGGTTCATACCCACCTGCCCCTACTCACAATTCACAATCAGAATTCAAAGGTCTGCATCGAGTTGGACAACTACAATTTCTCACAATTCTAAATTTTTCAAGCCACAATCATCAAAATCAAATGGCTAGGAAGGATTTTGAAGTGCCTACCTCAAATGCTTGAAACAAGCTCTAACTTTTCAACCCGAGCAGCTCGCTGCCAACGTCGCCTTTGAGCCCTAGCTTCCGCGGCCACCACCAAGGATCACACAAAGGAACACTTCCAATCCGACCAGCCCCCTCCGTGTAGCACCTCACAACCGAGCCAACGCTCGAGCTGAATAGCCCATCCTGCGCAGTGCTTTTGAGTCGAGCAGCGTTCTCCAACCCAGTTCTTCCGAGCCGCCGCCAAGACTAGCTTGAGCCCAAGCCTCTGCCCTGCGCACCAGCTTCGACCTGAGCCAAGATCTCCTGCCCGAGCTTGATCTGATCCGACCCTTCTGCTCTTGCGCCTCCGACCTAAACCGTACCCCTCCAATCTGAGCCTCCGAGCCGCCAAAACCCGTCCGACCCAAGCCTCAAGCACTTGCGCCTCCAAGCCTGAGCAGCACCTCTCCCTCACGCAGCGCCTCCAAGCCCAATCAACCCCTCTGATCCGAGCAGCACCTCCGCTCTGCGCACTAGCTCCGGCCTGAGCCCAAGCTCCCTTGCCCAAGCTTGATCTGACCACCTTCGCCTCCGACCCGAGCAGCCTCCCATTCGATTATGTGCCTCTTCCTCCAACCCTCCCCCCCCCACCTGAACCCTTTTTTATGTTCTGTTTCCTACCCACACAAACACACATGCACACTCTCCTTTTAAGCTCTCCCTTTTTCTTCAAACAGTGGAGCATCAAGTGAAATATGGGTTCAGCTTTTTATATTTGGTCCCTACAATTTAAGTTCCAATTTTAAACTACAAGGATAAAATCCCACCATTCAATTAGGCGGGATTCACTAGGATTTCGCCAAGTGTCTATGGCTCGGAATACGGAGTGATAAAAAAAAATTATTATTATTATGACCTTTCATATCTCACCTCCCAAGCTTTCCAACAGTACAGCTTTTCTTGATAAAGAACTTGGGGGACTCCTGGATAATATCTTAAGCAGGAACAAGTATATGGTCACTTGTCGTTCTGCTTGGACTTATTTGAGTACAAAGTTACCAACCAAGAAGTACATTTTGCTCGGAAACTTGGAAGACTTCTGTTCGTATCACTGATCATCTTTACGTAACAACAAGTCACATAAGACTTAGCATCATGTCGTTTGAGCCTAAGCAAGGTCTTCCTAAGGCCAAAGGCTAAGCCCTTCCTAGGCTCCTAGGCATCGACCTCCTAGGCCCAAAGACTAAGCCTTTCCAAGGCTCCTGGGCTTCTAGGCTCCGGCCTCCTAACCCCCGACCTCCTAAGTTCCGGCCTTCTACGCCCTAACCTTCTAGGCTCTGGCCTCCCAAGCTCCAGCCTCATAGGCTCTAACTTGTGTCAACTTGTTCGGATCCTCGAAACAGGTGACACGTAACACTCCTACAATGCAAGTCGTCACAAGAGACATGTGTGATCACCAAATTGGTTGACACTCTTCTAAAAGTACTATAAAAGAGATATTTTTTTGTCAAAAAGGGGGATTCAATTATTATTATACTATTCATTCACTCTACTCAAAATATTCTATTAATACTAACTTGAGCGTCAAAGGAGGTTCGGCCGATACTACATCGGTGCCCTTCCCGCTCATTTTTGTGTATTTGCGCAAAGTGTTTAGGATATTATGTTTTCTCCACTATTCACTAGTCATGCCCAACTACCCGTTCTTACCCCACTTTGACGTGGCATCCTCTTAGTGGGAGGTCAATAGGTCCACACGATTTTACTCGACGTTGAGTATTCTACCATTTTTGAGCATCAACAGTTTTCGACAGTTATTTATCGAAATATTTGTGTTTATTCGACATTTATTTACCAAACATTAGTAGATGTTTTAGTAGATAACTTGGATAATTTATCGAATGAATTTGGATAATTTTATTATGTTTTTGTAATAAATAAAAAAATAAAAAAAAATTGAATAAAATATGTTAAAGTGGTCAACTTAACGGTTGAGGTGGTCTAAGTATGTCTCACTCTCGGTGAAATAGGAATCAAATTACAAAATAAAAAATGAAAGATGCTATTTAGCAAAACAGAAAAGAGATCAAGTTTGGATAACAAAGTGTACGTATGAGTATGAGTATCTGAGTATGAAAGGCCAGCAGAGTAGAGTAAAGTAGAGTAGAAGAGAGCAATGGAGAGTGAGAGGGAGGGAAAGGCGAAAGGAGGCATGATGATGAGTAGTAAGGAATGGGAGGAGCAGTGTGGGCTGTACGAGGCGTACAACGAACTGCACGGGGTGGCGCAAGCGTTCGACAGTCAGCTGGAGGCTCCAGCGGTGGTGGTGGTAGGGCACCAGACAGATGGCAAGAGCGCATTGGTGGAAGCTCTGATGGGGTTCCAGTTCAACCATGTCGGCGGCGGCACCAAGACCCGGCGACCCATTACCCTCCACATGAAGTACGACCCCGACAGCCACTCCCCTATCTGCCGCCTCCTCTCTCGTGATGATGACTCTGACTCTGCTGATAATGACGAGGAGCTTACATTGAAGTCTCTCCCTCAGATTCAGGCCTATATCGAAGCTGAAAACATGAGGCTTGAGAAGGAGCCTTGCCAATTCTCCGCTAAGGAAATCATTATTCGAGTCCAATACAAGTATTGCCCAAACCTCACCATCATTGACACTCCCGGACTTATTGCTCCTGCTCCTGGTCCAAAGAATCGACTATTACAGGTCAATTCTATAAAACCATGCATTGAGTTTTATGTTACTTCATAGTTGTATTTGTGTGTCACATTGCTTGATTTGCGCATAGGCAACTTTATCAGTGACTAGTAGTTCTAGTTTTTGGCTAATTGGAATTGCAATGGGGAATGGGGATTTATTGATTGATTGATGGATTGACAATGATAGTTGTTACATTGATGCCAGGGTCAAGCCCGTGCGGTCGAGGCACTAGTACGAGCAAAAATGCAGCATAAAGAGTTTATTATATTGTGTCTTGAAGATTGTAGTGACTGGAGTAATGCAACTACACGAAGGGTCGTAATGCAAGTATGCCAACTTCCTTCTTTCCCTTTTAGGCTTTGTGTTCATGGAAACTCTGAATCTTTGCCTTGCTCATCGTGTTCATATCTATCCTGTTTCTTTTCAAAAAAAAAAAAAAATAAAAATTGATCCTGAGCTCTCAAGGACTGTAATTGTTTCAANTATCTTTTCCTTTTTTTTTAAAAAAAAAAAAAAAATACAGATTGATCCTGAGCTCTCAAGGACTGTAATTGTTTCAACCAAGCTTGATACCAAAATACCCCAGTTTGCACGTTCATCAGATGTGGAAGTATTTCTGTCACCTCCCACTTGTACGCTTGATGGCTGCATCTTGGGAGACTCTCCCTTTTTTACTTCTGTGCCCTCTGGAAGGGTTGGTTTTGGACATGATTCGGTTTACAGATCTAATGACGAGTTTAAACAGGTATGTACTCTTGCTTATCTTGTCTTCTTTTTCCAGAATAAATAATCAAAATTTCATTCACTGTCCTTAATTTATGACTCTCAACATTCCGCTGCTGAGTGTTATTATCACTTCAATGAAGTAAGTGGTAAGCTTTGTGCTACATCTATATTGTTTAGTAACTTTTAGTGCATTTGGGTGTCATAATTTTAATCCACTTGTACCCTGAAGTCAGAATATGTTTCTTTGCTCACATGTTTCTTACTACTGCTAGTCCTACTGGAAAAAACATTTTTCCATTAGTGATAAACTGGCCGCCTGCAATTCGTAATATGTACCCTCCTGATTGGAACTTTGGCCCGAAATATTTCAGTCTCAACAGCTATTGATCCAAATACAATCTCAGATTACAAAAACGAACGGCTTTTATAGATTTGTTCTGTCCCTTTATAGATTTGTTTATTTGTTAATCATCTTAAAAAATGGCTATTTCAATGTCATACATAATATAATAATATATTAATTAAGGTAATAAATATCCTATGCCAATTTTTCTATCAACCTTTGCTGCACACACTTTGTAACCAGTCCTTCCCATTTATTCTTTCTGATAAGAAACACGAGTATGTTTATGCTGGTATAAAATAATGTTTATTAATCTTGAATCATAGAATAATTGTAATATTTTCTAATGCAGGCAATATCATTAAGAGAGATGGAAGATGTTGCAAGCTTAGAGGAAAAATTGGGCCGGGCACTGTCAGTACAAGAAAGAAGTAGAATAGGTGTAAGCAAACTTAGGTGCTTTTTGGAAGAATTACTTCAGAAAAGGTATGCAAATTTTCTACTTTCCTATTCTGATCAGAATAATTTATGTAGTCCTATGCCTAAAAGTTTTGGAAGTGTATATTGCAAGGTATATGGATAATGTGCCATTGATCGTTCCACTTCTTGAGAAGGAGTACCGGAGTGCAACAAGAAAAATGAATGAAATAAGTCAAGAACTGAGGTCCATACTTAACTCACAAATCATTGTTCTTTTTAGGCAATTTACAGAACGTATTCAAATGGCATTTTATTTGCTTAAACTCTGATAAAACCATGAATCAGGAATGAGGTATAAGTTTATAACCATTAAGTAAATTTGATTTTTGTCTCTGTTATATTAAACATATCTCATAAATGATTTCTTTCTTTTATACTGGTTGGTTATGTTGTATTCTTTTCTTTATGCAGCACTTTGGATGAACTGAAACTAAAGGAGAAAGGAAGAGTATTTCATGATCTATTCTTGACGAAGGTTTCTTTGGTTGAGGCGTTCTCCTTTACAAGGAGTTATATGTTATTGTTATCAATATCTTATTATCTGAATCTTTTGTGGTGGTGTATCGTACCTTATCTGTGGGTAGTAGAACTCTAAGGGGTTTGATTCTTGAGAATGGCTACTTCATGCAATAATGCTGAAGTGTAGGACTGCATTGAAATCTCCCCTCCAAAGACCCATGTTAAGTATGGCCGAAATTGGATAATGGACTTCTTTCTAGACCTGTATGAGTGAAAGGATTCATGTAAACTAGTCATAATGCTTAGTTGGTATTAATTTTGTGCTTAATATAGAGGTCCCATGATCTTCTAAGACCTTTTTTTTCTTTTCTGAATTTTACATTGTTATTTTAATGCTTTATGATTGCTGTTCCTTTTTTTTGTTTATTTCTACTGACGAAAAATGCTTTATTTCTCAGTTATCATTGCTACTGAAAGGAACGGTTGTTGCACCTCCAGATAAATTTGGTAAATCATCTTAATTTTGCTTATCACAGAGAATTTAAGCTTTTGGTTACTAAAGAAGGGATAAATTCTTTATTTTTCAAATATTACCATCATTCTCCCCCCTAGCTCGGGCTTAAAGATTTTGTTTTATTTCATGTTGTGTTGTTGGACCCTTGACCGTTTTAGTTTCATTTATATATTTTTCAAGGCGAAACACTACAAGATGAGAGGACTAATGGAGGGGCATTTATTAGTAGTGATGGCCTTCAGTTCCCCCACAAGCTTATACCTGTAAGCTATAAAATTCTTTGACTGAAAATTTTCTTTAGAATTGTGCTTTTTTGTCTTTCGGTGTCTGTATTTCTTGCACATGTTTTTTGTTCATTTATGAATCAGGCTTTCTTCTTTCTGTAACTTCTGGTACTGATTAATAAATCGTGAGGAAAATCAGGCCATTTAAATGTTTCTGTGTTTGCCTGACATTAACACATAGGTACAAGTTTCTACTAAACTGCAATGTATTAATTTGTTCCTGTGTTCTGGACCCATAATGACTTGAAACTTCTTAGAGTTTCATATACACACATGTAAGAATTGAGTATCCCTTGTGTGTAGAATGCAGGAATGCGTCTATATGGGGGTGCACAATACCATCGTGCCATGGCTGAGTTTCGTTTTGTAGTTGGAGGAACAAAATGCCCTCCAATTACAAGGGAAGAAATTGTTAATGCATGTGGAGTGGAAGATTTACATGATGGCACAAACTACTCAAGGTATTTATGCTTTTAAGATCATGCTTGTGATACTGATTTATCTTTTGTTTTAAGCTGTAATGGTTATGTTCCAAAATTTTCTTATTTTTTTGTTTCCTTTTCTCCTAATCCCTTTCCTAATTCAAATTTATTTTTGAAAAATCAGGACAGCTTGTGTAATAGCTGTTGCAAAGGCCCGTGATACATTCGAACCTTTCCTTCATCAGGTGATGAATAATTTCTCTCAGTAATTTCTCATTTTTCTTTTCCTTCTATCTTTTTCCTGTGACATGAAGTTGTTACAAGGGGTGCAATATAGGTATCCAGTGTTGTTATGTGTTTAAAAAGTCCAATTGATGAACAAGATCCTGGTGTGCATTTCCAGTGAACAAGTAGTATGTGGAGAAAATTTATGATTAATACAAATAGAAAAAAATCTGTTACTGTTCTGGTAATTGAATGAAATTGCAATATAGTTGTTTTTTTTCAAGATAGATATGTATAGAATATCTGTTTTGGCTAAACTGATGTTATCTGGAGTACGATAAAAGAAACAGAAAGAAAGAGGCCCGCATCTTCCTGATACCTTATAAATATTTTGGAAAAGAGTCCTGCCACCTTATAACTTAGTCAACTCATTCTGTATCTTTTTCACAATCAACACCGACCTTGGAACACCTATAATTTACCCAACAGATGGTAGACTATCAGAAATCTCTCAAGCCTGCAGCCTTGATTCTTTTGACAAAGAAAACCACCTCAGAAAGTTATGGTTGTTTTGATGTAAAATAGTTCGACAGAAAAATTTTCTGATATTTGTTTGAACTGAAATAAGTCACATGAGAGTTGAAACCTTGACCAAAGCACAACAAGAAAAAAGTTTGTAGAAAATTTTCTAAAAGAAAAATTTCCCTACCAAACTTTCTCAACAGAATAGTTCTCCTAAACGGATCCTATTTCTGTTAAACAAATGGGGCCTAAAGGAAAATGTTTTCTATGAGAAATCATTTTCTTGGTAATTACTTGTCGTATGACAAAGTTGAGAGAGTTGAAGCCTTAACAAAAACATACCCAAGAATTTTATATTGTTAAAAGTGATCCACTACTTTACCAGACAACAAAAAAGTTTTTTAAGAAAATTTTTCCAGCAGAAGAATTCTCAAAATTCTATTTTCCGTTAAACAAATGCATCCCAGAGGAAAATATTTCTTTGAAATGATTTGGATTCTTGAAATTCTAATGTGTTTGGTATGTACAATAAAATCTTATAGTTCATATTTCCTGCAAACTAGAGTTTTCCTTCAATTAGAAGAGGGTGGCTGATGACTGGTAACAGGTGTCTGGTGGTGGTTAGAATAGCTTGCAAAGTTGGTTCAAAAAATGACTTTCCCCTTTACATTGGTTTTGAAATCATTTTCCAAATTTCCGTTTCTTGAGGGGTTATTTTCCGGTGACTAGGACAATATTTTTAGTGGCCATCACAGAAAAAATGGAAATTAAAAATAAAAGTTTTTCTTTGTAGTTTGGTAGGGGGGGGGGGGGTGAGGGTTTAGAAGTGACTTCCCTTATAAAAGAGGAAGTCATTTTCTGAATTTCCCTTTTTGAAGGGCTATTTTCCATTGACTGGGTATTTATTTTAATTGATCATCATGCCAAACAATGGAAATTGCAAAAAGTTAATCTAGAAGGTGATATTCCATGGAACAAGTGTATAATTAGTTTTATTTTTTGTTCTTTTTCCAATATTTGCATATGGTTTGATGTTCTCAAGATATGAATTTGATGCTCACTATTGTCAGTAGGTACTTCCATTTAAGATTGGGGAATTAAATATTGTCATGGCAAAGGATCTCCAAAAGTTTATTGATTTGGTCCGTCATGGATATTTAGAATTCTTACCTAATATCTTAGAGTCATTAGACTGGATTTGTAAAGACTAAATTGAACCTATCCACTTATGGGTGTTGTATTCCTAACATGTGGTCTAACGTCTGTACTGTATTTATTTTTCAATATTGTAATTAGTGGTCCATATGCTAAGTTGAAGCATTTTAAAAATTTATGTTTGTTTATCCATGTGTGCGTGTGCTATGTGCTATGTGCTACTTCTAATTATATTTTTTGTGGTGAATTAGGCTGGATATAAGTTTCCCAGGTAAAAAACTTGTATGTCTAGCATATGAAGACATTATGCCAGTTTGAGATTTCAGTTACTTAACTTTTTTAGTGCTTTCAATTATTAGAAGTTTTGTTTCTGCTTGTTGCTAGCCATTTTTTGGAAAATTAACATTTATCCACTTGTAGTGCAGTTAGGTTGTAGACTCTTGCACATTCTGAAGAGATTACTTCCTATATCAGTATATCTTCTTCAGGTATGGATTCATTCTTATGTAGATTGGTGGTTTCAATTGTGTGCATATAACCTTCTAAACTTTTATTCACTTAATTCTTGCAATTTTTTATCTTGCTTCCTACAGAAAGATGGTGAGTATTTAAGTGGCCATGAGGTGTTTCTCAGGCGTGTTGCTTCTGCTTTTAATGACTTCGCAGAATCTACTGAACGGGCATGTCGTGAAAAGTAAATGACTATCCACTTTGCTTTTTATGTCTTTTACTATATATTAAGCAAATTCCCTGTTGGTGCTGTGCTATTTTTTTTTTTAGGCTAATAAAATTCATGGAAAAAAAAAATCCTTATAACAACTAGATCCAATGGGGTCAAAATTAATATAATTTTCAACTAAGTAAAGATTTGATGTCCAATATTTCCTATCTTCTACAGTTTGTCCAATAGTTACAAGGACATCTGTTGATGAGCGGACTTCTCTAAAGATGTGCGTACCTCCACTTGATCCATGTGTGATAAAAAATAAATAAAATGATAATGAAAGTGTAAGGTGTAATGACATAGCAGATCAAACCAGTTACATTATCTTTCATTTTAAGCTTTTCATAGCTGTGTCTAACTGTTCATTCCAGACCATCTTTCATAGCTCTACTTTTAGTCATTAGAAGAGTGCTTAGTTCTAAGTTCTTGTTCTTGCAAGAATAGGGTTCCCATTAGAATCACGAGTAATAAAACTCATAAATACTTCATTACCTTATTCTATCAAGTCATTAAAATTGAGTTGGGAGAGGTGGGGCAACTTGGGAGGTTTTACTTGCCTCACCCACTCTTCCAATTTAGGGGAAGTGGTGATAAGGGAACGTTTCTCTACCTTTACCTCATCTTCCTCATCTGGTGTACTATCCTGCTACATGTCTGTATGTTGGTAGAAACGCCAGATTCCTTAATTTCTTGCTGGTGGGCAGTAGTGGAAGCTTCAATCTGGAGAGAGTGGAATTGGATGGGAATAGAAAGGGAAAGGGCCAGAGGTTTTTTGATTGATTTTTTTGTTAATTATTTTTAAGGGGTAATATTGGAATCTAAAACTCTAAAAAAAAAAATAATTTGTGGGTTACGTGAGCAAATTTGTGGTGTCAAATAGAATGGCCCTACTGCACCCCGAATTTTGGCAATTCTTGAAATTTATATAAAAACTGCTACTTTTGAAAATACGAGGTAAAGTTTTTGCTAGTTTTGATAAAAATTAGAGATAATTAGGCTTAGGTCCTTTAGAAAAACAGTTTTTAGATGGAGACCGGTAGTGTTTTAAAATTTATAAGAAATCCTTTAAATTCATAATAAAGTCCTTTTAATTTAAAAGAAAATCTTTTTAATTCATAATAAAGTTCTTTCCCGATTTGAAGGGTATTTCCCCTCCTAGGGTGTAGAGTGGGCTTCCGCCCAAAATCTCAGAGTTAAAACCTAACATAAAGCCGTCAAAGAAGAAAAATAAATGGACTTAATTAAACCCTAAATTTCTACCGGTCTTAGTCTAAAAAAGGCTCATAAAATAGATTGGACTCTAAGTCTCTCTAAAAATTATTATGTTATTTTAGGTTTTTTGTTTTTTGTTTTTTGTTTTTTTTATTTATTTCCAACATAGTCCTTGTGATAATCTGTGGGAGAAAGTTTGTTTTGGGCTTCATTATGGGTGGCAATCACTCCAGCGTTCAGGGACAACTCATCTTATATAATTCTGTCTAATTAGGAGGCTTTTGTGTGTTAGGGTTCCATTAAAGCTGTTGTACTAGGATCTAGAGCTTATGTGTTTTCTAGGGCTGTTTTACTATACTATTGTTATCTGTTTTTTTTTTTGGTCTGTATAATATCCTAGAGCTTGTTATCTAGGAACTTTTAAGATGATGGACATCTTGTCCACTGTATTGTATCATGTACTTCTTTATTTTCATTTAATGAAATCATGTTTCTCATAAAAAATAAAAAGTCGAAGCCCTTGGAAAGACATTTCTCAAGGTTATAATACCTTTCTTGGATGCTGTAAGTTTGTAGTGGGTAAAGGGGATTTGGTGAGGTTTTGGGAGGATGTTTGACTGGGGGAGAGGACTTTGGCAGCAAGGTTTCCCAGATTATATTTGCTGTCTCAGAACATTTCCAGCTTCGCAGATCCACTTTTTTATCACTATAGCTGGGACTTTGGGTTTAAAAGAAACCTGAATGAGAGGAAATGGGTGAATTCTCTGAGCTGATGATGTTTTTAGGGGATGTGACTATGTGTCCAGCTAGGGAGGACATTAGGAAGTGGAGTCTTGAGGCCCTGGGGATGCTCTCCTGTAAATCAACAAGTTTGTGTGATCAGCCAGATTTCTTGATGTTTCAGCCTCTGGAGCAGATTTGGTAAGGCAGGGTTCCCCCTAAGATCAAGTTTTTGGTATGGCTTGTGGCTTGCGGGCGGATCAATACCTGTAATCGAATCCAAAGAAAGATGCCTTATTTGTATTGTTCTCCACATTGCTGTATCATTTATAAAGAAGGGGAAGAGTGCGTGGATCATGTTTTTCTTCACTGCCCTCTTGCTCTAAAGCTGTGGTGGAGGCTGTTAAGTTGGCCAATGCTATTCGGTTATTCCCAGGGGCTGTTACGCTTTGAGTTGTGAGCAATATAAGGTTTTTATAAGAAATAAGAAATCAAAGATCTTATAGGGATGCATGGCATTAGCAATTTTTTTGGTCATTTGGTCAGAGCAAAATAGGAGGATTTTTGAGGACTATAAAGGAGTGGGTGATGAGCAGGTTTTGGTTGGCATTGTGGGCATCAGTATCTTCAGATTTCAGGGGGATATCTTTTTCTGCTATCATGATAGATTTGAAAGCTGCTGTATGTTAATGAGCTAGTTTAGAGGTTTGTAATGTTCTGATTTAGGCGGTGGCATTCCTTGGTGTAAGAGGTTCTGTTGTTGTGGACTTGGTGTCCACAATATGTATTTGGATATTTTTCTTTAATAAAAGTATTTGTTTCTCTTAAAAAAAGAAAAAAGATAAAAAAGAAGATAAAATGTCAATTGACTTTAAGGGAATACAATCTTCAAGAATATACATATGATGTTTGTATGTTCTGGTTTCCTTCAATTGATACCTACCCTTATGTTAAATATGTTTTTGCTGCAGATGCATGGAGGATTTATTAAGCACCACCCGCTATGTCACCTGGTCCCTTCACAATAAGGTTATCATAGTTGATTTCAAAGGCATTTCAACATGGTTTATGCTGTAATTTCAAACTGGTCTACTTTTTTGGTGTAGGGAAATCTGGCAAACAAATCTAATTTTGCTAGTATAATATAAATTTCGGAAAATATAAAGGGGAATCTGAGGTTAGTTTTTGTGGACCGCTGGTCCACTTTGATTGTACTCTTCACCTTTATTAATTAGTATGTTACCTATAAAACAAAGAATAATTTAGATTCAGAATGGAGAGATATAGAAATCAAAACACAGTTAAACGGGGTTGGTTTTCTGGTTGAACAACCTGGAAAAGATGAGAACTTCTTTACTTTTTGGCCGAGAAAAAAAAAAAAAAAAAATCTTCTGTTGTGGATTTTCTAGGATAAATCAATCAACTTCTGAAATACTAAAAGTCTGTTACAGCCCTTCAAAAAATTCTCATTTTTACTATAGAAATGCTTAAAAGAAATATGATCTCAACTCTCTCGATTAACTTAATAAAAGGAACATGAAACAGACATAGAGCCGAACTAAAATAAGTTTCTGTTCCCTGAATTACCTACAATTTTCTTTTTATCTTATTTGCTTGCTGCTGCTGCGGTCCTTTTCTTGCTCCTGCCTCATTTTACTGAAGTTATGCTAGTGCTTTATGTATGTGTTCTATCTGGGATGGTAATATATGTCATTCAGCGCATTCTATCGTCACTGAGAGTGAGAATTAATCCTTTTTTCTTTTTATTTTTCTTGAATTAATATATGTCATTCAGCACATTCTTTCTCCATTTGTTTCTTTTTTATATAGCAGCACCTTACAAAAAGGGCATAGTCAAGCCTTGAAATTTTTACATCATTGATTTTAGGCTTATTTGCACATTTACCTCCTGAAACAGTTTCATCTTACTTCACCCCCTTAAATGTTTATTGTCTCAATTTACCCTTGTAAGTTTCCTTCCATGTCTCACATAACCTGAAACTGTCAAGTTTGTTCCCACCGTTTGAATTGCTGACATGGCAAAAACATGGCAGGGGGTATATTGACGGTGGAATTGACGGACTTTGACGGTTTCAGATTATGTGAGACATGGGGAAATTTACATGGGGTAAATTGAGAAAATAAATTTTAAGGGGGTAAAGTGAGACGAAACTATAGTTTCAAGGGGTAAATGTGCAAACACATATTTATTTTGTTTTCCATACAATTTACTTGCTCTACTCATCTGACCTCTCTTTTGATGTCTAATTAGTAGAATCGGGCTGGGTTGCGTCAATTTCTGGACTCGTTTGCTGGAACAGAACATGCCACTGTGGGTGGTAGTTGTGTCTCTTCTGGACCCTCCCAAGATTCATCAATTGGATCAGTTGCCAATGAGAAGGACACCAAGTCAAGGACAGACGTGAAACTCAGTCATCTGGCCTCTGGCACTGACTTGACTTCTTCTATTCATACAACAGAAACAAAGCTGGCTGACCTTCTGGATAGTACACTTTGGAATAGGAGGCTTGCTCCTTCATCTGAAAGGATTGTTTATGCTTTGGTGCAGCAGATATTTCATGGCATAAGAGAATATTTCTTGGCTTCCGCGGAGTTGAAGGTTTGTAATATAAACTTCTTATTTGTGAATGTCTTTTAACAATCAGCTCATTATAATAATGATGAACTGATTGTTAAACAACCAGTAGACCCCAAAAGCCTAAGCTGTGAGGGAATTAACCAACAATGTATATCAACCTAACACCCTTGGAGAGATAGAGAAATGTAGAAAGACAAAAACATATTGGTGTAGTCTCACTTTACACCTTTCAAACCAACAATGAAGTGAGGAATGAAGATTGGAGGAACCTCCTGCAAACCAAGGCTTTGATAACATATTTGACAACTACTAGACCCCAAATGTATATTAAGCTGTTGAGAATTAGTCACCATGGACTGGTAATTTTTTAATTAGTTAGAGAATTTGCCATCATATATACACAGATTATGAGGAAGAGATAGGTAGCATGCTGTTTTGGTAGATGTTTCAGACGTTGCGAAGAATGGCCTGTTTCTTTAATTCTTAATATCTTTTTCTATTTATTTTATTTATGTTGTGGGCTTTATTTGTTTTTGTTTTTGTTGTTTCATTGTTTAATCGGACAATGATGTATTACCATATCACCCATATATGTTTCTCTTTTAACAACTTGCATTATTGTTTTGCAGTTCAACTGCTTTCTTCTAATGCCTGTTGTAGATAAATTGCCTGCACTTCTTAGGGAAGACTTAAAATCTGCTTTTGAAGATGACTTGGATAATATTTTTGACATCACCAACATGAGACATTTATTAGGCCAGAGGAAGCGAGACGTAGAGATTGAGCTAAAAAGGGTATTTCAGTTATGCCTTATAATTCTCCCCACTTAAACCTGTTAAATGGTTCTTTCTCTCACTTGGACATGTGCTCACACATTTGAACAATATGCTGTTGGCTTTGCAGATCAAGAGGCTTAAGGATAAATTCAGATCACTACATGAGCAGCTTAGTTCATATCAACGCAATGCTACTGCCTTTTCTGATTCCTGTTGAGTGATTCTTGATCCAATGTATTGGTATGCTGAAGTCAAATTTGTTGGATGAAAGATGGTTTGGTTGTCTTGTAGTGTGTTTATGATAAAAGTGAGTATTAACGGACATATATGATTAGATTTGAATGAAATTAGTGGAGAAAAAATCTTATAAGTTTGTATGGACAATAGGCATCTATTCAGATAATACATCTCGGGTTGGATTATTGTCCACCCTGGGAGCAGTTTTCTTTTGCTCATTTTAAATTCTCATTGTGTGGACTTATTTTATTTTGTAACATATGATTTCTTAACTATACAGTGTGTATTATATGTTAATGGACTATGTTTTAGGGAATTCAAAGCCTATATGAGACATGCCTGCCAATTTTTTTTGTAACGTATAGTGTAGCGTTTGTTTCAGGGGCAACATATTAGAGTTTTGACGAGTGTTTAAATTTTGAAACATGAAAGGACGAAGCATGTTCTAAGGATTTTTAAGATTATACCTTTTGTTCCACTAGGAGTGCTTGAATAGTATTGAGCGGTCGGTAGAATCATATTTTTTAAAGTTGGTACATTAACTGAAATTTAGTTTTTAAAATGAAATAATTTTAAAATATTAAAATTTAATACCTAAAGTTAAATGACTTAATTTTGATGACAAGCCATAGCCTAAGTCATCACACTCCCAATTAGCTGCAAGCATGGAGGCCCATATGTCCTAAGGATCTTTACTACAATTTGTTACTTGTTTTCTTACTAAATGGTTGACATCGTTCTCAATACCTCTTTATTACTGTGGGCAGCGATGAATTTTCAGGGTTAAAAAAAAAAAAAATTGAAACGCTATATTTACAATTAGAAACTTATGTAACCTTCAACATTCACTTCATATGCATTATCACTTTACATGGAAAAGAACTTTCTATCAAATCTCAATACAAGAAGTAGTCTTCACTCATGTATCTACTCGTGGAGTGGGTTGCATGTACACCTTCTTAGTTCGTAATTGAGTGTAATTAGGATCTCTGTGTAATTACATTTTTGTGACCATGAGAGTCTATAGTAAACTGTTTCAGAAGCCTATCAAGGAACTGCCACCACAAAGTTTTATTCTCTAGGGGCTAATTCAACTTCCAAACAAAACACTGCATGTGTTCACCATGTTGTGGAGAATATCGACTTTTCGGAGAACTAGAGTTGTGAGGAGTGACAATCATTTAGAATTTGAAGGCAGATTGAGGTACACATTAGAGAGCCTCAACACTTTGAGTGTTTCCACTTCTATGAAGTAGGGAGATCAAACTCTTCGAGGCATTTCCCATGCATTTTTCTATCAATCTCTCCATCAGGTATTCTAGCCCGTTTTGGTCGAAGTGGAGCCCATTCAGATTCCACTCTATTCCCGAATACATCATGACAAACCTAACCCACAAAAGTTAGTTAGTACCCAAGGAGATAAATATCAGATGCATAAATCAAATTAATAAAAAATTATATATATAACTATATATTATTGTTAGAAGATCCCCGAAGACCTCCATATTTCTTTTTTAAGTCATGGGATCTAGGGGGAGAGCACATACACACATATTCAAGGATCTCATAGTATCATCACTAGATCTGAAAATGAACCAAATTTTAATCTGATCGAATTCGATGTATTTAATGAAATATGCATTTATCATTTCAATATGATAATTTTATTACTATTGGAATCCGAAAATCTGTTAACTTAAGGAATCAAATATAGATTATACCTAGTCCAATTTGAAAATAATCTGATCCAACTAATTAATTTTAATGTATTTTTTATATTTTAATAAATATTGTATCTATATAAAAGTAATTTGAGGTTTTTTATACAATTGAAAATATACTTAAATGATTGTACATATTTATATAAGTTCAAAGTCAAAATAAAAAAAAAACATAAATTCAATTTAGACACATAACTATATATGCTATTTCAATAGGGTCCACAAATTTTAAAATATTTCAAATATACACCCGATCTATTATCTAAATTGAAAAATGGATTTCCATACATTGATTCGTTGAGAGATTAGTTAAATATCAGCTTGGCTTTTGCTGATTGGGATTACTTGGCGACGTAACGCAATCTCAACAAACATTGTGATACGGTGACACATGTCCACCTAACCTCTGACACAGACCCGCAAACTCATCGTCTCTTTCTCGCTCGTCGAACACAAGTGAGGGATTTATATTTGAATTTGGGGGAAAACGTGATGTTTTTTTGGAGACTAAATGATCAGAAGAGCGTTCGAGGAGTGAGAAAGAAGTGCTGCGTGTGTGGGCTCGTGTCAGGTGGATATGTGTCGCTCATTTGACAGGAAAGGTATGCTGGGTTAGTGCCACGTCGCCAATTAATCTCCGTCAACAAAAGTCAAGCTGATATTTAACTGATCTCTCAACAAATCGATGGACGGAAGTCTATTTTTCACTTTAGATAATAAATCGGGTGCATATTTGAAATATTTTAAAATTTGTGGACCCCATTGAAATGAGATATATAGTTATGTGTCTAAATTGAATTTATGCCTAAAAAAAAAATACATATATAAAAAATAATGACACGAAACTAAATACTAATAAAATTTTAATCATGTTTATGTCTCTAAATAAATCATATTAAAATATGATCTGAATTCGATCCGTGGATATGGACTCAGATATTGAATTCGATTATAGATGGATTCAAAATTGGATTTAGGTAAATATATTTGATTTGAATCCAATCTATTTTCAGGTCTAATCTCCACAACAGAGAAAGATATTAACCATACCCACACACATATATGGGAAAAAAATAACATATACTTATATATGTGTATATAAATGTGTGGGAACAAACTAATTAGAGCAAACAACAGTCAAATAAATTATCAAAACCATTATGGACTAGGAGGGTTATAGATTTAATTTTATACCTCTGGTAAATCATTATTCCGATGATTCATTTATAAGAATTGTAAGGCTTCTCCATCTTCCTCTTCATCTTGGCCTTCAGAGGGTCTTAAAACCTTTACCATTTCTCTTAGAAAAACCAGACCCACTAAATGAATTAGAGAAGGAGATATGACTAAGTTGTTCACATAGCTTATCAGTCATGAGTCTTATTTATACTAAAAGTAGAGGGTTCTAGAAGGACGTTTTGAAAACAAGGGGCGCTTAGGATTAGGTTTTTACAACATATCTGGGTTTGAAAAAAACAATGGGCGTATGTTAGGTGAGTGATTTTTAATGTTAGATGGTGGTTGGTATTCGTTTCCATCCTTATCTCTGCAACGATATTGTCTTTTTCTAGAGATGATTTTCACACTCCACAAAATCTCACCTGCACTCCATATATTGATTTTTCTATGTGTTTTTTATATTTTTTTATCAAATGATTTTCCAATTTTGCCCTCAATTTAATATAAATGCATACAAGAAAGTTATAGATATTAAGGGCAAAATTGAAAAATCAATTTACAAAATAATATGAAAAAAAAAATTAAAGGAGGAGTGTAAGTGGAGATTTGTGGAGTATCAAAACTACCTTCCTTTTTTTCTTAAGCCCCTGTTTTTATGTAGTCAACTTTAGCCTAAGTGCATTAACTAAGAAAAAAATGACTTTTTGTTTTTGGTAATCGAGGGTGTCCTGGGTCAACTTTTGCTTATCAGACTAATGCCTTGGGCCAATCAAAGCAAGCAATCCACGCTGGGCCTAGGGGATTCACAAAAGATTTTACCTCTCTTGCTGCCTGGCTTTAAGGGTCAAACTAGAGACTCGAACTCAGGTGCCTAGGTTTATAGCTACACCTCCAAACCATTTCCTCCAACACCTTGGAGTTAGAAAAGAAGGACTTTGATTGACGATATATAGCAAAATTTTTCTTATTTATCTAAAAAATATGAGTAAATATAGATGAAATAAGGAATTCCATTATTATTGACTTTCTGAAAAGTAAATGTGTTTTGAAATAAAAAGACTCTTTTTTTTGGCAATATTAATATGTCCAGAAAAAGTAAATATCATTATTTAATGGATACAACTATTTGCACTATATAACGGTATACCACATCTCTAATAGAGGAAAATTAGAGCGCTTATATTCCTACCCCCTGTCTTATTTTTCCACTCACTTTTTCATTAAATGATAAGGGAAAATTTTAGCAAAAGAACTCCAACTATACCTGTAACACCCTAAATTTTAGCTTATGATCATTTTGTTATTTAAGTCTTTTAACCTTGTTCTTAAGGTTTGTTTAAAGGAATTGAAGTTTTTCTTAATTTTGTTTTAATTAACTTAAACCTATGGTCATGGTTTTGGAGTTTAGTTGTGTGAAAGTGAATTCTTGAGAAAGGAAATTCAAGAGTTTGGTGATTATTTTATTTGTTTTCATTTTTCGAAATTAAATTATGAGAGGAGGATTTTTCATAATTTTTCTAGAAGTGATTTAAATATTTTGAGACTATAGGAAATTAGTACTTATCAATACGAGTCTGTAGGATTTTTCAAGGAATTGTTTGGAATCCCGATTTATTTTTAGTGAATTATTGAAGTTTGGAAAAATTAGAAAAATAGGAAATTCGAAAATTAAATGGAGAAGCTGACGTGGAGCTGATTGGATTGACAGCTACAACGCGTGGCGTGATGCGGTTGGGCGGAGGCGCTCACGGGCAGATGCATAGAGGCTTGGTGCATTACGTCACATTGGATTAGATCACACGATCTAATCTGGCACGTTCGACCTCATTAAACCAAAATCATCATACCCGTTGATTTCTTATGAAGAACTGGTCCAAGCCTAGCCTTTCCTTCGACTTGCGTGTACAGTAATGGCAACCCGAATCTGTTTTGTGAGACAAAATGGATAGTGCACCAGTTTGTGTTGACCCAATTAGAAATTTTTGTGTGTTTTTCACACTTTTGTGCATCCTATCCCACATTGGAGAATTAGAGAAACTTCTCATCCCCTTGTGCCTATAAATAGAGACCTTTGTATTTCATTTTCACTTGCACCACCAAGTGAAGTTTGAAATACTCACTTCTTGGTTCTTTGATAGTCTCTCTAAGAAGAGACATACCAAAATGGAAGAAAATTCTCATAATTTGAAAGTTTTCTGTTAGAGAGTTTTTCAAGGAGGAAGAGCTCGTAGGAGTGAAGTCTACCTTTAGAGGTCTACAACTGGGTAAGTCTTTTATTTATTTTTCTTAAGCTTTAATATTAGGTTGCATGCTTAAATTAATTAAGTAGAATTTATTTAGTAATTAAGCATACCTAGGTTTACTTTGGAGATTTAATTGCTTAATTATTTGGTTAATTAAGTATGATTAGTTGTAACCTTAATTTGGTGATTTAATTAAAGGTTATTAACTTATAGAGATGAAATTGAATTTAAGCTATTATTCAAGCTTGATTCATTAGTGAAATATTTTAGAGAAATACTAATTAATTAAACACATGGATAATACTTAGGTTTAATTTATTGTAACCTAAATTAATTTGTAGAATTGCTTTAAACCAAGGCAATTAGTCAACTGGTTTGATTTTAAAATTAATTTGAAACTTAGAAATCCTAAAGAGTAGAGTTTAGTCTACTTAGGACTAGAGTTTTTAGGGATGTATGACCTAAAATGATGGGTCATAACGAGATTATGTTGAACTTAATTTTGATTAAGTTGTCGTATTATCGGACACTAGGAACATCAGTTACCAAATGATTTCTTTGCGATGTGACAAGAAGGCGATGAATTCGAGACGGACGATGATGAATAGGCTATGTAAGAGAATACATGAAGAACATTGGATTCCAGGTAGAGGGATTTATCCTACATTCCTGACTATGGACTTTGTGTGTGTTTGTGTTTTTAAATTATTATAACATGCTATATTTGTATGATTAGTCTAAGAGTTCAAGTAGTATAGTACGTGACCTTGGGTTCAAATTCCTAAACCTTCTAGAAGAATTGATAAGTATATTATAGGAAGCTTAGACAAGCCAATAGGTCCACATGTGCTTGTGCAAAGCGAAGACCAATGATTGATCAGGTGGCAGTAAATACCGTTTCTCAATTGCGAGTTCCTATTTATGTTTATCGTGACACTCTCACTATGGCTGCTATTTCTTTTAATAGCTGGCCATAGTTGTACCTAACGTGTATCGACCATCAGTTATGGTTGATTTATTATGAAATTGCGTGTTTATAATCATATTGCTATACAGCCGAGTCATAAATGTTTTCAAAAGGATTTCAAAGGAAATGTTTGAAGAACTTGTTTTGGATGATTTAAGAATTTGACGGAAAAGAATTTTCACTATGTTTTACATTGGGAAATGTTTTGTGGTTTTCAAACCTAGCAGCTAGGTCCCTTGAGGGAAGCTATGATCGTATGAGATGCTTACCCCTACTTTGTTTTGTTGTTCCCTGTTTATTAGATGTTTTTATAGGTACGAGAATAGTAAAGAGATGAACTTGGACTAGAGTCTAGCAGAGCAGCATCTTGAGACTTGTCAACTATCTGGATTTATTTGGTGATGTCATTTGATTGTTTTCTCGTATCGAGTATATATGTCTTGAATGATTTTACCTCCATTGTTTCAAGATGATTTTGAGTCATTTACTTTGATTATACGTTTGCATAGTTTGAAACTCTTATTCTATGCTTGCTATGTATTTTGAATTTATACAAATCTTCAAGGTTGCAATGAACTACTGTAACCTTGGGAGTTGGTTTTATAAAGAAGTCTTATTTTTACTTCACATGTTTTCCGCTATTTAATTATCTTTGATCCAACCCAGTCTCATTAATTAAAACTACTTAACCTATCTTGGGTATATTGGGGGATTAATGTTTGATTAGTGGCATTAATCTCTTGGGACATTCAAGATAGGTGCATTTATTGAATACCCGGGGTTCAGGGTGTGACAGTTTAAGTGGTATCAGAGCAATGCTTTTAAAAGGTTTTCATAACTATTTTGTTTGCTAACAGATTTGTGAAATTTCTCTTTGACTTTTGTAAGTGTGTTTTTTCAAATGTCTTATTTTGAAATTTTGGTAAAGTGTTTTCAAATATAGTTCTTATTTTGAAATAGTTGTTGTTTTCAATAAATGTTTTATTGAAATTTGTTTAAAATGCAAAATTCATTTTTGAAATCTTTTAAGGATTACCTTTCAGTTTTTAGAGATTTGTTGAGAGTTAATCCTGAGTTTTTTGTTTCAATTTCAAAAATCTTCTTTTAAATTGTGGTTGAACGTTGTTTCCACAAAGTTTTGGAGATGATTTCTTGAATGCGAGTTGATTTGTTTCTTTAGACTCGGTTCATTGAGGTTATTGTTATTAAAGATGTTGTCTTGACCTCACAACCATGCTCAACTGACAGGACCGCCCCTGGATTCCACCCTGAAACCCGGAAAGGTCCTGCGGGAATCCAAAATCAAGGAAAATCCTACCGAAAATTCGGCAGAACCTTCCCTGAAAATGGACTAACCCAAAATTTCAACACCTGTTAAAAACCACTTCTAAACAGCAACCACCTCTACCACAACCAAAAAGGGTCTCAGACCCAACAAATTTCAAAGAAAACCCACTTAAACCTTAGGAGTTGTTATCAGAGCCACTAATCAATTACAATAAGTTTTTACAAAAAATAAACATGGCGCCTACAGGGTCCGGGAATGAAAAATAGATGTCATGCTTCGACGCGTTTGGCTCGACCTCCACCAAAGCTACAACATGGGGGGATAATTTAAGACAAAACAAGAAAACGGTGAGATAACTCAGTAAGTGGACGTATTAAGAAAATGAAATATAAAATTTATTTATCCTTTTAGAAGCCTTAACATAAACATCTTTAAAACCTCACAATCGTTCTTTGCAATCCCCCAGTTTTAAAATCATAAAGTTTATTTAAACTTAAGAAATCCCATAAAACAATATATATGTCTCAAGATAACAATTTCTTAAAACAAACGAACCGTAAAACATCGTAAAAACAACCTTGATAGAATTCAAAAGAAATCCCTCACTTAAAAACATATTTAATAATTTCTAAAAATAACCAAATTCATTTTCCACCATGCTATATACCCTGAATAACTTGGCCATAAACCTGTGCGAAATTCCTGCATCACACAAGCAGGCAATATCCTGGCCATACACACGTGTGAATAAAATCAGCACGTGCAGGCAATCCTGGTCATACGTGCATGCAGAGCGGCCCCCAAAGGGCTAAGCATCCCGACACACGGCCCAAAGCCTATATGTGTGCCGTGATGGGTCCCAAAGACCTATTAAATCTGATAACCTGGAGAGTACTGCAAAGGTGGTTTGAAAACCATTTTTCCATAACCCAAATAAATCCTTTTTCCACCAAGAATAGAATAATTGTATTTTTCCAAGAAACTTTAATTTCCATAAAAACTTATTGCATAATTCCAACTTAATTTCAAAATACATAAATCAAATCACTATTTTCGACCAAAAACTAAAATAATAAAATAAACCAATGTATAGAGTAAGAAGCTGAAGTCCTTTCCAAAAGAAATTTATCAACTCCAATAATCCATCAAGTAAAACCATATTTTAAAATTCATATACGAGGGAAAATGAAAAGTCGAAATTCGACATTTATTTATCAAATCTAAGATCAACTCAAGATGCTTAACATAATTAAATAATGAAGTTTCATAAAATTCGTTTGATTTGTCAAAAGTTCACTCCCATATACTATTTCTCAATTAAACTGAAGATAGTCAAATAAATAAATTCATAAAGTTTTAAAATGTTTTTAAAAATAAAAGTCCACTCACAGAGATAGCCCTAGCTTCGATCCTCCGCCGGATCGTCACGAACCACGGTCGTCTCGCCTATAAAATACACAACAAAACCATAAATTAGTCTCAGTTCAACGACATTTAGAGTGTGTATAAAACCTAAGCATCCCACCCGACTCTTGCTTAACACAACAATTAATAACTTACTCTTCTTAATCCATAAACATCCTCTCATTTCCCTGAAAACTTCTCGGCTCAACTCAACATCACCCACTGTTGATGCAAATTCTCGTAAGGTAGATGCACCAACTTAGAAAAGCTGATCTGGCTGATCAGGTGCTTTGCTGGATGATGAAGTGGATGTTGATTGAGATCTTCCTGCAAGAGAAACAAGATCAAAGGAGATGGACCGGTGTGGTACCAGCCAAACACGCTCCGATGATGAAGTCAGTGATGGTGTTTGATGGTGGGTGTGGAAGAAAAAAGGATGAACTTGGGAGAATAGGAAAAACAAGGCAAATGCTCTGGGTTATTCTCAGCAAATTGGGTATGCTCTTGGATGAGTGGGAATTTTTGTGAAGTGTTTTTTGTCCATAGATTTCTCTTTCATTTTGTGCACATATGGTGCTTTATATAGGTAAAGGAAGACTTAATGAATAAGTTACCTGCATGTGAATGAATGGTTGCCAGAGACCCACGCACCTGGTCAGAGCTAGTTGCATGCACAGCTGCTCACCTCCTCAGCATTCAATGCTGCATTGAATGCCCCATTAAATGCAAGATTGGAAGGTTCAGGCAAACTCCCCCAGTAGTCATGAATGCAGACTGGATATTCCATCTGTCAGAGCATTTGTGTCGGGCGCATTCAAGTGTGGCGGTTCATCCCAACGTGATCTTCCCGGGAATGGCGGCGGAGGGCCGAGCCGACCCGTACACACGTTCTTATGCGTGTGCATGAAGTCCAGGTGTGATCGGATCGGACATGGGGTTCCAAGCTGAGCTGATCCGACAAGAAGGGGTCCCTCCGAGCCCTAACTAGTCGACACCAGAACTCGAAGGGAGGATACTTCTGTGCCGAGCCGAGCCGAACCGGGATGATCGTGGAAAGGTGGACACTCAATCCCTTGGAAGGTCATCGGTTCGGCTCGGACCGGGCATGGAATACTTGGCATGGAGACCCGCCAAGTATCCCAATTATCTTCGAAAGGTCAATCCCAATTATCTTCGGATCAGCTTGATAAGCATAACGAAGATAAGTATGGATTTGAAAACCCTAGTGAACTTAGATGGGCTCGGTATACCCATTGAGATATTTAGGAATTTTATTTTTGAGAAAAAATATTCAAACCTACTTTCAGATCGGCTCGGCATGCACGATGAAAGTTTTGTTTGGAGTGTATATTTTTTCTTTTCGAAATATCCTGTTGAGCGTTAGGACATGTAGAAAGTCGCTTCGGCTCAGACAGGGATTTTTATAGACCTGATAAGTCTGTACTATGTCGAGCATCGGGCCGAAAGTGGCGCGCCAGCTCGGCACAGGAGTTTATAGACCTGATGAGTCTGTAATATGCCAAGCATCGGGCCGAAAGTGGCGCGCCAGCTCGACACATGAGTTTATAGACCTGATGAGTCTGTAATATGCCGAGCATCGGGCCGAAAGTGGCGCGCCAGCTCGACACATGAGTTTATAGACCTGATGAGTCTGTAATATGCCGAGCATCGGGCCG
>QANW01012397.1:191455-255103 GCA_003254865.1 Dryas drummondii
GATCGTCTTGTAGGCGAGGGCTCTTCCTCCAGAGTGGTTTCCGCATATCCCCTCGTGGATTTCTCTCAGCACATCCTGACCTTCCTGGGGAGTGACACACCGCGAGTAGGGCAGGGAGAAACTCCTTTTGTAGAGCTGACCGTCGATCATGCTGAACCGAGCCGACCTCGTCTTGATGAGACGTGCCTTGTCTCTCTTTGGGGGGAGGATCCCGGAGACCAAGTAGCTGATGATCGGTGTCATCCAGTTCGGCTCGGCCTCGGTCTGCATGACAGTGACTTCGTTTTGTGCGGTGCTAGGTCTGTCTAGGATTTCGACTAGAACGTGCCTAGCGGATCCGGTGTCCGTAGCCGAAGCTAGGCGTGCCAAGGCGTCGGCTCTGCAGTTCTCCGCCCTCGGGACTTGAGATATTTTGTACTCATGGAAGTTCCCGAGCAGCAAACGAGTCTTCTCGAGATAGGCAGTCATGCTAGGCTCTCGAGTCTCATACTCTCCCAATATCTGATTGACGATGAGTTGGGAGTCGCTGAAGATGTTCAGTTTGGTCGCGCCGAGCTCTTTTGCCAATCTGAGTCCGG
This sequence comes from Dryas drummondii, assembly GCA_003254865.1. Lineage (NCBI taxonomy): Eukaryota > Viridiplantae > Streptophyta > Magnoliopsida > Rosales > Rosaceae > Dryas > Dryas drummondii. Next base: position 192,034 of record QANW01012397.1, read on the forward strand.
CAATGAGTGCCTCATACTCTGCTTCATTGTTGGATACCTGAAATCTGAAACGAAAAGCATATTCCATCACAACTTGTTCTGGGGAGATCAAAACAAGCCCGGCTCCGCTTCCCATGGCATTGGAAGATCCGTCCACATAGAGGGTCCAGGTGAGGAGATCAGCCTGACCGTGTTCGTTATTTTTGTTCGGATCGGACGTTGTTGGTACAGCGTCGGCGCGCAGCGGGTCTTCCGTCGAGGTGGTCGACTCACAGATGAAGTCCGACATGGCCTGACCTTTGATTGCTGTCCTGGGACGGTAGATGATGTCGAACTCGCCGAGCTCGATTGACCACTTGATGAGCCGACCCGAAGTCTCAGGTTTGGCCAGGATTTGTCTGAGCGGTTGGTCCGTCAAGACGACGATCGAATGAGCCTGGAAGTAGGGTCTTAATTTCCGAGCCGAGCTGACCAGGGCGAGAGCCATCTTCTCAAATTTGGGATACCTGGTCTCGGCATCGGCTAGGGCTCGGCTCGTGTAGAAGACGGGGTGTTGTACGCCGCCGACCTCTCTCATCAGAACTGAGCTGAGAGCCGAGTCAGAAACAGAGAGGTAGAGAAAAAGTTCTTCACCTTCCTCTGGTTTGGATAAGATGGGAGGTTCCCCCATGTGCCTTTTTAGATCTTGAAAGGCCTGCTCGCATTGGGGGGTCCATTCTACGCTCTTCCCTGCTCCCCTTAAAGCTTTGAAGAAAGGGAGGCACCGGTCAGTGGACTTTGAGATGAACCGGTTCAGGGCAGCGATTCTTCCAGTCAGACTCTGGACCTTTTTGCGCGTCCTTGGGGACTTCATGTTGATCAAAGCCTGGATCTTCTCCGGGTTAGCCTCGATCCCCCGTTGGCTGACCAGATAGCCAAGGAATTTGCCTGACCGAACCCCGAAGACACATTTGGCTGGGTTCAGCCGCATCTGATATTCTTTTAAGACTCTGAACATGTCTGAGAGGTCCTTGACGTGATCGTCCGCGTTTTTGCTTTTAACCAACATGTCATCCACGTAAACCTCTACGGATTTGCCTATGGAAGATCTGAACATGTGGTTGACTAGCCTCTGGTAGGTGGCTCCGGCGTTTTTGAGGCCGAAGGGCATGACCTTGTAGTAGTAGATGCCACGATCCGTTATGAAAGATGTGCCCTCCTGGTCGGATTTGTGCATGAGGATCTGGTTATACCCAGAATAGGCGTCCATGAAGCTGAGGAGCCGATATGCCTGGCATGTCATCGTAAGACCAGGCGAACACTTCCGCGTTGGCACGGAGGAAGTCGATTATGGCAGAGCGTTGCTCGGGACTGATCTGAGTCCCCACTCGGACGAGCCGATCCGGGGTATCATCCGAGATCGGCACTTCCTCCCAGGCCTCGGCGGGGAGGGGCCGAGAGTCTGGGTTCAGCTCGGGCCGAGTGAAGTCGAAAGTTTTCGTCCTTGGCCATCTGCCCGAATCGGCAATGGAGTCAAGTTCTTGCGAGTTCGGCAGCTGACCCTTCTGCTTGATCGAAGCGGCGTAGCAGGACCGAGCCGAGCACTGGTCTCCCTGAATGACAATGCAATCGTCGCCCACCGGACACTTGATAAGGAGGTTGGCGTAGTGGACGATACAGTCGAGGTCGACCAGAGCTTGTCTGCCCAGGATGATGTTGTAGGCCGATGGCCGCCTGACGACGATGAAGTACGTCATGCAAGTCTTCTTGATCGGTCCCTTTCCGAGCGAAAGGGGAAGGTAGATGTGTCCGAGGGGCCGAACCACTTCTCCCCCGAACCCGACCAAGGCTGGAGTGTCGGTCTCCAGTTTATCCTCGCCGATGCCCATCTGTGCGAACGCAGAGTGGTAGAGGATGTTGACTGAGCTCCCTCCATCGACGAAGGAGCGTGCAATGGTAGTCCCGGCCACCTCAGCCACTATGACGACCGGATCATAGTGGGGGAAGATGATCCCATTCGCCTCGTTAGGCTCAAAGGTGACCGGTGCCCAGTCTTTCCGCTGTCTTTTGAAAGTGCTGGGCTGACCCGCTTGGATCGACAGGGATTCGTGAGCTTGAGCCGCCTGCCTGACGTAATCCTTCTGGGATCGGTTGGAGCTTCCCACGAAGGTTGGACCCCCGCCGATCGACCCGATGGCGGCGTCCTGGACGTCAATGGTATTGGTGGGCTTTTTCAGCGTGGCCTTGGGTACCCTAGGCCCGCCAGCCAGGAATTGATTGATCTTACCCGCCCGGGCAAGAGTCTCAATTCCGTCGCGGAGGGCGTAGCAATCACCCGTGATGTGGCCGTGATTAGAGTGGTACTTGCAGAAGACGCCCTCCCTGATCTTGTCTGGGGGTGGTCCCTTGATCTCCCTCGCAGCTGGGAGTTGGTCTTTGATTTTGGAGAAAATCGTCTCCAGACCGGCGTTGAGGGGAGTGTACTCTGTGTACTGAATGAACTTGGGCCCCTTACCCAGAAGTTGGCGCGGTTCTTCGGTCCTGGTCTTCTTGGATTGGACTTGGGGTTTGGGACCCGCAACCTCTCCCTCCTTCCTCTTGGCTGGGGTCGGCCTGGGATTCAGGGCCTCCACCTGAGCATCCCACTCCTCAGCCCGTGCCCACTTACTGGCTTCAGCAGAAAGCTCATCGTAAGTAGAGGGAGGATTCCTCATCAGGTGGGAGCGGAGTCCCCCGGCGAGCAGACCTTGCATAAGAGCATTCTTAGCTGATCTGTCGTCGCAATCGTCGCACTTCGTATATTCGATGTTGAAGCGGATTATATAGGCCTTGAGGCTCTCGCCTTCCTATTGTTTAATGAGCGACATATCGTTCAAGTTGTAGAGTCATTCGGATACAACCCGATATCTTGCCAGGAAGGCCCTCCGGAGGTATGAGAAGGAGTCGATGGAGTTGGGCTGGAGGGTCCGGAACCAACCCCGAGCCGATCCCTTCAAGGTCGAAGGGAAGATTCGGCATTTCGTGGCTTCAGATGCCTGGCGGGCCTCCATGGCGTATCTGAAGCTGTCAAGATGGTCGTAGGGATCCTTGGTCCCGTCTTACTGGTCCATCTTGGGGGGCTTGGTGTCGCGGGAGACCTCGGCCTCCATGATTCTGCTGGTGTACGGAAGGGGTGTACGGAAGGGGGAGTTCCTCTCCGTGGTCGGCTCTACCGGCATATCCCCTAGAGATCTCGACCTGGCCGAGCCGATCATGGACGCTCCGGATCTGGTTTTGTACCAGAGTGCGGACCAGATTTTCTACGTCGGGGGTGGCCGGCTCTGCCACATTCTCCCCCGATCGCTCGGTTCGATCACCAAGTCCTTCGCTTACCGACTGACGAGTGATCCTCTCGCTCACCGGGCGTCGGTCGGACATGACCATGGCTTCCCCTAGCCGTTCCGCCGCGGACCGTCTCCCCGTATAAGCACCTGACGGGGAAGGGCCCTGACTGGTGGCAGAGCCGAGTCTGCTCCTGACTGAGACCCTGGGTTCAGTCGAACCAGTTGGGTTGACATCCCCCAACCTGGACCGGATTGGGGGTCGTTGGTCCGTAGCCGGTTCGGCGCGGTTTCCCCTCAGGCCTTCAGGAGGATGTTTCCTGAAGGCCGCCTGTTTCTGTTGGAGGAGCCGGTGGGCTTCCAAGAACTCAGCCTGTTCGGCCGGGGACTTGTCCTCGAAGCCAGGGAAAGGGTTATCCGAGTCCTGCCGAGCCGACCGGTCATCCATGTCGGCCGGGGCGCTTTGTCGAGAAGGAGATGGCGATGAGACCTCTTGCTCGATTCGGGTCCGACGTGATCGGAAGCCCGATCTCTCGCTGTTCTCGAGCTGGGCGCGATGACGCGCGAGCTCCTCCGCCAGTTCGGCCTGTTTGGCGAGCAGTTCATTATTCTGCTTGAGAAGTGCATTCTCAGCGGCGAGATGTCGTTGACTCTCCCTGAGGAGTTTGTGAGCAGCTCTGATTTTTGAGTGACCTTTGGACTTTGGTGTCCTGGGGAGTTGTGCTCCCCTTCTCTTCTCAGGTGTTTCAGGCTGATCTTGTTCATCATTCTGAGACGCTCCTGAAGAAGAACCGCTGTCCCGATAGACGGTAGCCATGATGACTTGCTTGAAGGAAGAGCTTAGCACTTGTGAAGATGAACACGACGGCTGGAGTCGATCTTCCTACAGACGGCGCCAATCTGTTGATGCAAATTCTCGTAAGGTAGATGCACCAACTTAGAAAAGCTGATCTGGCTGATCAGGTGCTTTGCTGGATGATGAAGTGGATGTTGATTGAGATCTTCCTGCAAGAGAAATAAGATCAAAGGAGATGGACCGGTGTGGTACCAGCCAAACACGTTCCGATGATGAAGTCAGTGATGGTGTTTGATGGTGGGTGTGGAAGAACAAAGGATGAACTTGGGAGAATAAGAAGAACAAGGCAAATGCTCTGGGTTATTCTCAGCAAATTGGGTATGCTCTTGGATGAGTGGGAATTTTTGTGAAGTGTTTTTTGTCCATAGATTCCTCTTTCATTTTGTGCACATATGGTGCTTTATATAGGTAAAGGAATACTTAATGAATAAGTTACCTGCATGTGAATGAATGGTTGCCAGAGACCCACGCACCTGGTCAGAGCTAGTTGCATGCACAGCTACTCACCTCCTCAGCATTCAATGCTGCATTGAATGCCCCATTAAATGCAAGATTGGAAGGTTCAGGCAAACTCCCTCAGTAGTCATGAATGCAGACTGGATATTCCATCTGTCAGAGGATTTGTGTCGGGCGCATTCAAGTGTGGCGGTTCATCCCAACGTGATCTTCCCGGGAATGGCGGCGGAGGGCCGAGCCGACCCGAACACACGTTCTTATACGTGTGCATGAAGTCCAGGTGTGATCGGATCGGACATGGGGTTCCAAGCTGAGCTGATCCGACAAGAAGGGGTCCCTCCGAGCCCTAACTGGTCGACGCCAGAACTCGAAGGGAGGATACTTCTGTGCCGAGCCGAGCCAAACCGGGATGATCGTGGAAAGGTGGACACTCAATCCCTTGGAAGGTCATCGGTTCGGCTCGGACCGGGCATGGAATACTTGGCATGGAGACCCGAGATGAGCTGGCGGAGGAAGTGCTGAGTCGTGATGATGTGGAGGTCAAAATTTGACCACTGAGAGTCAACTCTGAGGTGGGCTTTGACCGGCCACGTGTCGAGCCGTGATTGGCTGCTCGGATCAATGTGGGTTTTCCCACAAACACCCACACTTCCAAAACAAGTCATAAACTTAAAAGGAACCTGCGTATGGCTTATCTTGATCGAAACCTATCTAACGGACCCAAAGTCAAAATCGAGAGCCCATTTATTTTAAAAGTCAACTTTGGGTCAAGCCCAAATTAAAACAAATAAAAATTTAAATCAAAACCCTTTTTATTTTCTAAATAAATCTCAAAATCTTTAAAATAAAATTCAACATCCTTTAAAAAAAATCTTTTAAAAACATAGTTAAATAAAAATTTAAATTTCTAGTGAAAATTTGGGTCGGGTCGTTACATCAACTTATGAACAATCTAGACCAATGTTAACTGGAAGATTAAGTTGGATTCTGAAAGTCTCTTAAGGAACAAGGATATAAGCGGTAAGTTAAGTATTTTTATGACTTCTATGGAGCTGACACCCATGAATTTTGAGAAATCTCTAAGAAGGAAAAGTCTGTAAGTTGGATCGAAAGTATTCTAGAAAGATTTGAGTTTCTGAAGATACCACCCGAGTATAGAGTGAGGATGGTAACTCACTTTCTCAAAAGAGAAGCAAGAACTTGGTGGACATATGAATGTACTCAAAGGATTAGAGCATAATCGACTTAGGAGAAATTTGAACAAATTGCTTATTAAATGTTATTTGTGTTGGATTTCTCTGCACGCGTGTGTATGGCTAGGATATTGCCTGCCTGTGCGATGCAGGAATTCCGCACAGGTGTATGGCCAGGTTATTCAGGGTATATAGCATGGTGGAAAATGAAATCGTTATTTTCAAGAGTTTGAATATGGATTTTAAGCGAGAACTACTTTTCAAATTTATAATGATTTCAATTTTATTATTTTATGACTTTGTTAATTTAGACGGTTGGTTATTGAAAAATGTGTTTGAATTACCATTTCCACGAGTTCCATTGATTTTGTAATTTTCTTAAGCTTAAAAATGATTTTAAAGCTGGGGGATTCCAAAGAGTGAAATTAGAGGGATTTCAAGAGGGATTTCAAAGAGCGACGTGAGTGAAAGTAGATAGTCTATTTTGTTGCTTTGTGTGCTTGTGTGCATTCGTTTGCTAGGATTTGGTTTGGCTAGGACTTGGTAAAGTGTAGGCTTGAATCTTGAGGATAGACATTGATGAACGAATTATGCATTGAGGTTATGAGTTAGAAAGTGAACGATTCGAGATTGAAGTTAATAGTTGACGTTTAGGCATTTGAATGGCATAATGATTATTATTATTTTTGGTGCGATTATGATGTGAATTTGAGGAATTTCATTTATCTTGATGCTTGGATATTTGTTGATGAATTTGTGATGTGATTGAGTAATTATGGATACTCTTGTGGATTACTTTGAGTATGGAAATTGAGGATATTATTGAGGTTAATTATTTCGTTATTTCACTCATACGAGCTTTAGTGAGCTTACCGGGTTATTTGTTTGAATGACCCGGTGTACTATGGATATGGTGCAGTGTGGTTATTGGTGTTTTACAGGTTAAGCAGGCTGAGGAGGTAGTGAGGAGAAGACGAGGCAGTGAGACCTATTTTAATTTGATTTAACTTATTTTATACAGTGAATTTTACATAAATGTTTTTGGCTCACATTGATTTATTTAACGTATTTATTTACTTACGTTGTTGTGCGTGGCTCAAAAGAAAGAGAAAACAGATTTAAAAGTTTGATGTTCAGTATTTTTGGGCCCTAGGATCGGGGCGTTACAATTTGTGTTGAGAATTCTCATTTAAAGTTTCTTCGAATGATATTCTTTTTGAGACTAATGACTTTAAAAAAAATTAGATTTTATGGTTTTATGTGAAGATAAATATTTAAGTTTTGATTTATGCTAGAACTCGTGGGAAATATCTTGATTTAAATGGCGTGCTTAAATTTTGACTTAGTTTATGAAAAGATTGAACATATTTCAGACTTTTGTTTCAATGATTATTTATACTTGGTTTTGAGATGTTGTGATATGAAAAAATGTATAATTTGATGAGTTCGGATTTGTTAAAGAGAGCTTTGGAAGGAAAATGAAAAGATTTGAGATTTGGTTTATATGTATTTATAAGTTATCGATTTTCAAACCACCCATTTCAGTATCTTTCCAGGTTATCAGATTAGATAGGTCTTTGGGACCCATTACGGCACACACATAGGCTTTAGGCCGTGTGTTGTGATGCTTAGCCCTTTGGGGGTGGCTCTGCGTGCACGTAAGATAGAAATTCTGGTTCTCCATGTGTATGATAGATTCTCGGCTCTGCGCATATATGATAGATGCTCCGGGTAACTGACTTGGTGTGTTGTATTATATATATATTATACGGTTTTATTGCGATCGTTTATGTTAAATTTATAAACTATTCAGAATTTTAAAGTTTGAATTTTATTTGATAAATGGTTTGGGCTTCTGTTTGATTTATTAAATTATGAAAACAACTTTGAACGTGTTTCTGAAAACGTTTTAAAATTGGGGGATTTTAAAGAGCGACGTGATGTCTTAGAGTTAAACGTGTTTATTAAGGGTTTTTTATTAAAAAAAAAATATTTAATCTTCGATTTCATTTCCATTTAACTGTTCACTCACTGAGTGTACAGTTTTTCTTAAATTGTTTCCCCCTAGGTAGTAGTTTCGGTGAGGTCGAGGCAATCACGTCGAGGCATTTTACGTCTATCTCCCTATTCGAACCTGTAGGTGACATTTTGCTTTTGTAAAAAAATTCATTGTAATAGAATAGTGGCTCTGATAACCACTCTTATATTTTAAGTTGTTTTCTTTCAAACTGTTGGGTTTGAGACCCTTTTTTGTTGTGATAGAGGTGGTTGATGTTTTAGAAGTGCTTTTACAGGTTTATAATTTTTTTTGTTAGTGCATTTTCAGGGGAGGTTCTACCGAATTTTCGGTAGAATTTTGTTAAACTCATTTAAAATATATATTTTATCCTTAAAACTATACATTTTTGTCTATATCTTTAAACTTTTTTAGTGTTTTAAAATCTTATTTTTATTATTTAGTCAATTAGTGAGTTTATTAGTTTTTTATGTTTTAATGTTTTATTAGGATTTATTTGTCTTTATTTTATTTTTTTTGTAGTGTATTTTTATTTTGTAGGATAAGAAATAAGGAGGCCCAAAAGAAAAAGAAGGAGCCCAGTCTAGCAACTGAACCCGGCCCAGCACAATGTAAGCCGAATAGTCACTGAGCCCAGCAGAAGCCCAGCCCATTTCTTTCTTTCCTTCCGCCCCTCTTTAATTGGATTAATATTGGCTCCAGCCAACTAGACGGCGACACGTGGTAGCCTTCTCCATTTTTCCTTCCGCAAATCAACACACCCATGTGAGCTGAACCAGCTTCCGAGCTGCCGAGTTGATCTCCCTTCTCTCTCTCTCTCACGTTTTCCCATGCATTCAACTCAGCCAGCTCCAGCCGCAAGCCGCTCTCTTTTCCTTCCGCCCAGTAGAATTGAATTTGATTAATCAACTCTTCAACCAACCAGCAGGCGACACGTGGCCATCTTCCAGATGTTTCCCGACTCCAGCGCCAGCTCTTTATGTTGATCCTTATCTCAATAGCTGTCACCAGCTCTCCACCCCTTTTGATATTTTCTACCCTAGTATTTGCTTATAAATAGGAACATTTAGCCCGTTCTTCATATCTTTACACCCTAGAATTTAATTTGCTGTCTTTTCTAGTATTCTCCTAGGATTTCTCTCTCAAGGCATTTGGCTATGATATTTTGAGAGAGAGAATAGGATGTAATTTTTCTTATATTTTAATTAATGAATTTTTAATATTATGTCACTTTTCTTTTTTTTCTTTATTTACTTTATGCCTTTTATTTTATGTAGTTCTTTATTTTATTGTTAACTTTAATATTATGTCTCTTTTCTTTCTTCTTCTAATCTTCTATTTACTTTATGTCTTTTATTTTATGTAATTATTTATTTTATTGTTAGTAGTGCTATTTATTTTTATTGTTCTTTATATTACATGCTCATTTATTTCTTTCTTTATTTTTATTTAAGATATAAAATCATGGGTGGTCACTAAACCTCCTTACCAAGGTAAGGGGGAAGCACCAACATGAACATTATTAAATGAGGTCTTTATGTTATTTTTCCCTTTGTTTAAGATCTTACAAGTTCTAGATTTTAATATTAAAATGAGATAGAGATCATCTTTCACCCATAATGTCACATATTATGGGTTGTTAGATCCTCTTTCCACATTTTAGCTTTATGGTTAATTGTTTTAAACACAAACTTTTTGAACTCTAGTTGTTCCTTAGTTTTGGTTCACTTGAGTTGCTTAAAATTTGTATTTTCTAAGCAAAATCAAGATCTAGCATATAAATGTTCAACTTTTGTGCCTAATTCATATTTATCTTTGCAAAAGGGTATCAAGTGACTCTTGGGTGCCCTCTCTTAAGGGAAAATTAATAAACATTTCATTTAATATGTTCATAAGTGGTGTGGAACACTAACCTTGGTTCTTATACCATTGTTTAGTTTCTAAAACCAAAAAGTTGTTATTTTCTTTTCAAGGTTTAATATTTCAATTCTTGCACTTTTATTTACTTTATTTTCTTTTCATCTACTTTATTTGCTTTTTAATTTAATTGCATTTCATTTTAAGTTGTCTCACAAACCAACAAAATTTCCAAACTAGATTAACTTTAAATTAATTTAATTTTAAGCTTAGTGTATCGTTTTTCATCACTTCTTGAGGTTCGACCTCGTTAATATACTACTCGATTCGTATATCTGCGAGTAAATAAAATTTTACAACAAGTTTTTGGCGCCGTTGTCGAGGAGTGTTTTGATACACTAGTTTAGGTTTTTTTTTAGTTTAAATCTTCCACTAGTTTTCATTTATTTTGCTGTTCTAAAAACAATAAAAAAAATTAATTAAAAAAATTCAAATTTTCCTTTAATTAGTATTTTTTTTAGTTTCCTTGTTCTTTTTCCCACTTTTATAAGTGCCGAAAAAAAATTTCTTTACACTTTCTTGCATCTCTTCTCTTGTAGGTGCCAAGAAAAGAAAGGGAAAAAAAATTTATATTTATTGTTTACCATTTTTAGTTTATTATTTATTTTAGTGGACTTCTTTATTTTGTACTTGTGATAAATATAAATTCTTGTTTTTATTTAGCATCTTTATAGTTTTCTCTTTCTTTATAGCTTCCATAACTAGTATCTAGCATCATCTTTTATTTTCTTTATCATTAGATTTATCTCCTTTGCCATCTAATTTAAAAAAAATAATAATAATAATTTTTATATATAATAGCATATTTATTTCTTTGTTGTCTTTAGGTTGTTGCATCTAGTTTAAATTGTAGAATTTCTCTTCTTGCTTTTATTTATTGTGAAAAAAAAAATCAAATATTTTGTCATTTAGTATAATTTGGTTAGATCTTATTTATTGTTGTGTTGTGCATCTTATCCATTGCAACATTAGATAAGATAATTTCTATTTCCTATTATTTCATTTCTCTTTTACTTTTTCCATCTCTTGTTTATTTTTATTTTAGTTTTATTTCCCTTTCTTCTTTTGTTATAGTTTTAGTATTTATTCTAGTATTTTCTTTTTAGTGTTTGCATTGGGGAGAAGTTTGCAAATGTGTGGTCATCAAGAAAAGGGAATTGCTAGCAAAAGTTTGGTTGCCTTCTCCTAGTGTGTTGTGGCCAATGTCAACACACTAGTGGTATACTCTAAACTTTTTCTTTTTAAAGTTTTCTTGAGTGGTGTTTGTCAAATACTTGTGCAATTTCAATTTCCATATATTGTTGTTTTGTTAGTTGTTTGTATCTTCAATTAGCATTCTTGCATAATCAACTAGTAAGGGCATTTCACCCCCAACAAGATAAGGATTGGATTTCATCACCAAGTTCTTGCCCACCTAGGCTAACTGACAGGACCGCCCCCGGATTCCATCCTGAAATCTGGAGAGGTCCTGCGGGAATCCAAAATCAAGGAAAATCCTACCGAAAATTCGGCAGAACCTCTCCTGAAAATGGACTAACCCAGAATTTCAAAACTGTTAAAAAGCACTTCTATACAGCAACCACCTCTACCACAACCAAATAGGGTCTCAGACCCAACAATCTCACAGAAATCCAACTTAAAATTTGCAGAGTGGTTATCAGAGTTGTTATTTTATTACAAGGAATTTTTACAAAAATTAAATGGCACCTACAGGGTCCGACTAAGGAGATGATTGCAACTACCTCGACGTGTTTGGCTCGACCTCCACCAAATCTACTACCTGGGGGACAATTTAAGACAAAACAAATAAACCGTGAGACAAACTCAGTGAGTGAACAGTTTAATGAAAACGAAAATAAAAGTAAACTTCTTGTTTCAGAAAATCCTTCAAAACCACATTTAGTACTAAGACCTTACGTCACTCTCTGAAATCCCCCGGTTTTAAAATCATTTTCAAGCTTAAGAGTATTATAAAATCAATGGAACTCGTGGAAAAGATTATTCAAACACATTTTTCAATAACCAACCGTCTAAATTAAAATAATCATAAAAATAATAAAATCGAAACCATTATAAATCTCGAAAAGTAGTTTTCACTTAAAATTCATATTCAAACTCTTGAAAATAACGATTTCATTTTCCACCATGATATATACCCCGAATAACCTGGCCATACACCTGTACGGAATTCCTGCATCGCACAGGCAGGCAATATCCTGGCCATACACACGTGTGGAGTAAATCCAACACGTGCAGGCAATATCCTGGCCATACACACGTGTGAATAAAATCAGCACGTGCAGGCAATCCTGGTCGTACGTGCACGCAGAGCAGCCCCCAAAGGGCGAAGTATCTCGACACACGGCCCAAAGCCTATATGTGTGCCGTGATGGGTCCCAAAGACCTATGTATTTGATAACCTGGAGGGTACTGCAAAGGGTGGTTTGAAAACCATTTTTCCATAGCCCAAATAAATCCTTTTTCCACAAAAAATAATCGTACTTTTCCAAGAAAAACTTTAAATCCATAAACGTAAATTCATAGCTCAATTTAAATTCAATAGGCATAAATCTAATCCATTCTTTTCGATCAAAACCCAAAATAAAAAATGAGCCATATTGATTTAGTAGGAAACTAGAGTTCTTTCCAAAAACGTCCATAAATTTAAACAAACCATCAAATAAAATTATGTTTTAAAACTTATATACGAGAGAATTTGAAAACTCGAAATTCAACTCCGTCCACCAAACCCCACATCAAAATCAAGATTTATCAACAACAGTTAATTCAAAGGAATTTGATAAATACATTTAAAAACCAAGAATTCACCCACATCCATTATATCTTAATCAAAACTCAAATAATCAAATATATAAATTCACAGATTTTATAAAATGCTTCTAAAAACAAATGTCCACTTACAGTGATAGCCCTAGCTTTGATCCTCCGCCGGATCGTCACGAACCACGGTCGTCTCGCCTATAAAATGCACAACAAAACCGTAAAATTAGTCTCCAATTATGGTCCGAAACACTTTTCGGTTTCCCTAATCACTTCCAACCTACCCAAGATCAACAACCAACTCAACAATGGCTCTAAATGATCCTACACTTCAAGAGATGACAGTGGGTGTTTGAGACCACTGCGATTGCCGCCCAAAGTAGCGGCTCCAAGACCAAATTTAGCTAAAATACCCTATTTCCTAAAATCTACTCATACTTCTCAATTCTAAACATCAAATGGGGTTCCTAGGGATGAAAATTTCTAAACAAAACAACAAGAATAATCCCCCAATCTGAAAACCCAAGAAATCCCGAAATGGCATCTAACCCCCAAATTTTCAACTTCTCAAATTCTCAAAAATCATACAATTAAACCACAAAATAATGAAAGCCCACTAAGAAGGGAAGAAAACCCACCTATATTCGAATTTGATAGTGCCGGAGTTTGGCCGGAGTCTGGCGAGACAGAGGTGGCGGGCTGGGCTTCCTCTGGCCCTGTATTCGCGCGTGTGGGAGCTGGGCTGGCTTGAGGAGTGGCCGGGAAAGGTGGTCGGCGTCGGGGGAGGCTCGCCAGAGCCTTAGGTCGCCGAAAAGGTGACCGGACGTGGCTGGGTAGCTGGGGCAGGTGCGTGCAGGGGTAGGTTGCGACTGTGTGTTGTGGCCCTCGTCGAAGTGATGGCTGGCTGGGGGATCGGCGCCGACTCGCCGATGGTCTTGGGTCGTCGAGACGGTGGCCGGAGCTGGCTGCGCCGGTGAGAGAAGAGAGGGGGAGGTGAGTGAGCTTGGGGAGAGAGAGGGAGAAGTGAGAGTGCGGGAGAGAGAGAGAGAGAGAGAGAGAGAGAGAGAGAGAGAGAGAGAGAGAGAAGATTCTAGAGAGAGAGAGAAAGTTCTAAAAAAAAAATTTGATTTTTTTAAACCCAATTTGTCCATTTTATAAAATTGCCCCTTGCTTCAAATGCCCATATCTTTCAAACTGTAACTCCGATTGACGCGTGCCGCGTGTCTACGAACTCGTGGACTCGAGACCTATCCAACGAACCCAAAGTTAAAATCAAAAGCCCATTTATTTTAAAAGTCAACTTTGGGTCAAGCTCAAATTAAAATAAAAATAAATATTTAAATCAAAACCCTTTTTATTTTCCAAATAAATCTCAAAATCTTTAAAATACAATCCAACATCTTTTATAAACCTCTTAAAAACATAGTTAAATAAAAATTTAAATTTCTAGGGAAAATTTGGGTCGGGTCGTTACACTAACCATCTCTTGCATTTGTTAATCTCAAACTCAATTTAATTAAAATCAAGTAGACATTGGCCAAAGGGTTCACGAAGCTCATAGGACCCTCTTGGAAGGAGCCAATTAGTGGATACTTCGGTGAGTATATTTGGAAGTACAATGTCTACAAAGGTTCTTTACGGTTGCAATCATCTTGATACTTAAAGGGGACTGGTTTTTAAGAGAGATCTTATGTGACTCCTTCACCCCCTCTGGAACCGGCCTGGTTGTATTTTTGAGAACCTTATATCGGTATACTACTCATTCGCTTTGAAAGGGAGGAGGAGCTTGTCTAGTGCTTAATCAAGATTAGGATTATCTAAAAGACACATCCCAAGGCTAAATCAAAGATAATTAAATTGCTTGTTTGGATTAACTCCTTGTTTTGTGATTTTTTTTAGTTGTGTTTGCTTTATTTGTTAGTTTGTCCATATTTTCGTTTAAAAAATGGTAGTTAATTAATTAATTAAAAAAACAAAAACAAAAAGTTTTTTTTTTAATTCTTTTCTTAAAATCCGTCTAGTGTATGCTTGGTCGCCGTTCATTGAATCACGATTTAGTACCTTTTTGACCTTGAAATTGAAAGAACACTTAGACATTTAAGAAAAAGAATTGAACCGATAATTGAAATGAGTGAAAACATTGAAATTCGTCCGTTAAGAGAATATTTTGCTCTCGTCATCCTTGACACCCCTTCTTACATAGTCTTGCCCCACACTACTGCAACTCATTTTGAAATTAAACCCCACATCATTCAATTGTTACCCTCCTACAACGGTTTGGATCGAGAGGACCCGAACACACATGTTAAAGAAATCATTGAAATTTGCTTAACCTTTAGATAACAAAATTTTTCCGATGAGTCCGTGTGTCTTCGTTTATTCCCATTTTCGTTCAAGGACAAAGCGAAAGCTTGGTTAAACTCCTAACCCCTCGGTTCCATCACTTCATGGGATCAACTTGTTAAAAAAATTTTGTCAAAATTTTTTCCAATGTCTAGGACTAACGCACTTAGGAGAGACATTTCGGAGTTTAGACAAAAAGACGATGAGCAGTTTTATGAGAGTTGGGAGCGATTCAAGGATTTAATTTTGAGATGTCATCACCATGGTTTCAAGACGTGACGTTTGGTGCAATATTTTTACAACGATTTAACTCAAATAAATCGCAATATGGTAGAGTCCATGAATGAGGGTGCGTTTTTAAATCTTGGGGAAGAGCAAGCCTATGATTTTTTTGAAAAATTGTCCGAAAATTCTCAACAATGGGATTTCTTCAACCCACACGATAGATAAGCCGAAGAACCAAAGCGTGGGGAGATGTATAAAGTGAGAGGCGATATAGACTTAGGGTCTAAAATTGAGAGCCTAACGAAAAAGGTAGAGACCTTAGCTTTGAGTCAAACCATGAATGCTGTTAATCATGTCCAAAGTGAGGTTTGTTCTCATTGTGCTAGCCCGATGCATAATGTCCAAGCATGTCCTTCCTTGTATACTTTTTCCAAGAGTAATGTTGAGCATGAGAATGCTCTTAACAATTTTAGGAAGCCGTTTGTGAACCAATGTACCTTTTCCAAGACCTACAATCCCAATTGGAAGAATCACCTAAATTTTTCTTGGAGACAAAGTCAATCCCAAACACATTTAGGAGGAAATTCAATGCCAAACAATTCATTCCGTTCTCATAATTCCTCATATTTCCATGTTCCCCATGTTCCTCATCCCACTCCTCAAAGTGTTGCCCCACAACAAAATCCATCATCACCTTTAGAGGACACACTCCAAAAGTTCATGGAATTGACCGGTTAAGCCTTTGTTGAGGTTAAAGCTTCCACCCACCAAAATACACAAGCCATTGCAAAGCTAGAACATCAAATTGGTCAATTAGTTAACATTATGAGAGAGAGAGAGAGAGAGAGAGAGAGAGAGAAAGGAAAATTTCCAAGTCAACCCATTCCTAATCCAAAGGGTCAATTTCATGTTGATGCATCTAGTTCATCCAATACTCATGAGCATGTCAAGTCCATCACAACCCTTAGGTCAGGTAGGCAAATTGATAATAAGGTTCAAATGCCCAATTTGGAAAAAGAAAATGATGAAAATGAAACAAATGGAGTAGGTGGTCTAGAGCCTCATGTTGATCACATAGTCAAGTCAAAGGAAAAAGAACCTTTAATTGTTGATCATTCTCCAACTTTTTTCCCCAAAGGCCCATTTCTTCATAGGTTGGCTAAAACAAAGAAAAATGCACAATTTAATGACATTCAAGAAGTGTTCAAGCAAGTCTATATCAATATTCCCTTCTTAAATGCCATCAAACAAGTGCCTTCTTATGCCAAATTTTTGAAAGACCTTTGCACCATAAAAAGGAGAACCAACGTTTCAAAGCAAGCTTTTCTCACCGAGAAAGTTAGTTCAATTATCGAGCATCGAATTCCGGTTAAGTACAAGGATCCCGGTTGTCCTACCATTGCATGCACGATAGGAACTCATCATATAGGAAGAGCATTGCTAGATTTAGGAGCAAGTGTGAACTTTTTACCATACTCCGTTTATGTGCAACTTGGCTTAAGAGAGATGAAACCAATCTTGGTGACTCTTTCTTTAGTGGATAGGTCAGTTAAAATTCCTAGGGGAATGGTGGAAGATGTCTTGGTCAAAGTGAATGAGTTTTATTTTCCCGTAGATTTCATTGTACTTTACACCCAACCCGTGACCAATGCTTATGATCAAATTCTGGTAATTTTAGGACGTCCATTCCTTGCCACCGCAAATGCCCAAATTAATTGTAGAAATGAAGTCATGAATTTGTCGTTTGGGAACTTAACTATGGATCTTAACATTTTTAACATAAGTCATCAACCAAAAGAGGGTGAGGATAGCATTTGTGAGGTTAATTTAATCGAACAAATAGTGGTAAACTTTTTCCATAGGGATAGTGTTAAGGACCCACTAGAAGCATACTTAGCCCACTTTGGTTGTAACTTTGATTTTAATGCAGCTATAGAAGAAGTCAATGCACTTTTGGACTCCACACCTATCATGAACACCACAAATTGGAAACCAAGGGTAGAACATCTTCCTCTTTCCAAAAATTCTCCACTTCTTTCCACTATTAAGCCACCCAAGCTAGATCTCAAACCATTACCTGATAAGCTCAAGTATGTGTTTTTAGGATCTTCTGATACCTTGTCAGTGATCATAGCCTTCGATTTAAATAATGAGCAAGAATGCAAGCTTGTGGAAATTTTGAGGGAACATAAGGAAGCCATAGGTTGGTCCATAGCTGTTATTAAAAGCATTTCTCCATCAATTGTCATGCATAGGATCCACTTAGAGGATAACACTAAGACTTCCTGTGAGCCCCAAAGACGTTTAAATCCTGCCATGAAGGAAGTAGTGAGGAGTGAGGTTTTGAAATTGTTAGATGTTGGTGTCATTTACCCTATTTTCGATAGTCATTGGGTAAGCCCTGTCCAAGTTGTTCCAAAGAAGTCTGGCGACACTGTTGTAAAAAATGATGATAATGAAATAATTCTCACACGAGTGCAAACCGGCTTGCGTGTGTGCATAGATTATAGGAAATTGAATGTCGTCACTAGGAAAGATCACTTCCCTCTTCCTTTCATTGACCAAATGCTTGAGAGGTTAGCCGGTTATGCCTATTATTGCTTTCTTGATGGTTATTTTGGATATAACCAAATCCCCATTGCACCCGAGGACCAAGAAAAGACCACCTTCACTTGCCCATTTGGTATTTTCTCTTACCGTTGCATGCCCTTTAGATAATGTAATGCACCCGCTACCTTTCAAAGGTGCATGATTTCTATTTTTTCCGACATGGTAGAGCGGTTTCTCGAGGTTTTTATGAATGATTTTTCCGTCTTTGGGTCTTCTTTTGATGAATGTTTGCACCATCTTTCATTGGTTTTAATTCGTTGTAAGGAGAAAAATCTTGTTTTAAATTGGGAAAAATGTCACTTCATGGTCAAAAAGGGTATTGTTTTGGGGCATATCATTTCTTCTAAGGAAATTGAGGTTGATAAGGTTAAAGTTGATCTAATTTATAATCTTCCACCTCCACGTACTATTAAGGAAATTAGATCTTTCTTAGGACACGCCGGTTTTTATCGAAGATTCATCAAATATTTTAGCAAAATTTCACATCCCTTGTGCAATTTACTTGCCAAGGATTCCTCTTTTGTCTTTGATGATGATTGTATCCGTGTCTTTGATAAACTTAAGTCTTTGTTGACCTCCGCTCCCATCATTAGACCCCCCATGTGGAGTGAACCTTTTAAGATTATGTGTGATGCATCCGATTATGCCATAGGTGCTATTTTGGGACAACGAGTTGGTAAGTTGTCCCATGTCATTTGCTATGCAAGCAAAACCCTCACTGATGCCCAACTTAACTATTCCACCACTGAAAAAGAACTTTTGGCGGTTGTCTTTAGCTGTCGTCTTTGCATTAGATAAGTTTAGGTTTTACCTTTTAGGCACAAAGGTTATTGTTTATTCTGATCATGAGGCTTTAAAATACTTTTTGTCTAAAAAAGATGCTAAACCCCGCCTAATCCGTTGGATCCTCTTGCTCCAAGAATTTGACATTGAAATCCGTGACAGAAAGGGGTCTGAAAATGTAGTTGCCGATTATCTTTCTAGATTGATAGTTGAGTCATGTGAGGAGTCCATTTCCATCACTGAGACATTTCCTGATGCGCAACTTATGCTTATTTCTCAAACACCTTGGTATGCGGATATTGTAAATTTCCTTGTCACTAATGAGATGCCTTCCTATTGGACCAAGCAAGATAGATCTAAGTTTCTAGCTAGGGTCAAGCATTATTTTTCGGATGATCCTTACTTGTACAAATATTGCCCTGATCAAATCATTAGGAGATGTGTCCCGAATAGTGAGCAATCCAATATCATTTCTTTTTGCCATGACCATGCTTGTGGAGGCCACTTTAGTGCTAAGAAAATCGCCGCCAAGATCCTTCAAAGTGGTTTCTATTGGCCTTCCCTTTTTCATGATGCCCATGTGTATTGTCAATCTTGTGAGAGATGCCAAAAGTTAGGGAGTCTCACTAGGAGAAACATGATGCCTTTGACCTCAATCCTTGTTGTCGAAATCTTTGATGTTTGGGGCATTGATTTTATGGGACCTTTTCCTAATTCTTTTGACAATTTGTACATACTTGTGGGTGTTGATTATGTGTCCAAATGGGTAGAGGCAATTGTATGTAAAACCAATGACCATAGGGTAGTGCTTCGTTTCTTGAAGGAAAACATTTTCACTCGATTTGGGACCCCACGCGTTATCATTAGTGATGGTGGGAAGCATTTTTGTAATAAGCCATTTGAACATTTAATAAAAAATTATGGCGTCACCCATCGAGTTATCACCCCTTACCATCCCCAAACAAGTGATCAAGTTGAGATTTCTAATAGGGAGAATAAACATATCTTTGAGAAAACAATTAACTCATCCCGAAAAGATTGGTCTTTGTGACTCATTGATGCATTGTGGGCTTACCGAACCACTTTTAAAATCCTATTGGAAATCGCTTAGTTTTTGGGAAAGCGTGTCATCTACCTGTTGAATTAGAACATAGAGCATTTTGGGCCATAAAACAATTTAATTTTGCAATAGAAAAAGTTGGAACCCATAAGAAGCTCCAGTTAAATGAGTAAGTGTGAACAATTTTCAAAGATAACTCACATATAAAATCATAAAGAACGGATTTATAGAGAAAATAAAAAATCTCATGAAAGGAAACCAAATGCATGAAAATATTGAATCAAGCACTTTAATTCCTACTCATTCCCTCTCCACATTCTAATCAAACTCTTCTTAAGATCAAATAGGACTTTTATTGGCTTTTAATGTAAGGCTAAGGTGGAAAATGTAAGACATTTCTAAGAAAGTTAAAATAAAATCACACTAAGGCATTTTTTTTCTCTCATTTCCTTTTTTTTTTTGGTACATTTCTTTTTATTGAAGAGAATAATAACACAAAAAGAGATACTAATAACATTATGCCTATTTTTTTATTTTTTTTTAACTTTTCTAACAATTCTCGGACAAGAGGGTGATAGTGTTTAACAAACGAAAAAGACTTTACTAAGGCTCAAAAGAGGTACTAGTGGTAAAGTTTAATTTAGCTCAAAAGAGGTACTAGTGGTAAAGTTTAATTTAATGACAAAGGATGACAAGAAAGGCTCAAACTAAAACAAAAATAGCATAAAATCATTTCCTAAGTCAAGTATGGTTATGATGCTTCAATTGAACTAAATGAGCTTAAAGTGCAATGATTCAAAATTCAATGTCATTTTCAAGTAATTGACCAAACAAAAAAGAATAATGAGATCATGAACAACAAAATATTGACCCAAGAAAATTTAGAGATAAATGTATAACACTCACAAAAATAGAATGGCTCTAAGCTCACTAGGGTCAAGTCTCCACCATTTTTCCTTAGGTAATTCAATTCAAATTTGACTATTCAATTTCAAAATGCAATTATTGGCTTAAGTGCAAAAATATTCCAAGTTCAAGAATTAAAAAAATGACTATCATAAAAATAATAGGAAATCTAATGAGAGATATTCTTATTTTGCATGCAAAAATATTAAAGTAGAGACTCAGGTGTTTCCTAAAGCTAAGCATTGAATGCATGAAAATCAATCTCATCATGGTGAAGCAATCAACACAAAAACAAAACTAAAACTTTTTTTTTTTTTTAACTAGAAAAGTACTAGAAAATTCAAGTAAAATTTCAAAAAATTTTCCTTGATTTTGGATCCCACAGGACCTCTCCGGATTTCAGGGTACAATCCAGGGGCAGTTTTGTCACTCACACACACACACACACACACACACTCTCTCTCTCTCTCTCTCTCTCTCTCTCTCTCTCTCTCTCTCTCTCTCTCTCTCTCTCTCTCTCTCTTTTTCTTTTTCTTTTTCTTTCTTTGTGTGTTAACTGGGCGAGAAAGCCGCCGAATCCCAGGGGTGTCAACAGCTTCGCCGACCTCCAATCTGAAGGCCAGGGAAGCCACCGACACCTTTTAAGTTCGGCGGAGTTTGCCCCCAGTAGATAGGGAGAGGGAAAAAAAGATGAGGTAGAGGGGAATGAGGTGACGACGAAAGGAGGGATGGCAAGGGTCGGCAGACCGATTCTCGGGTAAGGGAGGGAGGTGGGGTGGGGATAATCGGTGGTGAGAGGGTTCTGCATCCGCCTTTCCACTTTTTTCTTTTTTTTATATTTTTATTTAATTTTTATTTAATTTTTTTATAACCATTTTTTAAATAGTAGTGTTATACATCCCACATTTTTATACCATAATTTTATACCAGCTTTTGTGGCAACCTACATAGCATTCATGCATTGGATACCAAAAAATTATAAAAAATCCAAAAAAAAAAAAAAAAAACTTTGTCCAGTAAAATAATGACACGTAAGATGGTATAAAAATATGGTATAAAAATGTGGTAAATATAACATTATTTTTTTTTTAAATGGTAATACAATTTCGTCCTTCAAAACAAATTTATTTTTTGTTAAATGACTTTTAAGGACATGACTTAAAACAAATAAATAAAATAATCCTACTTTACCCACCCACTCCATACTCATCCACCTTCTACTACGACCTAAACGTACTCTATAAACCATGTTATCATATTTAATTCTTCTATTATAATGAATGAAGAAGACAACTATGAATAAACTAAGTGTTGTTGTTTTGGGGATTCAAATTCCCTTCAAAATTCACAATCCTGTAGGGCTGCCCTTGAAAGGTAACTAGTATACAAGCATGACATTCTAAAATAAGCATGACATTCTAAAATAATTTTAGAACATGGCAACAGAAGTTTAACATAAATCCTAATTATAAATCCAGGATCATATGGGTTGTAATATGTAAACATGACATTCAAAACTTTAAACAAGATGGGTATACTATAGAAATTATATCTCTTGCTCTATCTTGGAGCCCTAGCCAAGTGCACCACGTACCAAAGCCTATCCTCCTCCACCACAAGTTGACCACCACACCAAAGTTCAAATCTATGAACTTTCTAGAGGTTAACACATTATATGAAATCATGGGCGGAATAAGTATAGAGAAGGATTGTTAAATCTCACTATGATCTCTACGGAGTGGGTAGAGAACACAAAAGACAAAAATGAGAGAGATGAGTGCTCTAGGTGTGTGCGGCATAGAGTGAGAGAGTTAGGGTTTGAACCCTCAAAGCTCTCGTTTATCTCTCATCATCTTTTCTTATGGCCCTTAGATTAAAGTGTCTTATCTTTGTCCTTTTGTCCTTTTCTCTTTTAACCCACTAACTATTTAAAATTATGTTTGTGACCCCATGTCTTTGACTAATCAAAGTCCTAAGGTATGTGTCACATATTAAATGTGACATATGTGACAACCCTCATACCTTATGAGAAATTAATCCTATTAATTTTCAACCATGGGTTACTAATTAAATAGTTAATCTCTAGAATAAATTAGAGCTAATTTTTTTCTCTAGAATAAATTATGTTGAGCTCATTTTATATATACTTTTTATCCTTAAATTTATATATTTTTTTCAATGTATTTTAGTATTTTTAGTATTTTACTTCTTATTTTAATTTTCTAGTTATTTATTTGGTTTTATAGGTTTTCATTTGATTTTCTAAATTGTATTACGTTTGTATTTATTTGGGTTAAATACATTTTTGGTCCATGAATTTTGGGGTGTGTCTTAATTTAGTCTACTAATTTTAAAACGTGACAAAAATGCCTATGAATTATCCTATCTGTCTCAATTGAGGAAAAACGTTAGTTTCCATCTACAAAACTAACGAAATGTTTTTTCTTTCTTCTCTCCCACATGTCTCTCTGCTCTCTTATATTTGTCATTCACGCTAACGGGTTGTCCGACCGTCAAAGGTGATGAAACCGGTCTCGTCCTCTCCCTCTTCTTCTTCTTCTTCTTCTTCTTCTTCTCTTTCTCCCTCAGTGCTCCGATTAGCCCGAAACCCAGCCAACAAAAAAACCCACTTCTGAGTCCGATAGTCAACTCTGACGATGACTTCGTGATTCTGGTGGTGTTGCAACCTCCCACCACCCTGAAAAGCTTCCTCTCGTCACTCTAAGCACGAGGGTGGCCTCAGTTCCTCATCAGATGTAACGACCCGACCCAAAGTTGATTTTTAAAAATAATGGACTTTCGTCTTTGACTTTGGGCACGTTGGAAAGGTTTTGAGTCCACGAGTTCGTAGACACGCGTCATACGTCAATCGGAGCTACGGTTTGAAAGATACAGGCATTTGAAAGGAGGGGCAGTTTTGTAATTTTGTAGGAGTGGGTTTTAAATACCCAAAATCCAGAAATTTCTGGATTTACCTCTCTCCTCTCTCCCCGATTCTCTCTCGCCCGTTCAGTACCGCCGCACTGTCACCGGCGCGTGGGCGCGCGTCCGGCGGCGGATGGAGGCGAACGAAAGCTCTCCGAGCTCGCCTCTCCTCCCTCCTCCTTCCTCTGTGCATCGTTTAGCCCAGAAACCCCCCAGAAATCGAACCCAGTTCAAGCCGATTGGGCCTCCGGCGATGACTCTCCCTTTTCTGGCGGATTTGAGGGCGGCGACCACTTGGGTTTTCTTCCCCAGGCCTCGGCGAGTTCAGCCATGCCACTCCTTGCTCCGGCGACCACCCCCGATGTCGAAACGACTCGAAACAGAGCCGATCCTCCTCGCCGGCGATTTGCGTTTTCCGGCCATGATGCGACACCGGACCCACTGGGTCTCATTCCTCTCATCACGGCGAGTTCAGCCGTGGTGTTCTCCTGTCCTGACGATGCCCCACGGCGGAGCAATGAGCTCGGGAAGCCAAGCCAGCCGCCGGCTTCCACCGTCGATTTCGGCGTTTCCGGTGACTTTTGGCCTTCGGCCCAGTTGACAAAATCGATCCTCTAGGTACGGGTAATCTTTCACCTAAGGTGTTGATGTTCAATTTTGAGATTTTAGAAATTCGATTTTTGGGTTTATGTCTGTTTTGAATATCTTGAAATCGGACTCAAATTTGTGATGTTTATGTGCAATTGAAGGTTCTATTATATGATTAGGATTGTTTGGAGTTGAATTTGGATATTTCTAGGTTTGTGCCGCCGCTGCCACCGACGGCTCCACCACTTGTGACGGTGAGTTGGGTGGTTTTTCTTGTTAATCAGCCTCCCCAGGACTTTTAGAGGCCAACCCTAGGGTTTGTTTACGTGTGGGTGATTGTGTGTAATTTGGGGCTAGGTAGCCACCGAGCGTGGTGGTTACCGCCCATTTCGGTCATTGAACGGCCAAATTGTGAAACCTGGATATTTAAATATTGGTTGTCTAGTCTTAACAGGTATACGGATTCGGGAAATATCATTCCCGATGCCGTTATGCTGCCAGATTTGGTATCCGAGCAGTGGAACTGTGAATGATGCTTATTGGATTGTAATGTAGAGTACTGTTATTGAATGGTCTGTTTTGTGTGGTTGTTGCTTTATGTTAGGAAGACTAAGGGTAGGATTTGGATCATGAGAATGAATTGATGAGGATCTGAGGTTAAGGAAATAATTTGGAATTTTAGAGTTTCTCCTGAGGTTAATTGTTGAATTAGGAAAGAAATGTTTATTGTCGAAGTAAATAAATGATGATTAGGCGATTATTATACCGATTTGATTGAATTGAGTATTGAGAAAGTATTAGTATGATTTGAGTGACAAACAAGTGAAGGGTCGTGAGTAGGAATCAATCTAGGAAAGGGTTCGGTGTAGTTCGGAGTAAACAATTAGTGGATTTTGGTTATGATTGATTATTTATACAATGTTGTTTAAGACGTTGTGATTTGAGGAGAGACACTCTCCTTCTGATGAGTGGGTTTGATAAGGAGAATTTAGAAAAGAATATTTAAAGACTACTGAGTAAATGCACGTGTTGACCGGTCGAGCCTGCCTGTGTAAAATGCACGGGATTGTGGCCAGGATGTGGGCCTGCTCGTATGGAGCGACTCTTCCGTATGAGATTGTGGCCAGGATACGAGCCTGCTTGTGCGGAGCGACCCCTCCGTACGAGATTGTGGCCAGGATACGAGCCTGCTTGTGCGGAGAGACCCCTCCGTACGAGATTGTGACCAGGATACGAGCCTGCTTGTGCGGAGCGACCCCTCCGTACGAGATTGTGGCCAGGATACGAGCCTGCTTTTGCGGAGCGACCCCTCCGTACGAGATAGTAGCCAGGATATAGTTCTGCGCTTACAGAATGACCTCTATGTACGAGATTATGATGAGGATATGGGCCTGCCCGAGGGCGGGATTGTGGCCAGGACATTGTTTACAGTACAGGTACGAGAATGATGTGAGTTTTAAGAATAAGTGTTTCGAGATATCAGCTTCCAAGGATAAATTCAGTTCAGAGTTTGATTTACGGTTGAAGGGATTTAAAAATGGTTTTGAAAAGAGATTTTTGAAAGTAGTTATAAAGCTGGAGGATTTCCAAGAAATGAAGTGTGTGAAATTAGATAGAGGGTTGTTGGGTTGCTTGTATTGCATTTGTTTGCTAGGACTTAGTAAAATCTAGGCTTGAATCGTGAGGACGGAAATGATGGTGTCTATGCATTGAGGATATTAATTAGGATGTGAACGATTGAGGTTGAGGTTAATGGTTGATAATTATGCAATTGATTTTATCAGAGTATAATTATTATTATTGATGTGCATTTGAGGAGTTTTTTATTTTCTTGATGCTTGAATGATTGGCGGTGGAATGTTATGTGATTAAGTAATTATTGATATTTTGTGGATTATTTTTGAGTTTGGGGATTGAGAAAATTATTGTGGACAAATTATTATTGTGTCATTTCACTTATACGAGCTCTAGTGAGCTTATCGGGTTTGTTGTATAACCCGGTACACCATGGATGTGGTGTAGGATTTGTGTTTTGCAGGTTAATCAGGCTGATGAGACAGTGAGGAGAAGTCGAGGCAGTGAGGAGAAGTCGAGGCAGTGGGACCCACTTTGTTTTGATTTAACTAATTTTATATAGTGATTTTTACATAAATGTTTTGGGCTCACATTTTGATTTATTGAACGTATTTAATTATTATATTAAATGCATGGCCCATCCTTTGAAAAATGATTTAAATAACAAGGTTTTCAGAATGTTTATGGGCCCGAGGTTCAGGGCGTTACATCAGACCACCATAGTTTACGAATAGACACCAAGAAGCCGCTGCGGCTCTGTCGCCGTTTCTGGCAACCCTTTTCGTCGACCCAAGTATGGAATTGATTCCCCTTTTTGTGTTCTCCAGTTCTGTTAAAGTGGTTTTGGCCAATTGTTGAGAATTCTTGAAAAATCAATTTGGGTCTCATGGCCACCGCTGCAAGTGGTGGCGCTGGAGACGTTGATTTTGTATTATTTTATGATTTCCAGTTTTTTTGAGGTGTCTGTACTGATATGGGCCTAAGTTGACAATCAGACTTGGGTCTGGGTTTTTCTCTTGGCTGGGTTTCAGGCTGATCAAAGCATTAGGGGAGAAAGAGGAGAGGAAGATGGAGAGAACAGGGCTGGGTTTTTCTATTGGTTGGGTTTCAGGCATCGGAGCACCGGGGGAGAAAGAGGAGAGGAAAAGGAAGAAAACGGGACCAATTTCGTCAACGTTGATGGCTGGATGGAGGCGAAATCGTCGGTCCATCTGAGGATGTGAGTTAGAGAGCAGAGAGATGCGTAGGAGAGATGAGAGAGAAAATATTCTGTTAGCATTGTGAATGGAAAGCCAACGGTTTTCCTTAATCGAGACAAATTAGATAATTTGTGAGCATTTTTGTTACGTTTTAAAATTAGTGGATCAAATTGAGACACCCCCAAGTTCGTGGACCAAAAATGTATTTAAACCTATTTATTTTATGTGGACTAGTTTTAATATTATGAATTTTATAATTTTATTTTTTTGTAATTAGTTTATTTGAATTTTGTAGGTTTTAAATTTGAAAGCCCAAATGAATGAGAGAAGATGGAGTAAATAGCCCAGCCCCAAAAGAAAAGAAAGAAGAAGCCCACACATGAAGCCCAATCCAGTCGGCCCAGTTGAAGACAACGCATGAAGCCCATTCCACTTCTTCCTTCCCTTCCGCCCAGCACACAACTTGTCTCTCTTCTTTTTGATTAATCTTCTTTCATCCTCTCATAGAGCGACACGTGGCGCCTCATAGCATTTGCTTCCAGTTTTTTTTCTTTCTGCCTCTCTTTCATTCCTGCGACATACATCCCATGTGAACCAGCCAAGCCGCAAAGCTTCTTCCTTCTCTCTCTTCTTTTTCCGTGCAAGCCACTCACGACCAGCCGCCAGCCTTTTTTCTTTCCATCACGCCAAATTAGTTGATTAATCCTCCTGCTAGCCAATCTTGCATCGACACGTGGCATTTTCAGGCTGTTCCCAACCTTGCTCCAGCCCCTCCATTCCGTGTCTATCCCTTTCTTTTGCCACCCTCTCTCTTTATGACACATGTCCAAACCATCAGATATTTTGTTCATTCATTGCCCTAACTAGGTTTCGAACATAGCCATTAATTCAATTAGAACACAACACAAGAGTAAAAAACGAGACAATCCTACCTACAACTAAAATAGCTATTGTATTTCTTTAATTATTCATCAAAATCTAAATAAAATGACTACAAAGCATGACTTAAATAGCCTCTTAATCTTACGGTATTAAGAAATTAGTAAAATGAAAATAATAAAATAAAGATTACAATATTCTTAATTAAGAAAATAATAATTAAAAGTTGACTTTTGTCATAGGTTTTCTTTGGGTCATTTTGGGTTGATTTCAAGCTTGATTAGGTCCCTATGCATTTGCATCAAACTCTCCCTGGTTGGGAAGAATTCATCCTCGAATTTTGAGCCATTGATTGCAGAGAATCTTAGCAAAATCTTTCATTGTAATAAAGTCATTCTTGATTTGGTTTGCGATTGACATCTTTCTTTCCAAATAAACAAATATTTGGAATATCTGACATTGCTCGAATTGGAAAATTTATTTCTATCATTAAATCTCGCCACCAAAACTTTCCTTTGAGCACTTTTTATTTGATTGACAAAATTAACTAATTTCTTAGGCGTCTACAAACTTAAAATATTGGTCCCAATAAAATCAATTGAGCGAACGCTATCATCCTCTTGATTTTCCTCCTCAATTCCTTGCACTTGAAAGTTATCATCACAAATCTCACACTCACCTTGTGCATAATAATCATATCTTGGAGGTAGATTTAAATTCAATAAATCTGACTCTCCAAAATTATCCATGTCATACTGAAAAACTTCACAACTAAAATTGTGTAATAAGAGCTAACCATTTTTCCTTCTTGATAATTGAAAATATGTTCAATTGAATGAAATCTTTCATCCAATTGAAACTTTACTTTTACTAGCTTACACCATGGAGTACATTGATAAAACAAACCAACATCTCTTTCCTCGTCGGAACCCTCAACATCTTGGCTTGGAATTTCGATGCGAGCGATACGCTGATGAAAAAGGGTAATGTCTCCCTCCCCGTCGAAACCATTATCGTCTCATCGTTGAGCTTCGGTGCAAGTGACATGAACCGTAAGTTGTTGGATCTTCCTTTTGATCTCTTCCATGTCGTTATTAAAGTTGTTACAAGCCTCCATTCAGAAACCTCCCCAACCATGCCTGTTGCCAACCATGGAGTTCAGTACTACTCGAATGCCACCAGACATCAACCATGTTTTGATACCAAACGATGGGGATCAAGTTTCGAACATAGCCACCAACTCAATTAGAACACGACACAAGAGTAAAGAACAAGACAATCATGCCTACAACTAAAATAGCTTTTGTATTTCTTTAATTATTCATCAAAAACTAAATAGAATGACTACAAAGCATGACTTAAAAAGCCTCTTAACCCTACAGTATTAGAAAATTAGTAAAAGGAAAATAATAAAATAAAGATTACAATATTCTTAATTAAGAAAATAATAATTAAAAGTTGACTTTTCTCATAGGTCTTCTTTGGGCCATTTTGGGCTGATTTCGATCTTGATTAGGCCCCTATGCTTCTGCATCATAGAGCCTCTTTCCACATTTTTGCTTTATGATTAATCTTTTAAACACAAATCTTTTTGAACTCTAGTTGTTGCTTAATTTTTGGTTCACTTGGGTTGCTTAAAATTTGTATTTTTAAGCAAAAACAAAATCTACCATATAAATCTTCAATTTTTGTGCTCAAATAATAAATATCTTAATTTGAAAGAGGGCATCAAGTTGACTCTTGGGTGCTCTCCTTTTTGGAAAATTACTAAAAACCTCACTTGATGTGTTCATAGTGGTGTGGAACCCTAACCTTGGTTTTTATATCATTGTTTAACTTCCAATACCAAAAAGTTGTCACTTTTCCTTTCTAGATATAATATTTAAATTTCTTGCTCCTTTATTTACCTTATTTCCTTTATTGCTTTATAGTTTAGTTGCATTTTATTTTAAGTTACCTCACAAACAAATGATATTTTCAAACTAGATTAGTTTTAAATTAATTTAAATTTAAATTTAGTGTATCTTTTTGCATCAGTCCTTAAGATTTGACCTCGTTAGTATACTACATGGCTCGTATATTTGCGAGTAAGTAAAATTTTATAACAAATTATATAATTTATTTTCTCATTTCATAGGTGTCATTTTCATCATTCATCTTTGGGTGTGAGACCACATAAGTTCCTCTTAATTTGGCCATGAAATTTAAACCAAGTTAAACATTTTTAATTTTTCCTAATAATTAGAATTAATAAAACCCCGTATAATTATTAATTCTCTAGGTTTTATAAGCTCATGATTGACACTTAGCTACACATTATGGCTACCCAAATTAAGACAAATGGCAATGTTAGAACCTTTTTGATTATGAGTACGATATGATTCAGTCGCTCTCTCATTCCATGTCCATTGATTATAATTGTGGGCATGGTTTGAGTGTTAATCTCACTGCCTATAGTGTATAGTCAATATTCACGACTCTAATTCTTTGGCCAAAGACTTTACGAGTCAACACTCCCTGCTTAGACATCCCCTTCGTTTATAGAAAGTGAGAGATTTCATGTTGTGCACTCATATGTCTTCATGTGTGTGCCATTGTACCCAACATACATACGTAACACGTGCTTAATTGCATTGGGCCATTTTACGCAGTCAAAGTACATTGACGCCACACATAAGGCATCGATTGTGCTTCAAGTCTAAGGACTATTTCATACCTATCATAACCCTAGAAGAACTTGTTTGTCACGTCATAAACACTCCGTACAAGTTCTCTTTGTTGGCCTTATACGTGTCTACTAGTACGCACCCACATGTCTGCTTCAGTGACTCTTCATTGTGGCTCAAGACTCGCCAACTCCTCTAATGAGAAAAGCATCAACATGTGCTAGTCTCATGGCCTTCTAGGTTAGAATGTTAATGCCCTAATTAATATTCTCTCGACTAGGAACATTAAGGAAATCTGAGATTCAGATAACATGAGTCTCAAAGGCTCTCCCTTTGCTCATTATGTTTCATCTCGCAGAGGTCCAAGGACACATTATTCCAATGTAAACATAACAAAATGACATATCTTAAGTTATGTCATCTCGCAGAGATCCATGGACACTCCAACAACTTCAATTCCTCAAAATGACATCAAAAAGAAAAAATAAATAAATTCCCCATAGCTAGCATCTAGGTTCTCCATCATAAGTTCATACTCATACTTCTTTGATAATTGGATATGAAATAGGAAAGCAAATCAAAACACAAATGAAAAATTATAAATAACAATTGAATAATCAAACAGACAAACAATTAATTTTAAAGATTTTCAAAACGAAAAATACATATGTTAAAAATCAGAGAAAAAATTCAACAAATTCTTTAATTACTTTCACTTTCATCAGCGATGAGATCAGACTCCTTTACATCGGTGACGTCTCAGATATGAACTTGTGCGATATTGGCCGAGGATGATCGAACTCCACTGCAACGGGGACACATCATATCTGAACTTGTGCTAAAAAGAATCATATAGAGAGGAAGAGAAGAAGGAGAAAGTGATGAGAGAGAGCGAGAGAGAGAGTGAAATAGAAGAGCAATCACATGAGATTAGTTGTAGAACATAATAGATTATCCTTTCAGTTAATATTCATAATGATTGGGTTTTCACTTAATCATCTTATAATATTTGGACTTACAGGCAGTGAGTAAAATTTCAAAATTTTTGGCGAAATTTCGCCGAAAATTTCGTTTTTTAGAGGTAAGGAAATTTTAACACCATATCAAGAGGATTTCGAAAAATTTCGAAACATTTCGCCGAAATTTTCCAAAATCCTCGAAATTTCGGCGAAACTTTTGATGCAGAGACCGGAGGCAGAGGGGAGGCAGAGGTAGAGCACATTGCCGGAGGGAGAGAAGAGATCGGAGAGGAAGCTGCCGCGGCGCGCCGTCGTCGGAGGGAGAGAAGAGATCTGCGGAGGGGAGAGGAAGAGAAGGAGATCCGGTGTGGGAGAGGGAAGAGAGAGATTAGGAAGGAGGAGGGAGTGAGGGACTAGGAGAGATAAACAAAGAGAAGAAAAACTGGAAGTGAAGGGGGAGAAAAAGAAAAAGGAAAGAAAACTGTGGAAGAGTAGACGAAGACCACCACTGGAAGACGAAGACCAAGTCACGGGGGAGAAGAGGAAAAGGAAAGAAAAAAGAAAGAAGAGAAAAGGAAAGAAAAGAAAGAAAAAAGAAAAGAAAAAAAAAAGGAAAGAAAAAAAAAAGAAAAAAAAAGAAAGAAAAAAAGAAAAAAAAAAAGAAAGAAGAGAAAAGAAAAGAAAAAATTTTTTTTAGAGTTGATTGAGATTTAGAGTCTTTAGGCAATTGGAAAGAAAAAAAAAGATTTGGGATTTGATTTGGCCATTTTGGTGTATCGTTTAGTTATAAATATAAATTATGAAAATAAAAAATTTATTCCCTCACCATGGGGTTTCATTCCCTTAATGTTTGGTTTTCCAATTTGGAGAATTTGTGAAATTGAAATTTGAGGTAAACCGCTATCGCTGCTGTTGCCACCGAGTTAGTTCTCTTTTAACCCAATTCAACTCAATTTAACTATCGAAAACCATTTTCAAGTCCCTTTGAGTAAGCTTGTTACTTTCTATTGCCACATTGGTGATTTATTCGTATAATTTCATTATGTCATTATTAATTAGTGAAGCATTTTTTTAATAGTACAACGCGCATTATATTCATCACATATCACATGAAATCTACTATATAATTTGGTTTTTTCAATGTTCTTTTATCAATATAGTAGATAATATGTTAAATAAACATACAGTAAAGTTTCATTCAAAATTTCCGTATTTTGATAACAATTTCTGTCGTTTCCGTCTAATTTTTGTCGAAATTTAAAAATCTTCGAAATTTCCGTCGAAATTTCCATCGAAATTTCTTCGAAACCCGAAATTTTATTCCTTGCTTACAGGTAATTTATTAGTAGATTAAACCCAATGGAAAGTTGGGTGTGTTTTTATTTTTGTGGGAGAAAAAGAAGGCTTAAAAACAAAACAAAACAAAACAAAAAGAATAAGAAGAGAGACATTACTTAATAAGCCAACTTAATTTGTTGGGCTTGCCATTTCAAAATTGGAGAAGGCCTAAATGGCTTGTGCTATGTGCTAGGTTGGCCTATATTTCAACAACAAACAAATGGGCTTGTTTTAATGTTATTTGTTTTTGCCTTTTTAAAAAAAGAGAGAGAGAGAACCACATAGGACAACATATTTTTCGCCATTGTTCAACTACAGGATTGTTGATTGACCTCTCCCCAAAAAAATTTATTTTCACAATTATGATGATGCGTGCGGCACGACAAAGGCGTGTGAGCTTCAACCTTAGTTTTAAATT
The DNA here is from genome assembly GCA_003254865.1 of Dryas drummondii. Lineage (NCBI taxonomy): Eukaryota > Viridiplantae > Streptophyta > Magnoliopsida > Rosales > Rosaceae > Dryas > Dryas drummondii. The sequence goes on from QANW01012397.1 coordinate 225,006, forward strand.
AATTTAAATTTAAATTTAGTGTATCTTTTTGCATCAGTCCTTAAGATTTGACCTCGTTAGTATACTACATGGCTCGTATATTTGCGAGTAAGTAAAATTTTATAACAAATTATATAATTTATTTTCTCATTTCATAGGTGTCATTTTCATCATTCATCTTTGGGTGTGAGACCACATAAGTTCCTCTTAATTTGGCCATGAAATTTAAACCAAGTTAAACATTTTTAATTTTTCCTAATAATTAGAATTAATAAAACCCCGTATAATTATTAATTCTCTAGGTTTTATAAGCTCATGATTGACACTTAGCTACACATTATGGCTACCCAAATTAAGACAAATGGCAATGTTAGAACCTTTTTGATTATGAGTACGATATGATTCAGTCGCTCTCTCATTCCATGTCCATTGATTATAATTGTGGGCATGGTTTGAGTGTTAATCTCACTGCCTATAGTGTATAGTCAATATTCACGACTCTAATTCTTTGGCCAAAGACTTTACGAGTCAACACTCCCTGCTTAGACATCCCCTTCGTTTATAGAAAGTGAGAGATTTCATGTTGTGCACTCATATGTCTTCATGTGTGTGCCATTGTACCCAACATACATACGTAACACGTGCTTAATTGCATTGGGCCATTTTACGCAGTCAAAGTACATTGACGCCACACATAAGGCATCGATTGTGCTTCAAGTCTAAGGACTATTTCATACCTATCATAACCCTAGAAGAACTTGTTTGTCACGTCATAAACACTCCGTACAAGTTCTCTTTGTTGGCCTTATACGTGTCTACTAGTACGCACCCACATGTCTGCTTCAGTGACTCTTCATTGTGGCTCAAGACTCGCCAACTCCTCTAATGAGAAAAGCATCAACATGTGCTAGTCTCATGGCCTTCTAGGTTAGAATGTTAATGCCCTAATTAATATTCTCTCGACTAGGAACATTAAGGAAATCTGAGATTCAGATAACATGAGTCTCAAAGGCTCTCCCTTTGCTCATTATGTTTCATCTCGCAGAGGTCCAAGGACACATTATTCCAATGTAAACATAACAAAATGACATATCTTAAGTTATGTCATCTCGCAGAGATCCATGGACACTCCAACAACTTCAATTCCTCAAAATGACATCAAAAAGAAAAAATAAATAAATTCCCCATAGCTAGCATCTAGGTTCTCCATCATAAGTTCATACTCATACTTCTTTGATAATTGGATATGAAATAGGAAAGCAAATCAAAACACAAATGAAAAATTATAAATAACAATTGAATAATCAAACAGACAAACAATTAATTTTAAAGATTTTCAAAACGAAAAATACATATGTTAAAAATCAGAGAAAAAATTCAACAAATTCTTTAATTACTTTCACTTTCATCAGCGATGAGATCAGACTCCTTTACATCGGTGACGTCTCAGATATGAACTTGTGCGATATTGGCCGAGGATGATCGAACTCCACTGCAACGGGGACACATCATATCTGAACTTGTGCTAAAAAGAATCATATAGAGAGGAAGAGAAGAAGGAGAAAGTGATGAGAGAGAGCGAGAGAGAGAGTGAAATAGAAGAGCAATCACATGAGATTAGTTGTAGAACATAATAGATTATCCTTTCAGTTAATATTCATAATGATTGGGTTTTCACTTAATCATCTTATAATATTTGGACTTACAGGCAGTGAGTAAAATTTCAAAATTTTTGGCGAAATTTCGCCGAAAATTTCGTTTTTTAGAGGTAAGGAAATTTTAACACCATATCAAGAGGATTTCGAAAAATTTCGAAACATTTCGCCGAAATTTTCCAAAATCCTCGAAATTTCGGCGAAACTTTTGATGCAGAGACCGGAGGCAGAGGGGAGGCAGAGGTAGAGCACATTGCCGGAGGGAGAGAAGAGATCGGAGAGGAAGCTGCCGCGGCGCGCCGTCGTCGGAGGGAGAGAAGAGATCTGCGGAGGGGAGAGGAAGAGAAGGAGATCCGGTGTGGGAGAGGGAAGAGAGAGATTAGGAAGGAGGAGGGAGTGAGGGACTAGGAGAGATAAACAAAGAGAAGAAAAACTGGAAGTGAAGGGGGAGAAAAAGAAAAAGGAAAGAAAACTGTGGAAGAGTAGACGAAGACCACCACTGGAAGACGAAGACCAAGTCACGGGGGAGAAGAGGAAAAGGAAAGAAAAAAGAAAGAAGAGAAAAGGAAAGAAAAGAAAGAAAAAAGAAAAGAAAAAAAAAAGGAAAGAAAAAAAAAAGAAAAAAAAAGAAAGAAAAAAAGAAAAAAAAAAAGAAAGAAGAGAAAAGAAAAGAAAAAATTTTTTTTAGAGTTGATTGAGATTTAGAGTCTTTAGGCAATTGGAAAGAAAAAAAAAGATTTGGGATTTGATTTGGCCATTTTGGTGTATCGTTTAGTTATAAATATAAATTATGAAAATAAAAAATTTATTCCCTCACCATGGGGTTTCATTCCCTTAATGTTTGGTTTTCCAATTTGGAGAATTTGTGAAATTGAAATTTGAGGTAAACCGCTATCGCTGCTGTTGCCACCGAGTTAGTTCTCTTTTAACCCAATTCAACTCAATTTAACTATCGAAAACCATTTTCAAGTCCCTTTGAGTAAGCTTGTTACTTTCTATTGCCACATTGGTGATTTATTCGTATAATTTCATTATGTCATTATTAATTAGTGAAGCATTTTTTTAATAGTACAACGCGCATTATATTCATCACATATCACATGAAATCTACTATATAATTTGGTTTTTTCAATGTTCTTTTATCAATATAGTAGATAATATGTTAAATAAACATACAGTAAAGTTTCATTCAAAATTTCCGTATTTTGATAACAATTTCTGTCGTTTCCGTCTAATTTTTGTCGAAATTTAAAAATCTTCGAAATTTCCGTCGAAATTTCCATCGAAATTTCTTCGAAACCCGAAATTTTATTCCTTGCTTACAGGTAATTTATTAGTAGATTAAACCCAATGGAAAGTTGGGTGTGTTTTTATTTTTGTGGGAGAAAAAGAAGGCTTAAAAACAAAACAAAACAAAACAAAAAGAATAAGAAGAGAGACATTACTTAATAAGCCAACTTAATTTGTTGGGCTTGCCATTTCAAAATTGGAGAAGGCCTAAATGGCTTGTGCTATGTGCTAGGTTGGCCTATATTTCAACAACAAACAAATGGGCTTGTTTTAATGTTATTTGTTTTTGCCTTTTTAAAAAAAGAGAGAGAGAGAACCACATAGGACAACATATTTTTCGCCATTGTTCAACTACAGGATTGTTGATTGACCTCTCCCCAAAAAAATTTATTTTCACAATTATGATGATGCGTGCGGCACGACAAAGGCGTGTGAGCTTCAACCTTGTTGGGCCTATCTCTTGCATCGCCAAATTAACAGAGGTATGTTCTATTTCATCCGTTTTATGGGCTTGAGCTTTATAGATTTTATTTACATGTTTAGTGACAGGACCTGTTAGTATGCACGGCCTATGTTTAGTGGTATACATGACCCTGTTGGTGTACACGACCTATGGTTCATGGTGTGCACGACCCTCTTGGTATGCATGACCTATGTTTAGTGGCGTGCACGACCCTATTGGTACGCATGACCTATGGTTAGTGGTGTGCACGGCCTATGTTTATTGACACGAACGCCTTGTTGTTGTGCCTGACTTATATTTATTGTCTCACACACCTTTTCGGTGTGTTTAACCTATGTTTATTGGCGTGCATGACCTTATTGGTATGTCTGACCTTAATGATTAATGGTGAGCACAAACTTGTTAGCTTGCTTAACCTTAAACTTAGTCTCATATTTATCGATATGTACCATCTGGACGACATGGACAGCCACCAACCTATCTTCTTGGCAATCTTGACCCATGATGAGCTCCAACTAGGACAATTGTTTAGCTCGATCAACACGCTATCGTTGACTACAAGTCCCCAATTAAGAAGTACCTTTTGGCTTAGGAACTTGGGGGACTTTTGTTGATACTCATATTGATCAAGCAGAACTAGCTACGTGTCGTAGAAATGGAAATGACGAGGCCAGGATGATTTTTGATTGTTTTTTGCCTAGGCATTGGCTAAGAAAAAGGCCCAAGCAACTGGAAACTCTTATATAGGCTCAAAAGGCCTAGTGGATGGGATGAGGCCCAAACATGGGCTCGAGATCCAAAGTACCAAGGCCCAAGTGCGGGCTTGCCAACCAATAGGCCAAGGTCAGGTTGTCTTGGTGACCAAGAGAAGTGAGGCTAGGTAATTAGCCTTGGCTTAAACATGAGTGATAATGTGATGGACCATGAGTTAGCACTCATGGGTGCCAAGCGCTCGATATTATAAAGGTTCAAGGCCTAAGAGGGCCTTAGTGCAGTGAACGTGCGAGGCTAAGGATAGCTTAGCCTAGCCACTAATCGAAGGCTGAAGACATAATGGTATAAGCTTAGGGGCTTCGTTTTAGGGGAGTCTCAAAGGCCTAGCTAGCTACACCCAGGGGATGCCCTGGGAAGGAGCCGCTTTGGAGATGGCTCGGTACCGATCTTGGCGTAGGATTGCACCTGGGGACTTATGGGGTCCCTGGTGGTAAGGTCTGTAAGCGACTGGGGTGAAGTGAATGAGATTTTTGACTAGAAAGCCCATATTGCGCAAGAGTTAACCTAGGAGGAGGCTTGTTCTACTTGAACAAGGAGCTACGACCTATCCTAAGCTAAGAATTAAGCGGCAAGGTTTCAAGAACCCTAATTGGACAAGGACTAGGAGACACTCGACCAAAATCACTATAAATAGGGCACGCTTGTCCCTATATAAGATATGCAACCCTAGCTTTCTAGAATACTCTAAAAATGTGTGATTATTAAGTTGAGCGTTGGAGGGTCCTTGGCCAGTACCACACTGGTGCCCCCCTTAGGCTTAGTGTTCTTTGTTTTAGTATGCATGGTAGAAGGAGAGTGACATGCTGATCGACTTAGGACTTGACATGAAGGTAAGAGGTAAGGTTGACTTCGTGACAAATTTTGCGCATCAACAATTGGATTCCCTTAAATTTTTTAAAATTTGAAATTTTGACCAAGGAATGCTACTCTATTTGTCACCATGCAAACTTAATCAAAGGACCGTTGTGCGCAATAAATGATTTCTAACAACATAGCAGTGTTGTTGTTTTATAAATAAAAAGAAAAGAAAAAAGGTAAGGATTGATGGGTTGGGAGTTTGGATAACCCTATAGCAACCTCATCCTAACACACTATTAAGGTAAAAGTGGATGCACTGTCACTATTGATCTTATGTGATGGAGAACAGACCTTACAATGGAAGAAGGAGATAGTTATATATCAATTGCAAAATGGTGATATTCTTGTAGTGATATGCAACATCCTCATGGGTTTCGTGTCTTCGTGATGTTTCTATACCTCACAATCTTTGTGTTCTCTCTATGGCCTCAAGCACTTCCTCTCTTTGGCTTTCTTTCTTTCATATGCTTAAATTCAAATGCAATTTAAACTGAAAGCGTGCGAGACAAATGCTCAAGAAAGGGACAATGTTGAAATAACAAATTGGAGGATAGAGAGAGAACAAAATACCAAGAACTCAAAAGAGAAAGAAATGAGAGAATTCATGGTATGTTTTTTCCTTCTTATTAATGTTTGCCTCAATTTTCTCTCTGGCCATGTGTCAACTAGGTTGTGGATTAAGGAAACCACATCCTTCTATTTTGCTTTTGGGGCATGCAAGCACACAGCCAAGAGGCCGTACAATTGATGATGATGCGCGAATCTAACTTCTGATTAGGCTACCGTGGACCGAGCTAGGAAGGAACACCCCTCGGTTGCAAAGGCTCAATTGCCTTGGCTGCAAGAACTTAGGGTAAATGCACGTTATTGGGTGTAATGGTGATGCGATGTGTAAATGTGAAAGTGCGAGTAACTGGTGTGAAATCAAGATCAAGTAGATAACAAGTAACAGTAAAAAGGAAATCAAAACAAATATATTCTTCAGTATTAATAGAAGTAATACGAGTATGAACTGTAAAACGCATAATCTAAACTACTTTAAACTAAGAAAGCAATAAACCTACTTATGCAAGAATTAAATAGCAAAATGCGAATCAAAGTATCATACTCATATAAAAACTAGAGAAAACCAAAGAACATGAGAGTTTTATCCTAAGTTCTTGAGAGAAACCGTAAGATTTTCTTAAGAACAAGCCCAGAATAATAAAAACATAATAACTACCTATGAATTGAAAATACAGGGATTTGCTTGTGATTCATGGGAATTCTTCTTGGGGGATTCGAGATGCCTTTGTGGAAGCATAAGGCTCCTATTTATAGTGGTGAAACCCTAATGGGTGCCTTGGAAACAAGAATCCTGATCTCTTGAAAGGTTGTAACGGGTAAGAATTATTAAGAGTTATGACTCTTGATCTTTCAAATCCAGGTTGCTTGGTCTTCTTAGATCTGGATTTGCTCGATTGGGCTCCAAACTTTGGGTTTCTTGATCACGACCCATTCTTCATCCTTCGGGCCAAGCATTAGTTCTGCCCAAAATCCTTCACTTTGACCCATCTGTGTATGGTGCAAATTTTAGGCCCAAACAATTAAGCCTTTAGAAACCATAATATCTCTTTAGATAAATAAATGAAGGTTTATTTTTTTTATTATTTTATAGCAAAGCACCCCTAAACTATCACATATGTCTCACTTTATCCCTTAATTCAATTTCATTTTGTCTCATATTGTCCTCTAATTTTAATTGTGTGTCACTTGCCCCAACACATGTTAGCACCTTTAACTTTCTTGTCTCCTATGTTGATGTGATTTACAAAATATTTTAGAGGGGTATTTTTTTCAGGGCATATAAAAAAAATTCAAATTGATTAATGGGAATCAGAAATACCCATATAAAATTTTGATGTCAAACTCGGCCATAGTACATTTTTAGTCCTTGTACTTTAAAGAAATTTTCACTTTCATTCATGTTCTTTTAATTTTGGTAATTTTAGTCTCATACTTTTATTACGTTTGCAATTAGGTTCAAACTGTTAACTCTGTTTATTTTTTAGACATAAATATGACGTGACAACGCATATAAATATATATTTTAGACATTTCATGATTAATACGGTCTAAAAAAATAATTAAGAAAAAAACTTAAATAATTTAAAAAAAGACATGTGTCCAAATGTGATTGGACAATGTCACTTAGTTAAATGAGTTCCACTTATAGGTTATTTAAAATGTCTAAATATCCTTGTTATTGTCATATATTTTCCGCCTACAATTTAAACTTAATTAATAATTTGGACCTTATTACAAATTTAATAAAAGTACTGAACTAAAATTTTTAAAATTGAAAAAACGAGATCAAAGTAAAATTTTTGTTAAAGTACATAGACCAAAAGTACACTTTGGCAACAAAAAAAATGGAGTTTACTATTTAAAGAATTTAAGAGACATTGCTATAAATAATGGATAGTTTACTATTTAAAGAATAATTTTTTGCTCCATCTCCGGATGGAGGAACTCCTCTATCTCCATTTCACAAATTCATGTTTATTTTTGTCTTTTCATGAAAAATAAATACAAAATTTAATTTATATACATGGAATGAAATGGGAAGAGAAAGAAATCTTAGACAGGAGTCACAGGACATCCACACTATTTACCACACGTTTTGGTGTTATGCTTTATGCGGCTGTGTAGTTTGGCATCTAAAGACGTGGCATGCCTTCTGTCTTTGATTTCTAAGACCCAATCAGTACCTCCAAGACTACCAAATCCGTCCTCTGCATGCTCGATCTCTTGCCAAAACTGTCAGAAAATCATTATATTAATTTGTCTTTACCCCCGCCCATTTCCTTTTTAATAGTCTACAACATATTTTTTTGGACGATTGAATGAATTTGAGACTAAGAAGACTCCCCTGAGACAACTGGAGCCTAAAGAATCAAATTTATATCGATGATATTGAGAAAATTTGAGGTGCAGAAGACTCTACACTAATACACTTAGATATTTTTGATGAGTGTGTGGCTGTGATATGTCGTTGGTGTTATAAGGTGGGTTTAATTAAAAGAAGAGTAGTTTATGTTGTTAGACCAAACTGAAAACAGAGATAAGAGAAAAAGAAGAAAGAAAGGGAAAGAAGAGAAGAAGAGAAAAGAAAGGAAAACCAGAGAGACAGAGAGAAAGAAGGAGAAAGAAGGGAGGAATAACACAAGAGAGTGGGTAGAGAAATGAAGAATAAGGTGAGTTTGGGTTCTTTGCATAAATTCTCTGTTTTTATTTAGGATTTAACTTGGTTATGATTTCTGGTTTTGGTGAGGTTTATATAAAGGTTAGAGAGGTTTATAGAATCACAAACATCATAGAATTTGAAGGAGAATTGAATGAGAATTCGGATGGGGTGTCCTTAGAAAATTTTGGGGTTTATGTTCTTCAATGAGATTTTAATTTCTAAGTTAGTTCGAGATTGGGTATTTGACTTGGAAATTGTAAACATGTTTCTAGTAGCCTAAGAAACTACAAAGAAACTGATTTGGAGTGTTAGAATCGAAGGAAAAGTGGTAGGAACACTGAAGCAAAAATCTGGAAAATTTCTGAAAGTTTGATAGTTTCGAATACTCTACTTTGAGCCCAATTATCTTACCTTTTAGAGTTTCGTTTTGAGTGATCTTTATATGAATGTAAAGATAAAGTACATAGCTTTAAAAAGAGTATAAGATTGCTAAATTTGGTGGCGATTTGATAGGATAAAAGATGAGCCAAAGTTGAGAACAAAATTCTGGAAAACTGGAAAACAGGGGCTGAAGGAAGAAGAAGATGAACAGTACCCGCCGGCAACCCCCACTCGCTGGGGAATGTCCCTCCCCACTATATTTTCGATTAGGGGTCCAATGGTGGCCTCTGTTTTACGATCTGAGGCCTCTAACTTAGCGATTTCACTACACACTAAGATTAGAGAGTTAACAACTTTTTATTCATTATTTAATTGTGTTTTGTTGCTAAAATTGGGTCAGTTAAATCGCCCAACAATCTATATGGGGATAGGATTCTTGAAGGTAGTCCTTCACTGAAGAAACCCCAGAGAGATATCAAAGAGGTATTATAACTTATAAAACTTTTAACTTTTAACTTTCAACTTTTAACATTAACTATGGAAACCCCCCATTTCACAATTTCAGTTTCATTCACTATGTGAGCAAAACTGTAGCTCTTAAAAATTGACCCTCATTTCACAATGGGTAGCGATATTGACACTCCCATTTTTAGCTTCCTACACTCTACATGTGCCTGTAGAAAAATTATATCCGATTTGGAGTACAAGAAGCTAAAATTGGAGTGTCATTATCGCTACCCTTCATATTTTTAGTTTCATTCTCTATGTAAGCATAATACCATCATCTGCATTCCTTCTGATCTCTGTCTATTTTTGTCTGCAAATTTCATAAGAAGTCCCCTTCAAGAGCAAGAGAACTCCATATGGCACGCAGGGACATAGGTCGAAACAAAGAAAGGAGAACAGACACAGACTCCATAAAAGCACAGGCAGAATCCGAGCTATATGAAGCAATGAAGAGAGCAAAAGATCTGTCTTCAGTAATTGGGGAATCGAACTCCAAGGCAAAAGCACATGCACGAGAGACTGAAGGACTAAAGAAATGGAGAAGGCGTGGAGATGAGGTATTGGATGTTGGGAATGTGGAGAATCGACAATATGAAGAAGTGATGAGAGAATTGGAACTTGTGAAACAAGAACTAAGCATGCTTAAGCTTGATATGGCTTCTGTTTTAGAAGAGAAATCACGGGCAGAGAAGGAAGTAGAGGCCTCGAGTGAAAAGATGTTGTTTTACACAAGCTCAGTGGAAGCAATCAGGAAGGAGATTGAAGAAGCTAATGAAAAGCAAGTGCTAGTTGAGTTGGCCCGAATTGAAGCTTTAAAAGAACTTGGAGATATTGAAGCTCAAAGAGAAAAGGAAGCCAATCAATTCTTATTTGCAGTGGAGGAAACTGGGAAAAAGATGAAAAGTGTTATTGAAGAGATTGATTACTCCAAAGAGCTTGAAACCAAATTATCTCTCACATTGTCTGATGTGGATGTGTTACAGAATGAACTAAAGCTAGTTAAAGAAATGGACAAAAGGATTCAAAGGAATATTGATAGCTTCAAGCATTCAGAAGGCAGTTTCCGAGGAGTGGAGGACTTGGAAGCTTCATCATTGTTACCATCAATCACAGAAGAATTAGAGGCGGCAAAGACAGAATTGGCTGCATTAAGGGAAGAAGGTTTTCAGTTCATGGCCTCCATGGATATTATAAGAAATGAACTGAAGCATATCACAGATGAAACAGCTCGGTTAAAGAAGACAGAAGATAAAGGGGATTTAACTGTTCAAAGTCTCAATTCAAAGCTTCTCAGAGCAAAAGCCAAGTTAGAAGCTGTATCTGCATCTGAAGAGACAGCAAACTCAATTGCATCCAATCTTTCTCTCACTCTTGAAAAGCTTAAGACAGAAACAGTAGCTGCAAAGAAAGAAAAGGAGCTTGCCCTTGAAGAGGCTGCAACCATGAAGTCAGAAATTCTGAAAACTGAATCTGAGATACACTTACATGAGGAAATATTGCAGGCTACAATGCAAGAGCTTGAAACAGTCAAATCATCAGAAACTGTAGCTCTTGAAAATCTTCAATCTCTTATTGAGAATACCATGAGAGAAAGAGCTTTTGCATCTCAGAGTAGTTCTTCAATTACCATATCCAAGTTTGAATATGAGTACTTGACTGGACGTGCAGTTGGGGCCGAAGAAATTGCTGATAAGAAGGTAGCAGCAGCTCTGGCATGGATTGAAGCTATAAAGGCTAGTGAGAAGGAAATATTCATAAGGATAGACTTAATTCAGAGAGAAATCAAAGAGATTCGAGAGGAGGAAGAGCAAGAGGCCTATAGAACAAAAAGAAACCTTTCTGGGCAGAGGATGGTTGAGGGAGAATCACAGAATGGAAGATACAAACGGGAAAGAAATGCAGTACTTGGAAACCGTCCACAGCCTAGAAAATCTATGAAAGCTAATGGAAATTTGACTCCATCTAGGCGAGCTAAGCCTCGAAAAACTCCCTCTCCTGCAGCACGGCATATAAATTCTTTCCCTATACAGAAGAGGAAAAAGGTAATGCCTAATCTGACCAAGTTTTTTAGTGGTAAGAAAATTGTCAAATCTGTGTGAGCTATTTGGAGGTTACTACATACTCATTGGCAAGTGAATCCAGTCCATCACATAAATAAATTACACTCACGTAATTTCCTTTGGGAGCTTATAGCTTTGCTCTTTTCAAAATAAGTGATGCTCCATAAGCTTTTTGATTTACCAAAAACATGAAAGTCTGGATCAAGTGTGTGAGATGTCCATGTATACTAGCTGTGGGCTGAGCGTGTAAGACATTCATGTCTGTAATTGTGTGCTGAATGACTTTGTGGAAATAAATAGAAGAGGTCACTGTTGTGGCTATGTTCATTGATAAAAGTCCCACCCAAATGTGTTTTTGGTACCTTCTGCCGTGAGGCATTCTGTATACTTGCTGCTTGATTGTTGTATATGTAATGGACATCATCTAGAGCATTTTTTTTTTGTTGCTCAAGTGCATTCCAGCCTACTGAGACAAAGGTAATGCAAATTTTGGAAAAACTATCCAACTGACTTAATTTTTGAGCCTTTTGTCATTTCAGGATATTAATTTTGTTTTGTCATTAGAGGATATAAACTTTATTTTGTGTCAATCTGGCCCATTCCATCAGCAGGGCCTTTTGTGTCTCTCTCTCTCTCTCTCTCCCCATCTGTTTTCACTTCCCATCATCAGTCCTCATAAAACCCATTTTGCTCCTTTGCCTTTTTTCTTTTGGTCAAGAGTTTGCTTTTGCTCGGATTTTTGCAAATGCTTTGCTTGCTTTTCCTCCTATGCAACGCCCTTGCATTTGTGAGTTGTGTAAATGAAGAAGGGTTAGCTCTGCTTTCATTCAAAGAATCTTTAACAGAGTACCCTGCAGAAGGCTCTCTGAACAACTGGAACTCTTCAAACCAAACCCCATGTTCATGGAATGGAGTCACATGCAGAGAAGGAAAAGTTGTATCTCTCAGCATTCGAAATGAAGAACTTTCTGGGAATTTCCCTCCTTCTCTTGGGGACCTCTCTCCCTGATATTCCAATTGATTGGAATAAAAAAGGATTTGAAAGTTGAAACACATCAGAGGATAATGGATATTCCACATGTGTATTTAAGTCTGATAAATTGGAATACGATTTTTCTGTATGGAAAGACCAAATCCAGCAATATTATTTATTTTGTGATTACAATAAATTGATAGAATATGGATCATCCACTACTTAATTAACTAATAAAGATATTTGTATATGCATATCATGTATAGAAATCAATCAATCAATCAATCAATCAATCAATATTGTGGCTGATACTGATGCATTCGGTATCGGCACAAGGGACACAAATGAGTGGCCTGAGCCACTGAACAAAGCAACGTCCATGATAAAGGTGTAAGCAGGGCATGCGCGTAACTTGAACACCAGCCTCAACGTTCTCCATACAAATGACAATAAGTGCTGTCCCCTCGGCAGTTAATTCCAAACTATCAAAACTCATTTTCTGCAAGCCTTCAATGGATGATTTAGTTGCAGGAACAGAGTTGACATGATAGTCATGATCACCAAGACTGTGTTAGGAATATGTGGCTGTTAAACTCACACTGCAAAATAGACACAGAGATTTATAGTGGTTCGGCTAAACTGCCTACATCCACTTTGAGCACACACTTTCACTATCTGAGAAGGATTTACAAAGAATAGGAGCGGCTCTCTCTGCACACTCAACTCTCAGCTCTACACGCTGAGTTACTTACATGGCCTTCATCAAGGCTTCTTTATATAAGCAGCGGAGGAGGCTATTTGGTCAAGGCTCCAACCACAACTGTCCATCACATTTAATAATGGGTTGAAAGCATGCACCGGCCTACTACTAGAAATGGCTAAGAATTTCAACAATTCCAACTCTGCCAAACAGCTTTGTCTCCACATTAATAACAATCTCCCACTTGGAGACGAAGACACTTCATCAGTGATTAGTGATAAGTGGTATGCTCAAATCTATCTTCAAGCTAGAAGACCAACTGAAGCTGAGCACAGCTTCAGTTTCTCAGTGGTAACAGTTTTTGTCAACATATCAGCTGGATTTTTGCTGCCTTGGATTTTCTCAAGTGTTAGCACCCCATCCTCCAAGAGAGATCTGATGAAGTGATAACGAAGTCCGATATGCTTGGTCCTAGAATGAAATGCTGAATTCTTGGCTAGATGTATTGCACTCTGACTATCACTGTGCAAAACATTCTTTATCTGTATGAATCCAAATTCTGTTAACAATCCCTGTAGCCATATCATCTCTTTACTGGCCTCTGTCACAACTACATACTCTGCCTCTGTAGTGGATAGAGCAACAATCTTTTGTATCTGCGAAATCCAACTAACTGCTGTAGTGCCAACTGTAAAGACATAACCAGTAGTACTTCTTCTACGGTCTACTTCTCCTGCAAAATCTACATCTACATAGCCTTGAAGTTTCAAATTGTTTTTCCCAAAGCATAGGCATTTGTCAATAGTGCCTCGTAGATACCTTAGGATCCACTTCACTGCTTCCCAGTGAGGCATACATAAGATTGGACATGAATCTGCTGATAGCTCCCACTGCATGGCCAATGTCGGGTCTCGTACAGACCATGGCATACATAAGACTTCCAATGGCTGAGGCATAAGGGACCTTAGCCATAAAGTTTCTCTCCTCTTCTGTCTGGGGAGTCTGATCTTTGGATAATCGGAAGTGGCTGGCCAAAGGTGTGCTAACTACCTTGGCATTGCTCATGTTGAACCTTTTCAGGACACGGCTAATGTATTCAGCCTGAGACAACTGCAAGGTACCCTTTTGATTGTCTCTGGTGATCCTCATGCCAAGGATCTGTTTCACTGGACCCAAGTCTTTCATGTCAAATTCCTTTGACAGTTGCTGCTTCAAATTTTTAATATCGTCCATGTCTGAACCAGCTACTAGCATGTCATCAACATAAAGCAGTAGAATGATATAACTGGACTTGTACCTCTTAAAGTAGCAACAATGATCAGCGTTGCACCTATGGTATCCTTGCCTCTGCATGAAGCCATCAAACTTCTTGTACCATTGCCTTGGGGCTTGTTTCAGACCATACAAGCTTCTCTTCAGTCTGCACACGAGATTCTCTTTCCCTTTCACAGAGAACCCTTCGGGTTGGTGCATGTATATTTCCTCTTCCAGGTCACCGTGAAGGAAGGCGGTCTTCACGTCCAACTGCTCAAGATGCAATCCCTCTGAAGCAACAATACTCAAGACTGACCTAATAGTGGTTAGCTTCACAACTGGTGCAAAAATATCGGTGTAGTCAATACCTTCTTTCTGCTGAAAGCCTTTGACTACCAAGCGGGCCTTGTACCTTTTTGAGCCATTATGCTCCTCTTTCACCCTGTACACCCACTTGTTGTGAAGGGCCTTCTTTCCCTTGGGCAACTTAGCTAGCTCCTAAGTCTTGTTGGAGATGAGAGAATTCATCTCATCTTTCATTGCAAGCTTCCACTGGCTAGCATCTTCTGCCTGACATGTCTCATCATAGCACTCAGGCTCTCCTCCATCAGTGAGTAACAAGTAGTTCATATACTTCTTGTTTGGCACATGAGGCCGAGAAGATCTCCTAGGTCCAGGAGTAGGAGATGGGAGTTGTGATGCATCAATCTGCTGAGTACTACTCTGCGTCACAGGTTCTTTTGGCTCGGGGCTCATGGGACTATCTGGAGCATCTTCCAGATCTACATACATTGGATCGCTTTGATCTGAGTCACAAGGATCTGTTGCAGCATGTCTGTCCTTGTACATCACCCTTTCGTTGAAGATCACATCCCTGCTCCGGATCACCTTCTTGTTTTGGTCATCCCAGATGCGGTAACCGAATTCATCCCCGCCATAACCAATAAAGGTGCCTTTCAGAGATTTAGGATCAAGCTTGCTCCTGGCTTGATCACTGATGTGTGCGTAAGCTACACAACCGAACACTTTCAAGTGTGAAAGTTCTATCTTTTTACCGCTCCATACCTCCTCTGGTATCTTGTGCTCCAAAGGTACTGAGGGACCTTTGTTGATTAGATAAGCTGCTGTGTTGACTGCTTCTGCCCAAAATTGCTTTGGTAAGCCTGACTGCATACGCATGCTTCTTGCTCTTTCAGTCAATGTTCGATTCATGCGCTCAGCTACACCATTATGTTGTGGTGTACCCGGCACGGTTCTCTCCATTCTGATGCCGTGCTCATAGCAGAACTTTTTAAAATTGGTGTCCTCGTATTCACCACCGTTGTCGGATCTCAGCTTCTTAATCTTCAAACCTGTCTCATTTTCTACCATTGCTTTCCATTTTCTGAACATATCAAAGACTTCTGACTTATGTCTCAGAAAATAAACCCATACCTTCCGAGAGTGGTCGTCAATAAAAGTCACGAAGTATGACTTTCCGCCAATGGATGAGACGTTTGTTGGTCCCCAAACGTCGGAATGGACTAGCTCAAGTTTCTTCTTCTTTAGGGTTCGAGCACCTGTCTGGAAGCTAACTCTCTTTTGCTTTCCTAGTATGCAATCTTCACACATGTCTATTCCAACTGATTGCAGACCTGGTAGCTTCCCTTTGGAATGCATGACTTTGAGTCCCTTCTCACTCATGTGACCAAGTCTTTGGTGTCATAGGTTTGAGTCTTCTTTTCCTGTGGCAACTGAAATTGACCAGCGAGAATCCGCTGTCATATAGAGGGTGCCGCTCTTATTTCCTCGAGCAATTGTCATTGCGCCCTTTGAGATTTTCCAAGTGTCACCGTGGAAGGTTGTAGTATGACCTTCATTTGCCAACTGCCCCACTGAGATTAAATTCTTCCTCAGGTCGGGAATGTATCTAACATCTTTCAACTTCCATACAGACCCGTTCAACTTAATCTGCACTTCACCTTTGCCAATAATATCGCAGGGACAATCATTACCAAGATATACTTTTCCAAAATTACCAGGTACATACCTTTCAAGCAACTCTTTGCATGAAGTGGCATGAAATGATGCTCCAGAGTCTAACACCCAAGAATCCTCCTTGCTCTCCAAAGAGCATATCAATGCATCTTCTGGTTCTGAGGTAGTGGCAACATTCGCTTCTGCCTTTGTTTCTGGTTCCTTCTTCGAAGCCTTGCACTGATTTTTGTAGTGCCCGGTCTTGCCACAATTTCAACACTCTATGGTCTTGGAGTTGTTGGAATTATTGGGATTCCTGGATCTTGATCTTCCATTCCTGGATCTCCCACGATTATTTTGTCGATTGCGACCATTTCCTTTGTTTGAACTTCTACCTCTGCTTTCCACATTTAAAGCCGATCCAGAAGTGGAAGCACCAAATGACTGCATCCTGATCTCCTCCGTCAAAATCATACTTACGGCATCATCGAATTTTAATTTTGATTTACCTGCGGAGCCACTTATCGCAGTAACTGTGCCTTTCCAACTCTCAGGTAGCTGCCCGAGAATTAACAAGGCTCGAACTTCATCACTGAATGTGATTTCAACTGAACTTAGTTGATCTGTCACTTCATTGAAATCATTAAGGTGCTGACTAAAACTACTTCCTTCGGCCATTTTCAGATTAAATAACTTTTTAATCAAATGTACCTTGTTTGCTGCAGAAGGTTGTTCATACATACTGGAAAGGGCTGACATTAAAGATGCTGTTGTCTTCTCGTTCTTGATGTTGAAGGCAACAGATTTCGACAACGAGAGCTTTCCGGTCAAGCAACTGCCAATCGGAATCCTTCACGTCTGCTGGCTTTTCTCTCAAAGGCAAGAATAGATCCTTCTGATACAGGTGGTCTTCCATTTGCATCTTCCAAAAGCCGAAATTTGTACCGTCAAATTTCTCAATTTTGGATGTATCCTTGTCGGTTGCCATTGCTCCCACTTAACACGAGTCTCTCTAAACTCGCAGATAAAAAATGGCTCACGGATGAACAGTACGCAGATGAACAGTATCACTATTGAATGAATAGTGCCTGCGGATGAACAGTACCACTATTGCGTGAATAGTAATTACACCCCCTTTTTTTTTCTTCTTCCGCTGTCCCTTTCTTCTTTCTTTTCTTTTCTCTGTTCTCTCCCTTTCTCTGTTTCTTTCTTTTGGTCACTTCTTCCTGGAGAAAATTTGCATTGGGCAGAGGCAATTAAGCAACGGAATGAAAGGTTGAGATGGGTGAGTAGATAGAGCAATGGTGAGATAGGGGCAGCGGCGAGATGGGAGCAGCAGCAGCAGGTCTCGGCTTCGCGGCGGCGAGGTGGGAGCAGCAGCAGCAGGTCTCTTGGCGGCAGTGGTAGTTGCGATGGGGCCGGTGATGTCTCCGGGAAGATCGAGGAGCTGCTGCACCGTCGAAATCCAAAGACTCGGGTCTGCCGCCGTGTGCTGGGCCTTCCACTCGGGTCGGTTGGTCTGCGGCGAGTTCCTGCACACCGGGTCTATTGCTACGGTGGAGCGAGCCACGAGACGGCGTCGTGCAGAGCCGATGTTGCTGTAGTTATTGAGAGCAATCGGCGGCGCTGGCGTGGGCTTGGCAGCTGTTGGTGAGGATCTTCACGGTGGAGGTGCAGCGGTGGTGTTCGATGGAGCTGTAAGTAAGAACAACCTGCACCTTGCTCTGATACCAATTGTTAGGAATATGTGGCTGTTAAACTCACACTGCAAAATAGACACAGAGATTTATAGTGGTTCGGCTAAACTGCCTACATCCACTTTGAGCACACACTTTCACTATCTGAGAAGGATTTACAAAGAATAGGAGCGGCTCTCTCTGCACACTCAACTCTCAGCTCTACACGCTGAGTTACTTACATGGCCTTCATCAAGGCTTCTTTATATAAGCAGCGGAGGAGGCTATTTGGTCAAGGCTCCAACCACAACTGTCCATCACATTTAATAATGGGTTGAAAGCATGCACCGGCCTACTACTAGAAATGGCTAAGAATTTCAACAATTCCAACTCTGCCAAACAGCTTTGTCTCCACATTAATAACAGACTGTGCAATCGCAAAGTCACGCTAGCTATGATCACAGAAACAAACAGGTGCCATTCTTCTTCTTCTTCTTCTTCTTCTTCTTCTCTCTCTCTCTCTCTCTCTCTCTCTCTCTCTCTCTCTCTCTCTCTCTCTCTCCTTCCCCCTCTCTCTCTGCAACCCATATGGGTGCTCTTCTCTACAGTAGCTTTGTGTTTATTTATATCTTCATTCGTTTCAATCTTGCTTGACCTAGACCTAAGTCTTTCATGTCAAAACTTAAATTCAACATTTTCGTTGTGGAATTGATCACATCTTTATTTGTTCCAAATATTAGCATATCATCTACATACAAACATACAATGACACAAGAATTACTATTATTCTTGATGTAGACACATTTATCACATTCATTGATTCTAAAACCATTTGTCAACATTGTATGATCAAATTTCTCATGCCATTGTTTTGGCATTTGTTGAAGTACATATAATGATTTAACAAGTTTACAAACCTTATTTTTTTATCCCTTTTATCACAAAACCCTCATGTTGTTCCATGTATATTTCTTCATCTAATTCTCCATTTAAAAAAGTTTTTTTTATTACAAATAGTTCCTCAACTTTTACCAAAACATCAATTTGGTCCCTAATTAAAATGCATTTTCAATCAAAATCATCTCTCATCTTTGCCACCGAAAATCAATTTGGTGCTTAGACACGCTTTGAAAATTCGCTAAAAGTATCTTGGGATATGAAAAAATTTCTACAAACTCGTTTTGACTACTACTATTTTTATATGGGATCAAATTATCAAATTGATTTTTCAAAAAATTCAGAATTACCCGAATTTTTTAGAAAAATATTAAACGTCAATTTGATAATTTGACCCCATATAAAAATAGTAGTAGTCAAAGACGAGTCTGTAGGAATTTTCAGAAATTTTTTTCGTATCCCAAGCTATTTTTGGCGAATTTTCAAAGTGTGTCTAGGGACCAAATTGATGTTCGATAACAAAGATGAGAGATGACATTAATTGAAAATGCACTTTATGGACCAATTTGATGTTTGAGTGAAAGTAGAGGGACTATTGGTGATAAAAGCCCATTTAAAAATGCAGTTTTACATCTATTTGGTGTATTTGCAAATTGTAAACAGCATCGATTGCAATCAACATACTAATAGATGTAATTCTAGATACTGGTTTTGGCGGTATCCCTTGGCAACTAAACGTGCCTTATAGTACCATCCGCCTTTACTTTCTTTTTGAAGATCCATTTGTATCCTATTGGTTTATTAACGGATGGTAAATCAACTAATTCCCAAGTATTATTTTGTAAAATGGATTCTACTTCACTATTAATTGCTTCCTTCCAAAAAAGAGCCTCAGGAGTAGACATTGCTTCTTGATAATTTTGTTGTTCAACTTCAGACAACAAAATAAGGAAATCTGGTCCAAAATTCTTTGGAATTTTTGTCCTTTTTCCTCTTCTAGGTTCCAAGTCCAAATCTGGTTCTTGAACACCTGAAGAAGATGGAACATGACGATTTTCATTATATGTTCTCTTTTTGTTTGAACCAGATCTTTTTTCTTTGTAAGGAAAAATTTCCTCAAAGAATTCAGCATCAATAGATTCAATTATTGTGTTAACATGTATATCTGGAATTTCAGATTTAAATACTAGGAATCTATTTGCTGCATTATTGTTTGCAAAAACCAATAAATACACAATCAATAGTTTTTGGTCCAAGTTTAGTTCTTTTTGGAAATGGAACTCGAACTTTTGCTAGGCAACCCCACACTTTCAGCATCTTATATGTGGGTAGTCTTCCTTCCCACACTTCATAAGGAGACATGTTCGATTTCTTATGTGGAATTTTATTTAATATTGTGTTTGCAGTAAGTATGGCCTCACCCCACAGATTGTGTGGAAGTCCTGAACTATTTAACATGAAATTAATCATGTCTTTGAATGTTCTATTTTTTTGTTCTGCAACACCATTTTGTTGTGATGTATAAGGTGCAATCGTTTGATGTATAATTCCATGTATTGCACAAAAATCAGAGAAGGCTGTAAACTCATACTCTCTTCCTCTATCTGATCTAAGTGCCTTGATTTTTCTGTCAAGTTGATTTTCGATCAACTTCTGCCTTATATGTTTTAAACATTTCAAAGGCTTCATCTTTGCTATGAATCAAGTATACATAACAATACTTACTGCAATCATCAATGAAGGAAATATAATAATTCTTTCCACCACGAGTTGGTGTGGATTTAAAGTCACAAAGGTCACTATGAATTAATCCAAGCAATTTATTCGACCTTCCAAAAACTGACTTAAAGGTTTGCCTAGCAAACTTTGATTCCGTACATGTTTTACACTAATTATGATTAGACTTATTCACACCATTGCCCCCTGTAAGATACACTTTTTTTCACTTTGCCCCCTGAAACTTAAATCCTCTCAGTTTGCCACCTGAACTTCACACAGTTGTTGCAAAAGACCCTATTCCGTTAACTTCGTCAATTTTTCCGTTAAAATAGCTGACGTGGCACCTATATAGCATGGAAGAGACCCTTTTTTAGTTATGTAAGATCTATCTAGACAAAAAAACTTATAAAAAATTGACATGAATTTTATTATTTTTTAGTTTAAAAATTATTTTTTATTATTTTTTTTGTTTACATGGATCTTACATAACTAAAAAAGGGTTTCACTCATGCCATATAGGTGCCACGTCAGCTATTTTAACGGAAAAATTGACAGAGTTAACGGAATAGGGTCTTTTGCAACAACTGTGTGAAGTTCAGGTGGCAAACTGAGAGGATTTAAGTTTCAGGGGGCAAAGTGAAAAAAAGTGTATCTTACAGGGGGCAATGGTGTGAATAAGCCTTATGATTAAAATCATTTTCAAATTTAGGTAACAATCCTAAATTACACATTCTATATCATGAACAAAAATTAACATGTCCTAATCTAGCATGCCAAATATTATAAGAGTCAACAATAATAAGTAGAAGCCTTATTTATTTTAGGCTTATTCATACAATTGCCCCCTGTAAGATACACTTTTTTTCACTTTGCCCCCTGAAACTTAAATTCTCTCAGTTTGCCACCTGAACTTCAAACAGTTGTTGCAAAAAACCCTATGCCGTCAACTTTGTCAATTTTTCCGTTAAAAAAGCTGACGTGGCACCTATATGGCATAGGTGGGACCCTTTTCTAGTTATGTAACATCCATACAGACACTAAAAATTATAAAAAATTGACATTAAGCTCGAAATTTGCAACGTCCCCTACTCATATAATCATATTTTTTATAATTTTTAGTGTCTGCATGGATGTTACATAACTAGAAAAGGGTTCCACCCATGTCATATAGGTGCCACATCAGCTTTTTTAACAGAAAAATTGACAGAGTTGACGGCATAGGGTTTTTTGCAACAACTGTTTGAAGTTCAGGTGGCAAACTGAGAGAATTTAAGTTTCAGGGGGCAAAGTGAAAAAAAGTGTATCTTACAGGGGACAATGGTATGAATAAGTTTTTATTTTATTAATAGCATCAACAACAATTATATTGTGTTTAAATAAACCATTAGCCAAATAACCCTTTCCTACAAACATCCCTTCCTTAGGACGAATTCGTCAGATTCAAATACAAGTTTAAAGCTTTGTTACTTAGCAAAGGGCCTGACACTAAATTCTTCCTAATTTCAGGAACATGTAGCACATCAAGCAGGGTCAATACCTTTCCAGAAGTGAACTTCAACATCACTTTGCCCTTTCCTTCAACTGCAGAAGCAGATGCATTACCCATGAATAATTTTTCTCTAGTAGAAATCTGTTGGCCGGTAATAAGAAAACATATTTTTGTCACCACATATGTTCCTAGTAGCACCCGTATCAATCCACCAATCATTGACATTCACAATCATATTGTTTTCGGAGACAACAACAGCCAAGAATTCTTCAGTTATGTTTGCTTGGTTGTTTCTTCCATTCTGGTTTGGATTGGCATGATTTTGGTCTTTCCGGTGGCGGCAATCTTGTGCCTTGTGTCCAGGCTTTCCACACACCCAGCAACTACCCTTAATTTTCTTAAAGTTCTTGCCTTTTGGTGCATGTACTGCATTCTGGTTCGCATAATTTTTTCCTTTGTTTTTCTGGAACTTTGGCTTAGATGTATTACCCTCAACGATATTGGCTTTGGCTTCCATGGATGGTGCATCATTCTTATCACCCTTCATGTGATCCTCTTTAACTCGAAGCCTCAGAATCAGATCCTCTAGAGACATCTCCCTACGTTTATACTTGAGGTAGATCTTGAAATCTTTCCATGAAGGTGGCAATTTCTCTATTATTGCCCCAACTTGGAAATGTTCATTGATTTGAACAGCCCTCAGCATGAAGATCATGAATTAAAATATGGAGTTCTTCAACTTATGTGATGACAGACTTGGAATCAACCATACTGAACTTCAGAAATTTGCCAATGACAAACTTCTTTGAACTAGCATCTTCAATTTTGTACTACTTCTTTTCCAGTGATTCCCATAGTTCCTTCGTAGTTTGACAGGTTGCATAAATATCATACAAAGTATCATCCAGGCTATTTAATATATAGTTTCTGCACAGGAAATCAGATTGTTTCCAAGCCTCAATGGTCATGATAATCTCCTTGGACATGGAACTTTCGTCTATCTTGGGAGCCTCCTCTCTGACAACATGTGCCAACTATTTGTATTCAAAGTCTCAGCACTAGACTTTGAATCTGGTGAAACTTGGGTGTTCCTCTCAGTACACAGAAAGTAATGTATGTATGCACAAAAATTCTATATGTTTGACAGAATGAGACTTTGCAAATAAATAGATGCACTAACACCTTTTCACAAAAGGTGTCTGTTGAGTGTCCAATTTGTATTATTTTTACATACTAATTCTCACTCTTAGAATGCTAGAACTTGGCATTTTTGTGTATTTTGATTTTTTTAAGTGTTTTGTAGGTAATTCTCGTGTAAAGAAGGAAAGAAGTATATTAGGGCAAATTGGGACCAATAATGGAATCTGGAATTTGGAATGAATCTTTGGAGAATCTCAGACATAATCTTTTGGGGAATCTTTTTTGTCAAGGTTGACTTTTGGTCAAAGTCAAAATTCAAAGGTTAACCATGTCACATCACTAAGTTACATGGACCTTACATGCAGCCCATGCATTATGGGCCATGCGCATAACCCTAGCCTAAAGGACTAAGGCCTTGCGCCTTTTGCTAGCCCAAATGGAGGAAGCCCAAGTTGTGTTATCCAAGGGGCCACAAGCCCAAGGAATTGGCACCTACTCAGCTGATCCAAGGCCCAAATGGAAGGAATCCCACGTGTAAGGAAAATCTTACAAGATTCAGTCAAAGATCACGAGAAATCCTAGTTGAAGAAGAAGTCAAAACCCTGTGAAATAGAGCATAAATTTGGACAGTGATTATGTATTTCTATAGATCGAATCAGATGTCAAAAATCATACAAAAACTTAACTAAAAGATAGATTAAACACATACCTCACCAAAAATGCAATTATCCTTCACAACAAATGCAACACTATCCTTCCTTCACAAAAAAAATAAATCANGATGTGCCGGCGCTGAGAGGGAGATCGAGCTGCGGCTGCGAGCTAAGAAGGAGTGAGAGGGAGTGGAATGCGAAGTGAACCAGAACTGGGTTAAGCAAATTGAAAGACTTTGGGCGACGAACATGAATTCGTCGCCCAAAGACACTTTGGGCGACGAATTCATGTTCGTCGCCCAAAGTCGTTGACTTTAGGGCACCGTTTCATCCCGCCACAATTTGAGAATTTGGGCGACGCACCGTTCGTCGCCCAAAGTTGATTTTTGGTATGAACCATGATCGTTCATACGTTCGAGCTCCAATACCAAACTTCTAGATTTCCAATTGACCTAATATTTTAGAGGAATGATCTTTGAGTGACAAACTAATAAATGAACGGTTCGGATCATTAAAAACACAATCGACATATAAGGTTCTACATATAAATCAGTGGATTTTGCACTTGAAGAATAAAATTATATTAACTCTTTCGTTAAAACCTTGTCGATTCAATAATTGTGAATACAATAACGTCATTACAACAATCATAGTCATTCATCATCTATATTCATACGCAAAGATCATCCATACAAAAAATCCGCTCAATCAGAGTTCATCTAGCCGTTCGATTATAATTATAAAAACCATGATCTTTCATACACACTAAATGATAAACCTAACTTCTACTTCTCTGATTGAGATAATTTTTTGTATGGATGATCTTTGAGTGGGGGACTAACCAATGATCGGTTCGGATCGTTAAAAACATAATAGAAATCTAAGCTTCTACATATAAATACACTTGAAGAGTATAATTCTATTAACTTTTTCGTAGAAATTTTGGCGATTCAACAGTTTGTGAAGACTACAATGTGATTTCAACGATCGGAACCGTTCATTCTATTTGTTTATATTGGAAGATCATCCCTGCAAAAAATCGGCTAAATCGGAATTCATCTCATACTTCGATTAGTATTAGAAAATTCATAATCGTTCATAAGTTCAACCACCGTTACCTAACTTCTACAACTCCAATTGAGCTAATTTTTTGCATGGATGATCCTTGAGTGGAGAATTAAAAAATGAATGGTTACGATCTTTGGAAATACAATCGTATCGTATGCTATTACATATATAAAATTGTAAACAAAAAAGTATTCGTACTTTGGGCGAGGAACTACATATTTCGTCGCCCAAAGTTATCTTGGGCGAGGAATGTATAAATTCGTCGCCCAAAGTCCCTTTGGGCGACGAAATGTGAAATTCCTCGCCCAAACCATTATTACAAAACGATCATTCCTACATTCGAGCTCCAATATCAAATGTTTACATTTCCAATTGACCTAATTTTCTACAAGATTAATCTTTGAGTGAGAAACTAATAAATGAATGGTTCGGATCATTGAAAACACGATCGACATATGAGGTTGTACATATACATGAACGGTTTTTGCACTTGAAGAATAAAATTCTATTAACTCTTTCGTTAAAACCTTGTAGCTTCAATAATTGTGAAGACCACAACGTGATTATCACGATCAGAGTCATTCATCATATATGTTCATACTCAAAGATCAACCCTGGAAAAAATCGGCTCAATCAGAGTTCATCTACCCTTTTGATTATTATTATAAGAATCAAGATCGTTCATACATCCTAAATGCCAAACCTAACTTCTACATCTCCAATTGAGATAATTTTTTGCATGGATGATCTTTGAGTGGGGCACTAAGGAATGATCGGTTCGGATCATTAAAAACACAATACAAAAGTGATCTTCTACATACAAATACACTTGAAGAGTATAATTCTATAGTTTTTTCGTTGAAACTTTGTCGATTCAAGAATTGTGAAGACTACAATGTAATTTCAACGATCGGAGCCGTTTATTTTATTCGCTTATACTCAAACATCATTCCTGCAAAAAATCACCCAAATCAGAATTCATCTACTCCATTGATTAGTATTAGCAAATTCTTGATCGTTCATACATTTGAGCACCGTTACATAACTTTTACATCTCCAATAATCCTAATTTTTTGCAATGCTGATCTTTCAATGAGGAATTAAAAATTGAACGGTTCGGATTGTTGGAAACACGATCGCATTGTATGATTAACATACATATAATTGTACAAAAAAAAAATGACCCTTTGGGCGACGAACGAATTCCTCGATGTTTGGGCGACGAACTAGATTTCGTCACCCAAAGTACTTGTACATTCCTCGCCCAAAATGAGTTTGGGCGACGAAATATTTTGTCACCCAAAGTATGTTTGGGCGACAAATTTACGTTTTCCTCGCCCAACGACACTTTGGGCGACGAATATGTATATTCCTCGCCCAATGCATTTCTCAATTAATTTTTTGTCGCGTGAGTTGAGGCGACGAGATCAGTTCGTCGCCCAAAGTAACTTTTGGGCGAGGAATGTGTTATTCGTCGCCCAAACGTCCTTTGGGTGACGGACATGTTAGTCGCCCAAACCTATATGACATTAAGCGACAAATGTTCTTGTTCGTTGCCCAAATATGTTTTTCTTGTAGTGACGTTATATAATATTATATTGTCTTCATTTAATTTAATTCAATTATTGTTTATTGTCTTTGTGTTAATATAAATTTATTAATACATTTTGGCCAACATGGTTTTTGGATAAAAGGTAAAAAAAATGGAAAAAAAAAAAAAAACCTTAGGCAACGAATTATTTTCGTCACCCAAAGTAGCTTTAGGCGACGAACTGTAATTTTGTCACCTACGGTACCTTTGAGTGGCAAACCAAATTTGTCACCCAAGGTAGTTTTAGGCGGCAAAATTATGGTCTTCAACGACGAGGTTTAGGTGATAAACGTTTCGACGAAATAATTTTGTTGCCCAAAACCTTAGGCAACGAAAATTGACTTTGGGTGACAAAATTAATTCGGCTCCTAAACTCTTTTTTCTTGTAGTGATATTGATTATGGAAAACAAACTTTAGGCCTCAATTAGGTCACGAGAGTAGCTAGGTCATTTTGCCGCCTTATTTGGAATTCGTAAAAACTTAATTTCGGATTATTAAAATAAGCAGTATTTTTGTAATTGGTCGATGGAGCTCTGCCTCTCGGCTATTCTTAGTAGCGAGCAAGTGAGGGAAGGTGAGATAGAAACGTCTTCCGGAAAGGATATATTGGGCATAACTTGGTTATTCAGTGAGTTAGACTTTTGTTTTTGAAATGATTTTATGATTTTAAATATTTAGCATATTATTCACGAACAAGATTAAATGTTTTATATGATTTGATTTGGCAGTATTATCGAAATTTGAGTTTCTTGGGAAATGATAATATTTAAGCTTTATGATGATGCATTTGAATGGCTTTTTTTAAAAGGATTTTATTCAAGGATTTGGTTGAGTTTTGTTGGAAGTTTTATTCGAGAATTCATTTCAGGGTTATTGATTTGAAAATTTTCATCAACTATTTTCATATTTAATTATTGGAAAGAATTAAATGATCTGCATGGTTTTTGAAATTATTTTGAGACATTTTGTTATTAAATTTCTCGTCCCTTAGTAATGATTCATATTGAGCAGTTTTTTCATGATTTGAGAACGATTTTATCAACATTCGAGTCAAAAATCATATTACATAATTTAGTCAACATTTGGGTCAAACCTTTTAATAAATTTCAATTGATAAATTTTTTTTTTGAAAACGAATAATTTAATTTCCGTTAAATTTATTTTATTGAAAACAAACTGGGTTATCAAAAATAAATTTGAATTTCCCACCGTCTCAACCTTTGAAAATTTGATTTTCCAAATTGTTAGAGAAAAATTTCAACGTTTCTAAATAATTCTTGAAAATCAATTAAACTTCGATAACAAAGAATAAATTCTATAAATTCCCAAGGTAATTGAGAAAAAAATTTTGAAATCGCAGATTACAACTTTTTGTAGAGCCTCTTAAATCCAAAATTAAATAAAAATTCAAATTCTTAGTAAAATTTGGGTTAGGGTGTTGCATAAGGGGTTAGTCTATATATGGTGGTGTTTCCTCCTCAACCTTGATAAGGGAATTAGAAAACCACCATGTTGAGTATCATGCATCCCCATAAAAATACAATACAAGAAAGAGAGAGAGAGAGAGAGAGAGAGAGAGAGAGAGAGAGAGAGAGAGAGAGAGAGAGAGAGAGAGAGAGAGGAGAAGGTTTTGGCTCGACTTGAGGAGCGACTCATCTTGGCAACTGAGTAGGTGACACATGCCATGCGAAATGGTTAAGAAATGCAGAAATGAAGCTAAGATGAAGCTTCCTTTTGCGTGACCGTTTGGCTCCCCAGGAACAGCTTGTGACTCTTCGGCTTCCTGGGCTGGGTTTGTGACTTTCCAAGGCTAGGCCACTGATTGGATTGGGCTTCTTCAACTAGACCGGTGCAAATCTTCTTCTTTTCTTCTTTTTATTTTGGGCTTCATCCTTTTTCTTTTGAGTTGCACCCATTTTGGCCCTTTTCTCAACTTAATTCCTACAAAATAAAATAAATATAACTAACTAAAAATCACATAAAATTAAACTAAACTAGACACAAAAATAAATAAAACCAAGTAAAGTTGTTTGCCTCTAGTTTCCTTCGGCCACGTGTCACTCAGGCCGTGAATTAGGGAAATTATGTCTTTCTGTATGCGTTAGGCGTGCTAGTGCGTGACCGTAGGCTAAGCGTACGATATGATTATCTGCGCTGAAACTGACTTCTGGTCAGGCGACCATGGACCGATGAAGGAACACCTCTCGGTTGCAAAGGTTCTAATGCCTTGGCTGCAAGGACTTAGAGTAGTGTGGCCGGGGTTGGTGTGACGGTGATACGGTGAGTGAAAGGAAATGCTCGAGTGGTGGGTGTGTGAAATCAAAATCAAGTAAATTTAATAACAATGAACTGTAAAAACAAAATCAAAACATAGGCAATCTTTGAAATTAATCGAAATAATACGAGTATGAACTGTAAAACGCATAATCTAACACTAATCTAAACTAAGAAAGAAATAAACAAAGCAGTAAACCTAATTTATAAGCATAAAGTACACAAAACAAGAAATTAAACCTAAACTAACGATATGCAAACTAAAGGAACATGCTTATATTAATTCCAATAAAAACCAAAGAAGACAAAGGTTTTGATTCTCAATTCTTGAGAAAAACCGTAAGATTTTATTAAAAATCTCCTAAAAATTGAAAACAAATAAAGGAAACATAGTAAAAACTTATGGGAATTCGAAAATTGGGATGCTTGATGCTCTCAATTTTTCTTGATTTTTCTAGGGGTCAAAAGTTGTTTCTTTGGGAGGTCCCAGGCCTCTATTTATAGTGATCAAACCCTAACGGGTGCCTTGATTCCCAAGAGTCATGATCTTGCAAGAAGTTGGAATTGGTAAGAATCTTTGAGGTGTTATGACTATTGATCTTCTGGGATCTTTCGATTCCTTGTGCTAGTGGGATTTGTTCTCTAGGCCTGATTCACTTCGATCCTCATAGTTTCGGGCTTGGTTATTTGTTTCTAGGCTTAACCCAAACCTTCTCGGCCCACTTAGACGGTCTTTTGGCTAATTGGGCCTTGCCCAACGTGCGGCCCAATTTCCTCCTTCTTTTTCCAACCCAATCCTGTGATTTAAAATCAGTCTCAAACAAAAAGTAATAAAATCTACAAAATAGGATAAAAACTAATAATACTCGAAAATTAACTAAATATATAATATAGATTATAAATTATTTAAAATAAAAAACACAAGGACTTAAAATATATGCTTTGGAGGTAAAATAAATATTAAAAATGGTGCTCAACAATTAAATTGTTATCACTTACCCTTCATTAAATTGTTTAGTTGTAACTTGTAAGAACTTGTAAAGCTAACGGTAAAATAATTTCAATTTTCCTATTAACATTGATCATTATTACTTTTTTTTTTTTTCCAGATTGATGACTATTATACTGTTTAAGAGCAAAAAAGAAAAAGGTAGGATGTTTCTTTATTTAAAGATTGTAATAATTAGGATATATATATATATATAATTATTGGTGTATGGGCACAGTTGGAAGGGAGGTGGGGCATATCCAACTTGAAATTGGTCCACGACCAAACCCATATTCATGAATCATGTGTGCGACGTGGATGACAAAAGGTGCATGACATCAGCATGAAGTGTGATGATCATATAAATATATAGATAAAAAATAAGAAAATAAATAATTGTTTATAAAATTAGAAACCTAGCTAAATGATTCATATGTGGCACAGCCACTCCCCCTCATATTGGAGCTCAGCTACTTAGTGCTTACGGTACAAATTAAGAAATCTTTTTTTTTTTTTTTTTGTTTTT
>QANW01012397.1:255180-279223 GCA_003254865.1 Dryas drummondii
TTTTGGTAGCACAAACATGTCGACATTGGGGTGGGCATTAACTACAAATTGGTAGCTATCTTCAATTCATAGGATGAGGTAAGGTAGAGTTGCCCGCCGCCTTGGCACTTTTATCATCATCATCATCATCATCACTCAAACCATCAACTCATCCCCTTTTCTGATGAGATTGAAAACCACCTTCTTCTTCACGTCACTCATTATTTTATTTTTTCTCTCCCTCTCTCCAATTTTGTAACCTGGACAGCTAGCTATAAATATTATGTGCCGCTAAAACATAGTTTGCACGAATTATATATATATATCCTTCAATTCCATCGCATGCAATGGGAGATAAGAAGCAAAATTTGAAGCACCAGCAGCTGCCTCCTGGTTTCCGATTTGAGCCGACAGACGAAGAGCTTGTAGTCCATTTCCTGCAGCGTAAGGCGACTCTCTTACCATTCCATCCTGACCTCATTCCCGATCTCCATCTCTATCCATATGATCCATGGGACCTAAATGGTACGTACATACGTTCCTTCATTATAGGCTTATTTATATTTTTACTGCCTATAGTTTCAGTTAATTTTTTTTTTATCACTTAGATGTTTATTTGTCCCACTAACACCTATAATTATTGCTAGCTATGTTCCACTTTACCTTTTTTTTGTCCATTCCTCTATTTAAACTGTCAAAAATGCTAATATGACATGAATATTTTTGTCACCAATATGAACAGATTAACTAACAAAATGGACGAAAAAAGATATAGTGAGATACGCAGAATAGTTATATATGATAAAGTGAAACAAATAAATATCTTTTAATAGTAAAATGAGAATCAACTGAAACTATGAACCGTAAAAATACAATTAAACTTTAATTATACTATATGTTTTTTAGTAATTATTTAATTAATTATATATACGTAATAATTTATGCAATAGGTAAGGCTCTTGGTGAGGGTAAGCAGTGGTACTTCTACAGCAGGAGGACACAAAATCAAAATCGGGTTACAAGTAATGGGTATTGGAAGCCATTAGGCATTGAGGAACCTGTCTTTACAACAACTACCCACAACAAAGTTGGAATCAAAAGATATTACGTGTTTTACGTTGGAGAAGCTCCATCTGCTAATTCTTTTGATTCAGGCCTCAAAACCAATTGGATCATGCATGAGTATCGTCTATTAGCCTCTTCTCCATCTGCTTCTTCCTCTTCCTCTTCTGCAACTACTTCTCGATCACCATCAACATCATCATCCCAATTTTCTCAGGAATACTACAATGGATACGTCGTGTGTCGAGTGTACGAGCGTAATGAAGACGAAGACGATGATGATGGGACCACAGAGCTTTCATGCTTGGACCAAGTGTTCTTATCTTTGGATGATCTTAATGAAATAAGTAATTTCCAAATTAGATACTGATCCATCCATCCATCACTAATTTATACACAAGGCTAGGACATACTAGGAGAACCGACGTACCTACCTTATTAATTAGTGCTACCTTCATTGTTAATGTTAATTAATTAGCTAGTTTTACGCAATTGTATAATTTCATTACTGCAGTGCATGAGTGCAACTAGTACAATATCGTTCTAAATTATTGAATTCCATTACTAATGCTAACGTACTTCTTGATTTGCACGTGTCAACATACTTTTATTTATACTAGCTATTGGACTAAAAAAATCTCCATATTAAGCATAATAATTTTGCTGCCGACATACAGGTAGTGTTGACTTGGGAATCGAACTTTCGGATCTTGTAGTTAGGATCTTCGCCTCTCGATGGAACTTGATTTGCTTCAAACATAAGGTGGAGTACTAGCAAAAGATACTTCGACACTTAAGTCTCTTTGATATTCAAGTATGATTAAACTGTGTACCTTATCAAGTAATTAAACTTACCGTTATTCATATTTGAAGTATCTTGAGGCCCAAGTTCATACATTGGAGTCATGGATGGATTCATCGATCACATTATCATGGGTTCATCCTCACTAATTAGGCCTTAACTTTGGGCCCCAAAATATTCCACCCACAATGCCCCCTTTTCCTTTCAATAAAAATGAAAGAAAAACTCTTGTTTCTTTTCTTATCCAGGAATTCTAATGAATTATATATTAATTATTTGAAAACAAAGTTATGTGTTGATGTTAGAAAAAATAGTTGTGAAATAAAGCAATTGTAAAGTAAAACAATATAGTAAGTGTTTGGTAAATTATGTTTTCAAAAGTGCTGTGAGCATAAGAAGCAGTATCAAAGTGTTTAGTAAATTTTAATATAAAACTGTAAAAGTGTTGTGACTGTATATAATTACTAAAATAGACAAAATGTTGAGAGTGCTTTTGACTTATTTGTTAAGGTACAAAAAAATGTTTTTTATTTGCTTTAATAATTGGATCCGTTAGATTGTAGAGTCCGACAACTAAAATTGTCGGTCTAAAAGCCAACTAGCCAAGTAAGTTGAGCTAAAGGCCGAAATTCAAATAAGGGCCAACCCAGTGCATTTGTAAAAAAAATTTAGTGCATCTGTAAAAATGTAACAAGTTCATCTGCGCAGTCGTGCATCTGCGCAAAAAATTCAGTCCATTTATAAAAATACAACAAGTGCATCTGCAAAATCAGTGGACCAACACGGGAATTATAAAATAATAAGTGGATCAAACGTGTAATTATCTCTTATTTTTAATGGTGAGTGGAGTGACCATTTTACCCCTAAAACTAGTGGGTATTTGACTTAAATTGACGGACTAGGCTCATTGATGCTTAAGTGAAGTAGTGGTCCTAATGGATAAATTTTTGAAGGGGGGAGTCCTAATCTAACTCTGACACATAAGTTGGATTAAATCTCATGAAAGCTTCCAATATAATCGTATATGCAATAAATCCTTAAAATCATTTCCAAAACCAAAGTCCAACTCACAAATCATATCAATTCTCAATCAAAACTATAGATAACAACATGAGTTAAATCGTGAAATTAATAAAAACATTTCCAAAACAAAAGTCCAACTCACTGTACATACTAGCCAGGCAACGCTCGATGCTTCTCGGGATCGCCTCAAACCTCGTGATAGGTGATGTTACCTATATAATAAACCCATTAAGTTAGGCTCGCCCCAAATACTCCAAAATTGAGTGTGTGACCTACAACGACCCGAACCAAATGTCACTAGAAATTTGGATTTTTATTTGTTGTGAATTGAAGAAGCACAAAGGAAAGTTGAGTTGTGGGACCCATCAAAAATTTAATTTGTTAATTAATTTGGAGCAAAATAAATGTTTGAAGATTCATGAAAATTTATTTGAGGTTGTAAGGATTTTTGGTGAAATAATTTGAGTAATTAAGAATTTATAGAGAATTATTTGGAAACTTTTAAATTAAATTGGATAAGTTTCGAGGACTTAAAGTTTGAAGTTTAGGAGATAGAAAATCAGTACTAGTTGAGTGGAGTCCATTGTAATAACCTATATTTAACACAATGTAAATTATGTTTATTATTTTAATTACATGTTTTATATTAATTATACTTATATTTACTATTAGAGTGTGATTCACACCGGTACCTTAATTAGATTAATTCTTAATCCCGGATTGGGGCGTGACAAAATGGTATCATAGCCTAGGTATTAGATAACCTTGGGTAGAACCTGTGGAGACGTGCTAAGTGTAAGGATATATAACTTTGGGTAGAGCCAGTGGAGATGAGTTATGTGCATGAAACAAGTTTGAATTATTGAGCTAGCTCGAGTGACTTTGGATTTGGGATTCTTGTTTCCACTGATTGAATTTTCATTTGGGAGAAATTAGAACTTATTAAGTACTATGGGAAGTATAAGTTGAAGTACGCCAAAAGTACACTGAGCTATTTCTTTAACTTTTGGGTAAGTGCCAAATTTCGAGGACAAAATTTTTTTAAGGGGGTTAGATTGTAATAAGTTAATAACCTAGATTTAACACAAAATAAATTATGTTTATTATTTTAATTATTTGTTTTATATTTAATTATACTTATATCTACTATTATAATTTATATATTTGTATTTTACATTTTAATTAGAGTGTGATTTACACCTTAATTCGAGATTAATTCTTAACCTGAATTCCATGGTTAGTGAATTATTTAAGATTATGGACGCTTATGCCCTTAATAGAAAAGTTTGGGTTTACAAAGGGATTTAAATGAAAGGTATCTTTAAGTATTCTAATTTTAGAGCCAGCAGAATTTGGATTTTTTTCTATTATCCGCGTTCCACTGACTCCCTGGGAAAATCCCATCGTATGGAGCCACCGTCGAGTATAGTGTAGCAGTTGAGTGAAAGAGGCTTATAGGGGTCACCACTCCCCGTCCTACAATCAACTCGAACACTCTATGGATAGTAACGTAAACAGGTAGTTTCCAATTTACCTCAAGCTAAAAGTAGCCCTCGCGAATCCGTTAACCGGCCATAGACTAACTAGTGCCGTCTTGTCTGCAATCTGGGGTTCCGTGAGTTGATCGCCAATGCGGTTAAACGTCCGGAACTAATAGCATGGTTGGATAGATCTAGTACTCACAAGCATGTAGGAAAAAACAGATTGCGGTTACTCTTCAGAGTAACGTAGACAAAATTATGGGCATTTGAAGTTTAGGGGTAAAATAGTAATTAATTTTGCAAGTAAGATATTTTTTAAAATCCAGCCCATCTTTCTCTCTCCCCAACCAGTTATCTCTTTCGATTTCTTCTTGACCGAATTTTGACTGGCCATAACTCTCTCATCTGACCTACGATACAAGCGATCTTTGTGTCGTTGGAAAGCTATCGACAACGCCTTTCCACTTATGAACTGCCCACAGAGGTGATCTCCTGGCCTACGATACAAGCTATCACAAACCATCAAAGTCACAGCACCACCGGCGGCAATCTCCTGTTTTCGGTGAGGTCGCAACCTTTGACCACCATGGTACTCTTCCTCTCGATGGCGCCAACCTCTTTGTCACATATTGGACTGTTCAAACAACCACTGTGTTCAATGGATCGAGGCCAAGAAGCTGGTTTGGTGACCGAAACTTCCTTCATCGATTCCGGTTAACTCCAGCCAGCTCAGGTCTCGATTTTTTTGTGGTTGTGATCCTCTCCTCTCAAGCTTCAAAACCTATATACAGATGAAATTTTATGTGCAAGTTCGGTCAACCTGAGTAAATGGGCCATTCTATTGGTTTCGGCAATTTCTAACCACTTCCGGCTATTTTTTGGAGTCAGGCTCAAGTATAAAGCTGTTTATCTTGTCGTAAGCTTCACGTGGATATACATTTTGTAGGTAGTTGACTAGTTTGGAAAATGGTCATTAATTATTCACCAACGGCGAACACTGCGGGATCACCGCACGTGGCGGCTGCTGTGGCGGCTACCGGGGTGTTTTTGCACGGTTTTCGACCCCTCTCACTTCCTAGGACCACTTTAGACCATTAATAAGTTGTTTGTTCAATTTCGATAGATTGAAGGTGCTCAAAGAAGTTGAAACGTAAATCGGGCCACAATCGAACACCTTTCCTGATACCGAAGCAACTTCTGATCAAGTATACTCCACCTCACTTTTATTTTAGATTAATTTGTGGATTAGAATGTATAGGTGAATTTGGAATCGGGTTTGGGAAGAAACCAAGGTTTTTATCGATTTTAAATAATTAATTAGATAACAGAGTTGCAACGTACATGCATGAGTGTGTTTAGCGTGTCGGATCCTATATTTAGACTAAATGGAACGTTTAGAAACTTTTGGACGTAACACATGTCAAGGGTTTATGTTTAGATTTCATTTTACACCGTCGTTATCGTCTAGAACACCTTTCCAGCTGATACTGAAGCGACTTCTGATCAAGGTATACCCCACCTCATTTTTATTTTAGATTAATTTGTGGATTAGAATGTATAGGTGAAGTTGGAATCGGGTTTGGGAAGAAACTACGGTTTTTATCGATTTTAAATAATTAATCAAATAACTGAGTTGTAATGCACATGCATGAGTATGTTTCGTGTGTCCGATCCCGTATTTAGATGAAATGGAACGTTTAGAAACTTTTGGATGTAACGCATGTCGAGAGTTTATGTTTAAATTTCATTTTGCACAGCCATTATCGAAATTATAGATAATCATGCCCTATGTGGGTAATGGACGCCTCAATGTGAGTGTTAATGGTATTTTGAGAATCTAAGAGTTTGCTGGGTGAGACGATTAGCTAGGTAACATGTATACCTTTTTGAGTATTTGGGGCAAATTTAACTTAAAGACTTTGTTGTATAGGCGAAGTCGTGTATCGCAAGCGTTGGGGCGATCCCAAAATGGACTGAATATAGCTCAGTTAAATTTGTGAGTTGCTCAGTTAAATTAGCAAAACCTTAAATACAATAATAAATGACTACTTTTCTCAAAAATTTAAATTGAAAATTTGGATTAAATATTAAATGGAACTAATGGAACCTTTTTTCCTTTTATACTAACGATTTGGTCAGTTTGGATAGTCAATTTCTTGATTTTAGAAAAGTTTGTCCTTTTTTTTGTGAGAGTTAGCCCATTTCTTGATCATAGAGAAGGTTGCAACTGGGGGTGCTGATGGCATTCTCCACCCAACTTTGGATGAAAAGTGGAGTGAATTATATGAAGGTATAGCATCTCTTGTAGTGGAGCCTAAATCTGAAGACTCAAAAGAGGAGCACATCCACGCTATTTCACTCCTGATGACATGGCTTCTCTCAGTTTGACTATCCCTTCTCTAGCCAACAAGGTTGAGGCCAGTAGCAAATCTGGTGAAGAGGCCAGTAGTGATCTGGAAGTGACAACAGCTGAAGCCAATTGGTTTTAAGTTGGATGATCTAATTCTATTATGGTATCAGAACTTGGTTATCCGCGTGTAAGGCCCAACGGCCACACGTGCTCCCACGTCACCCAATACAATTTGTTCACGAGTAAGGCTCAAAAATCTCGCCACACGTGCGGGGGCGTCTTGAGAGTAATGTGGAGTAATGTCACACATCGGAAAACTAAAGTTTAATATATGTGCTTATAAGTCTTGTGCCTCTCCACCCATTATCAATTGGTTTTGGGTTAGATGCTCTAATTCTATCAACTTTTGTATTGGTTTAAGTGTCATCGTGTCTCGCGCAGCGGTTGTGGTATGTCTTTTCTAAGCCTACATCATATTTCTTTGCCTTGAAGGGAGCAAGAAAGATTCTGAAGATATATAAAACAGATAAACAAGAAGCTTGCTATGGTTTTCTCTATTGACTGATCAAGTATGACTGTGATTCAATCGGAAAAACTACGTTATCTATTAGAGATTAAAGGTTTTTTAGCAGTCAAACAGAGCATTCAACTTGTTGTAGATGTGAATTATTTGGCTTTTATTGTGTAGTCAAGAAGCGTTCTTAATGGTTAAGATTTGGTGGAGGATGTTAAATCATTGTACGTTGACCCTAGCCAATCTTTTGGGTTTGTATTATCAGCCAAGAGAGTATAATATAATTGGTCGCTTGTGTTAAAGGAACATGGTATGTTTTTTTGGTTACAGGATGTCTCTGCGTGTCTTATAGATTGTATTCAATTTGTACATCTTGTAACTAATCTTGATTTTTAATAAAATTCAATCTTTTATTCTAAAAAGAAAAAAGTAGTGAAGAATTTGTTTTTAGTTTATATACTAACCAAATGAGACACATTAGTTTGTGATAAAAAATCTTGTACGAAGCAGAGTACGTGTCTTTTTTTTTTTTGGCAACTAATTGATTTGTTGGCCTACGGAACAATCTATAGTGTTTTATTTTATTTTCTATATATTGTCTTTTGGCTCGCCTTTTCGGAGTGTTTTGGGTCCATGAGATCGAGAGTCTTCATGGAGCACTGAAGGAAGTTAGGAGTTTGGAGGCAAGGGAAACAATATTGTAAGAGGAATTAAGCATCAAACGCGGCTGGTGCTTGAGTATGTATACAACAAGTCAAGCATGAGCTGGTGCTGCTGGTGCTTGAGGATGTTTCTTAATTTCTGCCTAAAGAAGCTCTAGCGTCACCAAGATTCTAACCTAACGCTTATAAATTAACTATAAACATGTCATTAGGGCTTAGAAAAACATAAGATTAGCATCAAGAGTTTTAGCTAAATTGTGAGTGAGAGATTAAGACTTAAAGGGAGAGAGTTTGTGTGATCACTGTAATTATTTTGAAGTTTAGAGGAATCTTTCAGGGTGCTCCCCAAAGGTATAGGAAAATTGTCAAACCTTGATGACATGGTGTGTTGTTTAATTTTATTCATTGCGTGGTTTAATCTTTCTTTATTAATTTCGTCATATATGGTCCATCAAGAATTAATTAGATTAATACAGCCATAGGGATCGAATCACACACAACACTATATTATTGTGATTGTCATGCAGTCATATTCGAGTTTATAAAAGTTTAGGGTTTATAAGGATTTAAGGCTTAAGACTTCAGCCCTAAAATTTATATACTACACACTAGCTAAACCCCAAGCCTTAAACTAATATCTATACAAAAAAATAAATAAATAAGAAATGAAATGAGCAGAAATTCTCGCATAAGCACCTGGGTCATGCGGACCTTATCCGAACCCAGATACTATACAACAATACATGATGCCCACCTTATACGAGAACATCTTCATGCATTAAAGCTTTTTGGTATAGGGTATATGATCGATAGGCACCATATATCGCCGTATAGGGGATGTTATGGTATAAGATATACATCATGTATCACTGTACAGAGACATTCTGATATAGAATGTGCATCATGTATGACCGTTTAATATTCGAGTTTAGAACAGATCCTCCTGACCCAGGTTGCATGGGAATGACTGATGAAATAAGATGTGATTATGACTTGGTCAAAAAATTCTTATTATCATGCAGTCACAATTGAGTTTATAAAAATAAAAAATGTTGTCTCGTTGATGGATTGCTAAGGCTACCGACTGGTGGAATGACATATATTTTAGCCAACTTAATTAAAAATACTCTTATACTAGTACCCAAACCTTAATGGCATAAGAAAATACGTACTCGTTGGTATCTATCAAATCAGACCCATAGTACTAGTGATCGAAGATAAAATTATATAGGGAAAATGGACTAATGTACTAGTCTATGAGTTTTAAATTCAAAATTTTGGAGAACTTAAAGTGAAATACAAATTCTCCTATTGCCATACTACACGCCCCAGCAACTAACCCTTCAAGCAGCATGGCTTTGATGTCTCTTTTGACTGCCCCAACACCCATCATCACTGAAGCAGTAGACACCAATCCTTCGATCATTGGCTCCCAAAATTGCAGCTCGAAGCCACTGCCCACTCTGAGAGTAGTCAAAATTGCTCTCTTTTCCCTCCTTACATTCACTACTAGGAAATACCCCATTAGATATCAGCGGAACACTGATGTCTATTAGGTTTGCGACCGATAAGGACAGACGTGATATGTAATGTACCCTATTTTCAATATCAGTTTTGGGCCGATGTCTATATCAAATTAGACATCCTATTTGTTAAATATCCGATATTGTTAATAAATAATATATATCGAATTTTCAAGTTTCCGCTATCTAAATGAACGGATTCCGATATGTAATATACTTTCAATATCATTATTTTTTCAAGAACTGACATTAAAAGGTATATTAAATATCGGTTTGGTTCTATTTTTCGATATTATAAACTCATCAAAAGCTATATTTGGTAGGTTGTTACATCACTTTTTTAATCAAAGCGATATATAATATTTTTAACATATCGAATTTGTAATTAAAACCGATATATATGTACACATTAGATATCTATTTATTCGTTGTTTTAGATATTATAAGTCTCTTAAACATCATGTTTGAGTTAGAATGTGAAATAAAAATAACATTATATATCGGTCTTATTTGTTATTTCGATATATATACCTATATAAATATCAGATTTAATACATATTAGATATCAGTGTTTAACTGATATTGTAAATTTTTTTGAATTAAAAAAAATAAAATAAAATGGGTTGTTTGTTAGACATCAGTTTTTCCTGCCATGCAACATCCAGTTTGTGCAATTTAAATCCTTCCATAAATTTCATCCAACATTCTCATACATTTCCAACATCCAATTTCAACCCATATTCAAGTTAACAAAAATGAACTACAAATCCCTCTACAAGTTGGGATAACCATAATCCATATATAACCCCCTAAGCAATTTCTAAAATTTGCACAAAATATAAGACAAGGCTGGTTCTAAATTATGCACACTAGCTAGCTAGCTAGTTCTAAAATCTGCACACTAACTAGTTCTAAATTCTGCCTTTTCCTTTACAAAAGATTGGAATGGCAGCACTAATACCATATCCATAAAATTTACGTCAAGAAAGCATACCAACATGTCTAAAAATAATTCTCGGTGACATAGTCTCCCCATTCAACTCGGACTTCATCAATCTGAGCTTGGGTGTAACCAGTCCACTTGTTCTTCGTCTTAGACCCCACTGAAAACATTAAAGACAAGTGCATGATAAGACAAGTGCATGATCAACCACCAAAAGATATTGTGTAACCACTCCGAAATGTGAAAAGCCTTGTGAAACATTACAAAATGTCAGAAATGTGACAGAAGGTCAAAATTGTGCAGTGTAGACAGATTGTGTAGTTTCCATGAAAATCAAAAGGCTTGACCTTTTCACACAACAACAGACAATTACAACCAACTAAGAACATAATACAAGATTGGTCTAAATATAATCATATGCTGCACTTTTTATCCTTGATCCTGAAAGAGCACATTTACAACAACCATAGGATACCAAGTCCAACCCAACAGTACTTAATTGCAAACATAAATGTGTGTGTTAGAGTACATGTGTTACTTGGTCGGTGTGTGCATTTGTATGGCCATACCACAGTCCCTTAATCATAAACTCCTCACCCCTATAATACTCATTCTCCCCAATCTGAGAATATTACAGAAAAATATAACTCCCTAATAAGTCTCTACTAACGAGTTAATCTCAAAGTGAAATCGAGTTAATCTCATATGAACATCAGAAATAAAAAAAGAATGCCTTTTTGCATGTTGCTAAGAGAAAACTACAAAAAAAAAAAAAAAATCACACTCAGTAACCAAAATAAGAACTATTATGCTTTACCAATCTAAAGTTTTTCTTTTACACTGTTTTACAGCAGAGTATATTATTAAAGAATAACTAAATGGAATAGTAGGGTAGTAAGAAACATAGTATTGAATCCCTTTACCCCCTTAACAGAAGCAACACTTCCTAAGAAATTTGCTTCACCTAGTACACTGATGCAAAATGGGAAACGTTAGAAAAATAAAAAAGATTATTCATAACAAACTTTACTCCTAGTAGATCAGAATATTGGTCCATCACATATACTATTCTCACATTATGGTTTTCATAAATTGTGTATCAATATCACCAGACAGAGTATGTCATTAATAGAAGAGAACTGAATCACAGACAAACTAGCAGCCACTGAGTACTATTTAAAATTAAATGCTCTATTGTACACATAGCTGCTTCCTATATTTCTTTTTCTAGTTTGCAAGTTTCAGAGGATATAGGCATGAGAGAGGTTTGTTTTCTTAAAAAATGAAGAATGCAACCTAATAACTTTTAATAATGATGGTTGAGCTGAGAACGTACACATCTGATCATTTCCAGTGAGAGAGGGAGGCAAAGTCAGTTTGAATAACAACCCCAAAATCCAAAATTTTGGTACTGGAACAAAAAGGGAAAAAAAAGACAATTAAAATTACCATTACAAAATATACTCTTGGTGATTAAAACATCTGTTGAATAAATTGAACTTAGAAATACAATAAAGACAACTAACCATGTAATATTTCACAAAAGAACCACCATCATTAACCTGGGAAATTAATAGTGACAATTTGAAAAAATCAACTGGATGTAGCAGGACATTAGACTATGTGAATCTTAACATGATCAGTCAATTAACGTAGGTGCTCTCAAAATGTAGATCAAACTTTAGGCTACTCCAAATAAAGAGCCAAATATCTGCCAAGTTGGGATTGCGTAATTATTACAAAATCAAATTTCAAATTCCTTGTCAACTTTATGCAACCATCTTTTGGATGCCTATAATACTTACAACTTTACTTTCCAAGAGCCATAAAAAACACTAATGGCTTTACATTGAGCTCTCTTTCTATGTTTTGGTTCACTCTCCCTATTTATGCTAGTAACAAGTGAAATTAGAACATCTCTTTGAAGTACTTAATTAGCAATAGAGAGTTCAAGAAACCACCAAAAAAGAATGTTGCAAAAATTTCACTCCTAGTGAGAAATAGCAGTGAGGAAATTAATTATACAGTGCTTGCTAATATATGATGGCCATAAACTATAGGTACATTATATAAAATATGAGACCAAAATTCTGGATTTTCTTGATGCTTACTTCTAAGAAGGCAGCTGACAAAAGTCCACCCTACTGAATTGTATTTTAAGAACCTATGGAGCATGCAATTCAACTACAATCCATAACCATGTTAATGACCTGCCATGCATCTTGAGATTTCTTATTAATTCACTAACGCACACAACAAGGTACGTAAGTTTTAAGCAATTTCAATGCAAACTCATTACCTAGATACCAAGAATCAATTTGATGTGAAGGTGAACCCTTATAATTAATTCGGACAGAATGATGTTAAATAAATTAAGATTTCTATTTTCTTTTAAAAAGATGTAAACCAGTACATCCTCAGCCAAAAAAAGATGTATTATATATACAAAGTGCATAAAATTCCCATACATTTCTGCTTTACCTATCTAAAAAGATCAGTACAATAATTGCAGTGAGAGAGAGAGAGAGAGAGAGTGAGGGAGGGAGGGAGATGAAATTACTTGCAGAGGCACAGTTGCAGACAATCCTTGTACTTTTACTAAAAATATTGTTATAATGGAGTTAAAGAGTTCTATATCTTTCCAAGGATATTTTACATACGAGTAATGCTTGAGACACTAAAAACAAATCCCAAATAATGTGGAAGTGGTTCTTGTTCATATTTGGGCCTACTTTGAACCTCATTTATTTCTTACAAGCATAACAGTGGCATTTTATTTATCACATCATTTGGTGACTCTAGTATTATTGTTTACATTTTAATTAAATGCAAAATATTCACGTGAATCTTTACCCATCTTTCGGACAGAAAAATTGTGTAATAGTATGAGTGCTAGATAAAAAGAAAGAAAGCTGCTTTCAGTCCGTTACTCACCTTTACAAAGAGGGTACTAGGAGCCAATATAGAATGAGCATCTACACCATTGAGATATGCTTTCACCTCAGGTATGCCAGAGCCTGTTGCTGCAGGGGCAATGTAGGTTCAAAGAGCAGCAGCAGCAGCCAAGACCATGTTACAACAAGCGAATGCTGCAAATGCCTGGTAATACCTGCATGTACTGGAGTTAACATAACATCATAGTTACTCAAAAATATATTAAAGTTTGGGAATATCACAAGCATAAAAGTTGTCTCTGGAACGCATAGCAATTAGTAGGTTACTAGGACAATGATTACATCTTCGAAATTTTTATATGTAAATGGTAAAAAATTCAAGAAGATATATTTTTTCAGGTGAAAATATATAAGAAAAACTTTAGCATTTATTTAACACAACTTGAGTTCAAATGTCTTGCAAGAGGTTATACAGTTTCCCTTTTTCTCATCATGATTTTATCCTGCACTCCTAAACAAGGCCCCGTCCCTAACGAAGCATAGTCATGCACTCAAATTTCATTTCAGTGAAAGGTATTACAACGTAACTAAGATGAAATAGCATTGTAAAATTTACCAAGCTATTTTCACTTTTCAGTAATGAGATTCTGAACAGGTTCTACTACATTGCCAGTCCAGTATCTATAAGGCAAGCAATCAATACAAGATATAAAACAATAAACATAAAATATGCATTTCAACCGAAAAACAAAAAAGAATATTTATGTCATGGTTATGTCAAATATTTAAACTTAAAGCTTGAAAGTAGAGGATTAAAGTTCACAAAACATAATCATTAGTTTATCTCATGCAACAAAATCCAAAGATATACGCACCCGAAACAATATAAATAGAATCTTTTAAGAAAGGGAGGGGGCAAAGGTTTTATTGCATTGAAACTCAGAGGGGTACTAAGGCAGTAACAGCTGGGCTTACTTTTCCTGACGCATGAGCTTGTTGGTAAGCAAAAATTTGAAACCAGCAATATTCTCGATAGCCATGTTATTGAAAAAGCCAACTAACCCAATTTTTAGCAAGACTAAGGAATGTTAGATCATATTGAATACAACTAAGATCAATTAAGTAAAAAAATAAAAAAAAAAGCCAAAACAAATGCCTAACCTGTGCTTTCTGCAATTTTACCATCTTTAAATCTCTTGAGCTCTGCCTTCTCACCCCAGAACTTGCGGAATTTGAGAGCCTAGTGAGAGAACATGAGTAAAATCATTACATTCATAAAAAGAAATGATAGACTTATAATTCCAAACAGGTACTCATATACCTCCTCTTTATTATCAGCATCTGGACCAATATCAACAACCCTAAAAGCTTTATCTAAAGAGCTAACTGAAATTCCAATAAGCAATGGCTCTGCATTGAGTGTTGACAAGCCCTGGAGTCACAAACCAAATTTAAACAAGCTGATCTGATACATAAACGTATCTTTGACATGATATGCTAAAGTTAAATACTTGATGCCATACCTTTTCTATGATGCATTCAGATAACAGAGAGCAT
The DNA here is from genome assembly GCA_003254865.1 of Dryas drummondii. Taxonomy (NCBI): domain Eukaryota; kingdom Viridiplantae; phylum Streptophyta; class Magnoliopsida; order Rosales; family Rosaceae; genus Dryas; species Dryas drummondii. Next base: position 269,971 of record QANW01012397.1, read on the forward strand.
GTGAGAGCTCATAAAGGGAAAGATAGCAGAGAAAGAGAGAGCCGAAACCACCTGCAACCAAAAAATAAATAAAATTTTTCAGAAACTAATAGTAGAGAGTTTGTCTAAATTCAACCAAAATTCCCAAAAATAATAGAGAAAATCAGGCTTCCGAAGGAAGAGTATAGCAAGCAAACAAGGTGAATAAAAAACACAAAAAGCAAGAGCGAGAGAGAGTACCTGAGAGAGCTCTCGGAGAACAGAGTCGGAGTTGGATGGGTGTTACACAAAAAGCTAGACGATGGATACTAGGCGGTGGGTGTTGGACGATGGGTGATAGATCTCGTCGTCGATCATTGGTCCCGAGGTCTCGTCGTTCCCTTCCATCGGAGAGAGAAAGTGAAACCCTAGAATTTGGGGGTTTTACAATTTTGGATGAGTGAATCGTGTTTAGGAGGAAGAGAAAAGAGAGCGACATAGAAATAGAGAGATCGAAGGAGAGTTTAATTGGTCGATCTGAGTTTGGTCTCAGTGAGCGAGGGTGAAAGAGAAGGAGCTGAGTTTGGTCTGATGGAGTCTGAGTGAATGTGTCTGCGAGTGAAGAGTTGTCAAGCCTTTGAGAATTTTTGAGAAGCAGGATCGATGAGGTAGAGACCTCATGGATTCTGGTCTGGGGGAATTTGAAGCAAAATCCAGCAATGGCGAGGGCTGCGGGTGAGAGAGAGAGAGAGAGAGCTCGGGGTGAGAGGGAGTGTTTGAGAGGGGGTATCGGGTCTAACTTAAGTCAAAACCTTTAAGTTGTCAAAAAAATTTGTATATTTGATTTTTAGCCGAATTAATTAATATCAGTTAATGTATTAGATATCGGTTATCATAGAATTTTAATTTCTACCCAAAAATTTAGATATCGTATTTGCAAACTTGGCGATATATAAATGTGTTTAGACATCATTTTTAGAAAACTAAAAATCCAACTAATATAAAAAACTTTGACAATATCAATTTTTTTAAAACTGATATTTTTAGTGCTATCTAATGGGATATTTCCTAACAGTGATTGCTGTTGCTCTACATCATTTGAATAAACTGGAACTCCCATATGGTGCACTTTATCATGAGGTGCAGAGGTAGCCATGTGGTACAATTAAATTAGTTAGAGATATTAGAGAGAGAGAGAGAGAGAGAATTAATTCTTCACAATCGATCATATCAGAGAGAGGACGATCGAGCTTGTGAAGGACATCAATATTATGGTGATAAATTAGACCAATCAACCTAACTGATCAGTGAACATCAATATATATATATATATATTGGCATTAAAATCCACTTGAGAAAAAAAAAATATATATATTCAAGCATAATGGATTCTCACTTGCTTAAAATTAAGATAGACGTTTATCATAATTAGTTTTCCCATCAAAATACACATATAAAACCCTAAAATGCATTGATGAGCAAGGGTAAGTTCAACAGTCTCATGTTCAATACCAACAAGCCTTTTGTTTTGTTTTTGCTTTCAATTAACAAACCTTAATTATTTGATAAACGCGCGTGAATCATGCATGCCACACGTACGTACTGAACATATATTAGGAATATGGAAATGTGAAATTGGCAGAAAAGAAAAGGTATGTGGAGATCATCGAGCTAGTGTTACATTTTGACTCCACTATAACCAATCAACTTGGTGAGGCCGTAAGTAATAGCCATGGCCATCAAGCCTCCAAACAGCATCCTAACACAAGACTTTGGCACTGGAGTTCTTCCCAAAATTGCTCCTACAGCACCAAACACCACCAATGCCAAACTAGACACTGCAACCACTACACCAATCATCACCTTGTACTCCTTTATGAATGCAGCTCCTATTAATGGGACTAATCCACCGACTGAGAAAGAAAAGGCAGATGCCACTGAAGCTTGAAATGGATTTGGCAGCTTCTCTTTCTCTTTGCTAGTATCTTGTTCACTCACTCCTTCATTTGAGTGAATCATCTCTATCTCCAATTGAGTGTACACAGACACAAATTCTCCTATTGCCATACTACACGCCCCAGCAACTAACCCTGCAAACCCTGCAAGCAGCATGGCTTTGATGTCTCTTTTGACTGCCCCAACACCCATCATCACTGAAGCAGTAGACACCAGTCCATCATTGGCTCCCAAAATTGCAGCTCGAAGCCACTGCCCCCTCTGAGAGTAGTCAAAATTGCTCTCTTTTCCCTCCTTACATTTCTGTTGCTCTACATCATTTGGATAAACTGGAACTCCCATATGGTGCACTTTCTCATGAGGTGCAGAGGTAGCCATGTGGTACAATTAAATTAGCTAGAGATATAAGAGAGAAAGAGAGAAATAGAGAGAGAGAGAGAGAGAGAGAGAGAGAGAGAGAGAGAGTTAATTCTTCACAATCGATCAGATCAGAGAGAGGGCGATCGAGCTTGTGAAGGACATCAATATTATGGTGATAAATTAGAAAATGGAATACTAGGCACTAGCTTAATGCAATGGACAACCTCATAATTTATTTATTACTTATTTAAATATAACTAATTGTTCTGCTTTGCCTCTTGCAATATTTAAAAGTATAAACATAAAATATATATAATCATGTTCTAATTTTCAATGGTCAATGGCCTTTTGGCCATTTCTCTTTTCTTTTATTCTTTCGTCTAGGATTGATGTCATACGTATATATATATATACTTTTAGTTACTCTTAGATTAATATTTCTTAGTAAATATATTGAAGAAAACTCTTGGCAAACATATAAAACCAATACTTATTTTTATTAACAGAGTTAGGAAGATTGCTATAATTAATGTAAATTATGTGGTTATCCACATACATAATAGTATTTATCTCATGTATTTATCTAGAGATGCAAAACAAGAGATCTTGAGAAGAGTAGTTAATTGACTCTATAATTGGAGAATGGTGAATCTCAAACAGTTTAGAGTAATTGACTCTAGATTAATGAAGGTAGTGTATCTAGGATGTACTGATGAATTGTGAACTGTATATCGATAAAATCATTATACTTCAATACAAGTTCACAATCGTGAAGAATAAGAAGCTCTTAATCATGAGAAGAGTACATGGACACATTTTCCACAGTTGGCCTATTAGACTATAAATGGGCCACTAAGTTTTGATAGCGAACTAAAGTATACCAATGCGAGCCAATAGGCTAAGAGAATAACTTGCCTGCCCCTGTGATAGGGGCAGGTTTGCGTAACAGTAGAGAGAGAGAGAGAGAAGAAGAAGGAGAGAAGAGAGAAAAAGGGAAAGAGGAGAGAGATAGAGAGAGAGGAATACCACAACTGGTATCTTAGGACAGGTAAGTCCCTCTCATAGGGTAAATGGTGGAAGTATATGAACACTATCTTCAAGAAAGAGTTCGCTCTCTGTCCGTATGACAAAGGACAAGGATATTCCCCCTGAGTAAGATTGCTTGTTGAAACTGACCAATCAACATGATAGTATCTATCTTCTTGGAAACCTAAATCAAGCCACAATGTCAATGATCAGATGTGAATGGACAATGATCTATCATCCAAATGCATTCATGGATATATAGGCAGAGCGGCGATATTAAGTCATAATGAGTTGGGTACATTTTATGCTTCAATTATTGGAGTGCATTTAGAATTATTTAGTGCAATAAATTATAGTTTAATTAAATAATTATTTGATCAAGAGATTTGCATCAAGAATAATTAACCTAGTTAGTAGCCAATTGGAGGTCCAAGAGATCCCAATCTTAGCCTATGTGAAAATAAAGAGTGTTTAAGGATGCGTCTATTAACGTTATACAGAATGATTTTCAAAAACGATTTAAAAAAACGAAAACGAGAAATTGAATTATGCATGTATTTTCGAGATCTGAGAATGCATTTGGTAGCTTAACCCGAGAACTGCTTTATGAGAATAAAAACAGTGAAAACATGTTTGGTACAGTGAACAGAAAATAGTAAAAACAGTAAATATGTATTTGGTAAAAATATTTTTGAAATATGTTTTTTAAGAAATTTTTATTCTTTTTTAATAAAAAAACATAACAATATATTTTTTATTACTATTACTTTGCCTTTTGTTTACAAATATGTTAGTAAAAAAAAAATATATATATATATATACAAGTTACTTCTCCAAAAAATAACTAAAAACTACCTTAGATTAAATAGAGTACAGTCATCCTGTAACACCCGAACCTCAGGCCCATAAATACACCGAAACACCAAACATTTAAACCTATTTTCTCTTTCTTTTGAGCCATGCTGTTTGTACCCAAAAATGACACTTGGGTTATTATTGGCCATTTTTCATATTGGTCATTTCTCATGTTGGCCATTTCTCATGTTGGCCATTTCTTATATTGGCCATTTCTCTCATGTTGGCCATTTCTCATATTGGCCATTTTCGTGTAGTGGCTAAGAATATTTTCTTGGCCCATATACTCTTATTTGGTGGCCAACTCATTTTGGAGCCAACATGGCCCACGACCCAAAAAGAAGTTTTTAAGGCCAGTAATGAGACTATAAAATAGATGAACCCGTCTCAATAAAGGGGCCGGTAGAGATTTCCACGGCCCATTCGCATAATCAACTCCGAAAAATGAGTCCAAAATTACTAGGAAGCCAAATCAAGCAATGAGTCCAACTTTAGAAATAATTCGGAAAGTTTTACGAATAAGTCACCTAGATCGACAAGGACTCAATACAATCAAATAAAGGAATCCTACTATGGAAAGAATTTCAATCCTCATCAATAACAAAACTTGGCCGCCAAGAAGAAATCTCACAAGTTCGAGTCCTACTAGGAGAAGGAAGATGATTTCGGGCCAGGAAATGACCCATTATCTAGGGTTGTATCCTAGCACCCTTATAAATAGAGGCATTCGAGAGAAGAGAAGAGGACACATTTAGCATCCAATACACACAGATACTCAAATCTCAAGAATCTCTCAAAGTTCTTTTGCTTTCAATTTCTTTTTAGTTGCTACCATTCGAGTTGCTTTTAGGTTTCTCATAACTTTAGTCTCAAGATCATTAGGTTTGTAGCTCTGCCATTGCCTTCACAAGGATTGTGGTATCAATTTATTTTATGCACTTTAGTTTCATGCAATTGGATCGTTTCTATTTTAATTCATGTTCAAGTTCTTTATTCAATACATAGATGTTTATTTTGTTCATTGTTCTTTTTAATATTGAAGTTGATTTAGTTGGCAATAATAGCATTGAGTTTCAGTATCATTTTATCGTCCATAGTTTCTTTTATCTTTTTGGCCAATTTCATCATTGCATTCACGAATTCAACAATACTGTTCTAAGGAGGCCGAGATGCGACTCAGACTCTGATTCCGACTAAAGCCTTGTCCCCGAGGCTAGAAAAGAATCCAGGCCAAGAGTGGTTCTTAGCTTGGCCGCACAATCGTTAGATTGGATTTCAGATTTAAGCGCAAAACCCCAACATTACCATCCCAATTTCTATTGTGGCCTAGTTTGATGCCCAATAGTGGCACGCCCCGCACACTCACATCCAAACGGACCAAAAATCACTTTTGGCCAACCTTGGCTAAAAAAAAACTAGTGAACATATTTTGGCACGCCCGGTGGGACCTTATTTGTTGTCTTTACTAACGTTGCATGGTTGCTAATACTCGTGCGTTTCCAAATCGTGATCAGGAGAATCCTTACCGTAACCCGATTCCTTATCGTGATCCAATGACGGAAGAATCAAGCCAACCCGAGCAACCAACCCGCTGGCAAGGTGACCGGTGCTGTGAATCCAAGCAATCATCCTAACCTCGATTCTGGAAAGAAGCCTCAAGTTAGCCAACAAAGCGGGAATGATCACGTTCCGACCTTTGTGGACCAAGGAGTGGACCAAAAGAATCAGGATGGATCATATGATGAAGTTACAATTGAAGATGTACCGGAGAAAATCGGTCCTCTATTCCAGCCGAATCCGGCTACTATAGAAGATGTCCAACAACTTATCAATTTGGTGAGGGAGGAAAGTCGGGTCACCCAGACTCATCTACAAACTGTGGCCATTCAGGTGAACACTACGTTAGACCGGATTGAACAGACTAATAATGTTATGGCCAACAACATTGCTGGTATGGGTACCCAAATCGGACAACACATTGTCCAAGCTCTTCAAGGGGGTCAGGGCCAGAATCCACCCATGGCCAATCAAGTGCAAATCCCTGAACCCTATAGACCGCCACCTTTGGCAAATCAACCACGAGCTCATTTAGGTTTGGGGGGCAATGGTAACGGCCAGAATAATGGCCGGGCCCAAAACCAAGGGGGCAACCATCAAGCGGTCAACAACTTTGCTGGGGCATTCAGGTCGGACTCGGCCAAGCCCCAGTGGGAATTGATAGGAACATGATCGAGATGGTCGTCCAAGACATGTATGGACCTCTAGCTAGGAGAACAATCCCACCGGTATACCGAAGACCTTACCCTGACTTTGTGGACCAAACGAAATACCCAAGAGATTTTAGGGTTCCTGATTTTACTTTGTTCTCCGGTCAAGATTATCTATACTCTATTGAACACATAGGCCGATTCACGGCCCAGTGTGCTGAAGCTGCAAACAATGATAATCTGAAACTTAAGATGTTTCCCAACTCACTCACTGGAGCTGCTTTCACCTGGTATGTTAGTCTGCCGGTCAACTCGGTTCCAAATTGGCAAACTATGGAGCGAATTTCCATGAACAATTCTATCGCCATGAACCAGAAGTATCAATGGCCGACTTAGCCCGTTTGGTGCAAAATTCTGAAAAATCAGCTCAAGGGTATATTTCTCGATTCAGGCTTGCAAGAAGTAGATGCACTGTCCCTTTGCCTGAGAGTGAATTTGTGAAATTAGCCCAGAATGGCTTGTCTTTGGAGCTTCGGAAGAAGTTTGAGGGAATGGAATTTGGAGACCTTTATGACTTAGTTATAAGGGTGGATAAGTATGAGGCTATTATGAGGGAAGAGCGTCAAAAGAGGATGGCCGCCAAGGCTGCATGGAACAAGAATAAGTTAAGTGTCCAAATGGTGGACATGGAAGAGGAGCTGGAACAACTTGACACTGAGTCGGATGAGGAATTGGCCGAGATCAATGCGGCCGAGATTGTTATTTCCAAGCCACATGTGTGTAAGGCCTTAGTAAAGGCTTCTAAAGACCAAAAGGCACAAGTGAGTTTTTATTCCAAGCAAAAAGAGTCAGCTACTAGAACGTTCACCTTTGACTTCTCAAAGGCTGAACAAATATTCGATCAATTGTTGGCCGAAAAGCTCATCAAGCTCACCAACGGTCAAATAATGCCACCCAGTAATGAGTGTTGAGCTCATTTTATATATAATTTTTATCCTTAAATCTTACATTTTTGTCTATTTCTTTTAGCAATTTTTAGTGTTTTAATCCTTATTTATTTTTTTCTAGTCAACTAGTGGGTTTATTAGTTTTATGTTTTAATGTTTATTTTAGTTTCTATTTTTTTAAGTAGTATATTTTGTATTTTTTTATTTTGCAGGATGAGAAATAGAAAGCCCAATAAAAGAATGAAGGAATGAAGTTGCAGTGGCCCAAATTCATGCACAAAGCCCAGCCCAATCTGCCGGCCCATCATGCAGGCCCAATCACGCTGAAGCCCGGCCCATCTTGAGGTAGCCGAAGAGTCATAACACACCAGCCCTTTCCGCCTCTCTCTTCAGTTGATTAATCAAGCTCCAGCCAATACAAAAGTGCCACGTGACCATCAGTTTCTTCCGCCCAGCAAACAAATCAACCAATTCAGTTGATTAATCAAGCTCTCAGCCAACTGCAAGGCGACACGTGGGGCAGCCATTCTCTCTTCCGCAATTCAGCATCCATCCGAGCCAGCAGCCGAGCCAACTTCGCTTCTTTCTCTCTCCCTCATGTCGGTTTCCAGCCACCAGCCGCAAGCCAAGCCGCACGCATCTGCATCTGTGCCAAAGAAATCAGGCGAATTGCTTGATTAATCAAGCGTTCAGCCACTCAGCAGGCGACACGTGTCCCACCTTCCAGACCTCTCCAGCTGCTTCCCGATTTTTTCAGCACATCCTCAATAGCTGTCACCAGCTCTCTCCCCCTGATATTTTCTACCCTACTATTTGCCTATAAATAGGAACATTTAGTCCACTATTCATATCTGGAGTCTAGAATTTTAATTTGCTGCCTCTTCTAGTATTCTCCTAGGATTTCTCTCTCAAGCCATTTGGCTATGATATTTGAGAGAGAATAGGATGTAATTTCTCATGCATTTTATTTAATGAAAGTTTAATATTATGTCACTCTTCCCTCTTCTCTCTTCTTTTTTTCCTTTATTTATTTTATGCCTTTTATTTTATGTAAGTTCTTTATGTTATTGTTAACTTTAGTATTATGTCTCTATTCTTTCTTCTTCTAGTCTTCTATTTACTTTATGTCTTTTATTTTATGTAGTTATTATTTTATTGTTAGTAGTGTTATTTATTTTATTGTTCTTTAAATTTCATGCTCATTTACCTCTTTCTTTATTTTTATTTAAGATATAAGATCATGGGTGGTCACTAAACCCCTTTACCTTGGTAAGGGGGAAGCACCACCATGAACATTATTAAATGAGGTCTTTATGTTAATTTTCCCCTTGTTTAAGATCTTACAAGCCTAGATTTTGATATTAAAATGAGATAGAGATCCTCTTTTCACCCATAATGTCATATATTATGGGTTGTTAGATCCTCTTTCTACATTTTAGCTTTATGTTTAATTGTCTTAAATACAAACTTTTTGAACTCTAGTTGTTCCTTAGTTTTGGTTCACTTGAGTTACTTAAAATTGTATTCTCTAAGCAAAATCAAAATCTACCATATAAACCTTCAACTTTTGTGCTTAATTCATATTTGTCTTTGCAATAGGGCATCAAGTGACTCTTGGGTGCCCTACTTTAAGGGGAAATTACTAAAAATCTCATTTAATATGTTCATAAGTGGTGTAGAACCCTAACCTTGGTTCTTATACCATTGTTAAGGTTTTAAAACCAAAAAGTTGTTATTTTTATTTCTAGATTTAATATTTCAATTCTTACACCTTTATTTACCTTGTTCTCTTTTCATTTACTTCATTTGCCTTTTAACTTAGTTGCTACTTTATTTACTTTTTAATTTAGTTGCATTTTATTTTTAATTGTCTCACAAACCAACAAAATTTCCAAACTAGGTTAGCTTTAAATTAACTTAAGTTTAAGCTTAGTGTATCGTTTT
>QANW01012409.1:11340-30383 GCA_003254865.1 Dryas drummondii
ACAAGAATGCTCTAAAACTAACTTGTTAGTAAGTTAATACAAAACTAACTACCATATTGGACCCACTGCACAATGTAATTTCAAAATCCGAACCGTATATTTTTTTTAGGCCCTACTTCAAAGATCATCCCTGTAAAAAATCTTCAAAATCGGAAGTCATTTAGTCATTTGATTATAATAACAACTATTTCTATGCTTTTATCGAAAATACTGATCGTCTATTTATTTGATCTCAATTAGATGACTACATGATTTTCGATTTAGTTGATTTTTTACAATGATGATCTTTGAAGTAGAGCCTAAATAATTGATGGTTCGGATTATGAGATTAGTGATGTGGTGGGCCCAAAAGCATGGTTAGCTTCGTATTAACTTGCTAATTGGTTAGTTTTAGAGCACTTCTCTAACTAGTAAATTATACTTAAATCCTCATTGGAAAATAAAAAATATATAAGATCAACATCCCTTGATAATGTGATATTTTAGTCTACACAACTATAATACATGACAAAAGTTAAAGTTAATAGTGTACGTAGATAATAATAATTATACGCATTTAATAATTTAATATAAATTATTAACTATCATCAGTATGTCACATATTCTACGATCACACACAAAAAATGTCTATCACTTTGCTTAACTCTAGTGGTACAACTTATAGCTAACACTTCTGACTTAAGCTAGGCAGCCACCACAAATAATTAAACACAAAATCAAATATAAAAATAAAAAATATAAGTACTGAATCTTAATTATTTTATTTCAAATGAGTTTTTACCCAAAAAAATAAAATAAAAACAAAGCCTAAGCCCATTTGGTAGCTCTTAAGTTTTAGTCCACTACTTTGATATAGTAGATGACATCTAATTTCCCTTCTATAAAAGAAAGTCATGAGTTTAAAACTCAATGGACAACAGTTGTTTGAAAAAATGTCTTAGTCCACTATAATGGATGTATACACTGGTTGTGCTTGTCTCTCTCATTATATACCGAGAGATACTGAGTGCATAACTGGTAAAAAAATTTCTACCAAACTCAACCTCCATCCCTCTTCTGAAATAGGCCCGGGCCCACCCCAATTTTATTAGTAATCTGACTCGAAGAAAAAACCGAAAACAGCCATACTTCAAGAACAACCCACACACATGAAAACGCCAACAGTTCCCATGAAAACGCCAAAACCTTAGAAAAAGAAAAAAGAAAAAAAAGGAGGCATAACCATACCTCAACACCACGGCCAAAAATCCATAGAAAATACTCAAAAATGATGACTTATGAATTGAAGTTTTTCTTTTTCAGTATGCTATGATTTGAAGTTGTTTATTCATTTTTAAAAATTTAAAATGATCAAATAAACCCACACACCATAATAAATGCTAATATAGAAAGATGAGTTTAGGAAATGAATAAATGAAAATTTGTTAAGAAAATATGAAAGTCAATAAATGTAATTTGTAATTGGCATTTTACTGACATGTACATAAGTTAAAAGGATTGCAAAAATAAAATAAAAAAAGTGCACAAGTCAAAGAATCTAAATTAGGATTGAAAAAGACAAGGTTTTGGTAAAAATGTAAGGTGACAATACAATTGAGAAACGATTATCAATTTATTCCTATGCACTCCTATTTTTAATAGTTGGGTTTTAAGCGAAGGATTTCTTCGAAAATAGAGAGAATGTGCATATGGGGATGACTTAGAAGGCAAGTCAGACACCTCTACAAAGCTTAAAACTTGCAATCCTCCAAAGATTGCAGAATATGGCAAATAGAGAGAACAAAAAAACATGCAGATTATATACTTATCATAAAACAGCCACACTGAAAGGCAAAACCTCCTACAATAATCATAAACTGCTCCTCTCTTTTCACAAGCCTTAAAATATTCATAAACAAAAATTATTCTTTTTCCACACTAACACAGATATATAGAAACTCTCTCCATTTAACATAAAAACAAGTTTAACACTATTGCTCTAACCCTCCATTCGGATGATGCACCTGATAGACTTTCCTTGGAGCATGAGGTCAAATGCTTTGTTGATCTCTGAGAAAGGGACTGAGTGAGTGATGAATTTTTCCACTTCCAGCTCCTGCATCATCAATATAAAAAGATGATCAGTTTCACATCATATGATGAGAAAAACAGGCCTGCAACACTTCAAACAGCAAACAAACAATAACTCATTAACCCGTCAATCTGTGTAGGAGCATCCGACCCAAAGTCGAAAGACCTAAAACCTTACATATTTTTACACAAGGCTTAGAATACTCTCAACACAAAGCCTTTTCATGAACCTTGTAAAAATCCCACATTAGTTAAATACAATTTTTCATAATTACAGGTATAGACCTCTGCACCTAAGGATTAAGGCTTTATGCAAACACCATAAAATTTGTATAGGCAAAATCATTGGTAGGTTTGAATACTATTGTTTCACAAACATGCATGCTTGGTTGAAAAGAAATATGAAGTTACCTTATTCATGTACTTCTCCACAATACCAGGTAAGTCACTGCGAGGTTTGTAGTTACCAAAGAAGGTACCCTTAAGAGTCCTCTCATTCAAGAAATTCACTGGATGGGTTTTGAATGCATCATCTTTACTTGGCACGCCCACAAGTACAGCAACACCCCAACCCTAAATTAAGAGAAACAGAAATTCAATTTTAAATTTCATAAAGCAATGTGATTGCATATATATTACAAGTACCTTATAAAATTAAACAACACAAGAAATGCTTACATCATGAACACATTCAAATGCGGAGATCATCGCCTGGATGTTTCCAATGCACTCAATACTTCGATCCACTCCACCGTTGGTCATCTCAGCAATGACCTTTTCATCAAAACTTAAATGGTAGTCTCTGTAAACGATTAATCATTAGCATTTCAAGTACAAGGGAGAAGTCATTATGCATTATTTTGCTTCAATAAAATCAGCATTGTAAACATATTAATGCAGGCATGACAATCTTTGGATTACTTCCTCAACAGGTCATGTCAAGGGGAACATATATGGAAGAAAAAGACCAACGCTGTTGACCATCCATTCCAAGAAAATTATAAGATATTCATGTTGGAGTGCAAGAGGCTAAATGAGTAGTGCAAATAGTTCTAACCAAGAAAATGATTCGAAGAAAACTATCCCTTGTACCTTGAATTATGCTAAACATAACACCAAAGATAGCATAAAGATGAACAGAAGCTCACAAAATAGAGATCTGCGGAAAATTGTCGGTAACTAACCTGTTGAACCGGTTTGTTATGATCTTTTGGATTCACAAATTCATTCACGCCAAACTTTTTGGCTGTCAGTAAGTACAGAAACAATGATCAATCAGTGAATTACAATTTAATTTTAGTCAAATATGATGCAGAGAAAGTCCTTGAATATGTGCAGATATTTAATTACATTGACTCTACCTTCCTCAAATCGGTCGGGATTAAAATCAACACCAATGATTCTTGAAGCCCCTGAAATCCTTGCACCTTCAGCAGCCTAAGAAGTAACAAAAACAGCCAAGAAAATCACCACTATACTCCAAAATAGCCAGATGCAACATAACAGAGAAGCAATAAGGACAACTTACAGCAAGACCAACAGCACCCAACCCGAAAACTNAACAGCACCCACCCGAAAACTGCAACTGATGACCCTTTTTCGGTTTTGCAACATTCACAGTGGCACCAAGACCTTTAAGCACATAAAACAAATTGATTACTACAAACATAAGTAAAGAAGCAGTAATTTGTGAGTGTAACCATTAAAATGTGACAACTAGTCTTTGAAACCTGTGCTTATTCCGCAACTAAGAATACAAACTTTGTCCAGAGGCGCTGCAGGGTTGATCTTGGCAACAGAACCAACATGTGCAACAGTGTATTCGCTGAAGGTAGAGGTACCAACAAAGTGATATATTGGCTTTCCGTCCTTGGAGAACCTGGTCTTGCCATCATGGATCATAGTACCCCTGTCAGTATTGATCCTCAGGAGATCACACATGTTGCTTTCCTCGGACTTACAGTGTGCACACTCCTTGCATTCCCCAGTGAACACAGGGAGGACATGGTCTCCCAGTTGAAGTTCAGTTACACCCTCACCTACGCTTTCCACAATTCTAAACAAAAAAATCCAATCAAACAAAATTTCAAAAGGTAAACATACTGCATACAACAGAAGCGGAAACGTAATTAATTACACTATTGTGTAGCCTTAACATTCATAAGTATGCATACCCTCCAGCTTCATGACCGAAAATTCGAGGGAACAGCGGTTGTTGTCCCTGTGACACAACATAGATGCTTCAGTTCCAACATATCACATCAAAACCTTAAAGGCTTGCTTATCTTGTACATATAATTTCTCAGTAAGAAAATGCCATGTATAAAACAAAATACAGAATTAATTGGGTAGATTATATTAATTGGGTAGATTATCTTGTACAAATTATGAATGAAAAACAGAAGAACTTCAACAATCAATTGCAAGTTATGGAACTAGGCAATATTAACATTGCTAAATCATGCTTGGACAATATAGTGAGCAATTGGGTAGATTATATAAAAAGCATTCTCTTGCTCTATCATACTAATGCAATGTCCAAGAAAAGTTTAAATTTTTTACTTTGGCTTCCCAGAAGTAGACATCAGTGTGGCAGAGAGAGGTGAAGAGGATCTTCAAGCGAACTTCATTGTTCTGTGGTGGTGCCACCTCCACTTCCTCAATTACCAGCGGGGAAGTTCCCATGCCACTGCAGCTACAATCCACATATTCCAATGTGATTAGTAACAAATATATGGACAAGATCAGTATTATTACACAAATAACTGACTAGAGGATCAAGATTGAAAAATATTCTAAAGGAAAGTTTTAAATTATAGAGAGTAATAGAAACAAAACTTAATTAGCAGATGCTTCAGAGCATTCTCAAGAAAAGTAACTAAATTTGTTTCTCTTTCTTCTATTCATCAATTTTAGAAACTTTCGAAACTAAAATTAACAATCTCATAAAATTTAAGAAATCCCAAATAAAAGTAACTCATCATCATCATCGGTTGACTTGTAAAATACTTGAAATAAAAATTAAAAACATAGAAAAAAGGAGAAATTTGGAAAAAAGACCTTTTTTTTAACACACTAAAGACTTTTAACCCACTTTTGATAAAATAAATAAGCACCAGTATCTAGATGACAAAATAAGCACCAAGGATCATGTAAATTTCAAATCCAAAGAAAAAAGATCAATATGAATCTAATATGAAATGAAACCAAGGGTATAAGCACCCAAGACTGATCACCAACACTATTAAACAGTAAAATGAAGGAGACCCATTATCAGAAACAGAGAACCCAATAATAGGAATCACTGAAAAATGATGAATACCCACATTTTAACTCAAATTAGAGAATCTAACAGAAGTGCTTCACAAGAAAACATGATCGCAGTGATGAACATCAATATCTAAGTAACATAGCATGTCCCAAATAAAGGAAAAAACTCATTATCAGAAACAGAGAACCCAACAATGGGTGTGACGAAAAATAATCAGATTGATGAAAAAGTAATTTCCTTTATCAGAGACAAAAATACATAAGCATGGAACAATTAAAAATCAGATGATAAATTGCAAAGTTTGATCATGAGACTACAGAATCTAACAAAAAGGTCTTAACAAAAACATGATCAGATTTGAGTATAATTGGCTCGGATGGTTTACCTTTGCACTTAATAACCTGACCAGCTGTAGACATTGCAGAAGAGCTAGTTGTTGTGATGTTTGTGTTGAGTATGATTGACTTGAATGTTTACGCTAGTGGGCATATTAACTGCGGACCACCAAAACCGGCCGAACCGCACCGCAAAAAAATTGTAAAAAACGGCGTTGACCAAAAAAAGTCACACTGCCAAAAAAATTGAACCGCACCATTTCTCTTCGGTTCCAGTTTTGATTCTACACCTTATTTAACCGCACCGAACCAAACTGCACCGCATATTTGCAAAAAATATATTTTTTTATATTTTTATACACATATTGTTATATACACTATTTTATATATTTTTTTATATATATTTATACTATTTTTATATACTTTTTATACACTTTTTGTACACATTTTTGTACATTTTTATATACTTTTTAATTAGGATGGGTTTGCATCATTAAATAATTAGACTTAGGCTTAAAAAAATAAGTGTGAGGCCCCATTAGGCCCAGAACCGTGGTGAGAACCGCACCGCACCGCATTCAAGATGGTTTGGTTTGGTTCGATTTTTTTATTTTTTTCACGGTTTTAAGTATCGAACCACACCATCCATTCATGTCTGGCGCAGTGCACGATTCTGAAAAAAAAAGTGAGTCGAACCACACCGCGCCCACCCTAGTTTACAGTCTCTCTTGGTTGTAGAAATCGAGTGTGTGGATGACAGTATTTATAGTGTGAGTAAAACCACCGTTCAAGAAAATGGAGTCTCAAATGTACAAGAATACCATTTGCTTTCAAGAGTTATTACTTTGTTTCTTTGTGCACAAGTGTAGTTGTAAAACCCACTGAAAATAAGATCTTTTCTGTTTCTGTTTCTGTTTGGCCAAAAAGCCATCGGCACCTTTGTTTCTGAGGCAATGCCACTTGGCCTACCCTTTTGTGGGTTATTCTTCTTTTGGAAAGAACGTGGCATACTGATCTTGAATTTAGGGCCCAATTAGCAGTTTAGGACAAGTACGTGTCCTCCAAGCCTTTTCAAATTTGTGGACAGTGATGTGTCTAATGAGTGGATGTTCTCTTCATGCACTCAAGACAGTTGTCCTTCATGGCCATAACATCTCTATCGGGCAGTGGAGATAGGTTTCACTTAAATGGTAGAGACTAGAGAACGCAAGGGTATGACTGTTGTTGAGTATACAAGAATTTTTTATTTGGTCCGATCGGTCCTCGTACCGACAAGGCAAGAATTTTTTGTTCCAAGGATATTTGTTTTGGGCTAAATTGGTTGTCTTGGGCTTGGTATATCACACGGTTGGTACCCACTAGGCATGAGGTTGACTAGATTGAGGTCCTCTATTTGGTGAGAGGTGGTCATGACTCATGACTTTAGAGTCGGTGAGCTCTGCTTGGTACGTGCAAGCCTGCAAGGTATGGCTGCCATACTATGGCACCAACATAATTGGACAAAATTAATTAAAATTGTAATGAAAGGTTTACCACCAAAGAATAGATTAACTTAGATTAATAATTAAAATTAGCCTTTGAACATATTTTGTGAATTAGATTAATAATATAATTAAATAGATTAACTTAAATATAGTAATAAAGATGAAATTGATTACTTTCTCTAAAAATGTGATCATGTAAATCTACAAAAATTTTAACTAAAATCACAACCTCTCCTCGATAAAAAAGATAAAAATAAATAAATCTAAAGCATTGCATGTCTTGTTAAAATGACACTCAAAAATTTAATTTTGAGAAACAATATAACTACCACCTATGCAGAAGATATATATATATATATATATATGGTGAGAATTTATTTATTGAAAATCCGAGAAACAAATTTTATAAACATTAGAAATTCACTCAAATAACTACTCAAATTTTTGACCTTCATCTCAGCCTTAACCAAAAGAGTTTAGAAATTCATAATTAGCAAAAATCGCAAGTAAAATCCAACATGTACAATCAGAGAATAATAAAGAAGATAGAAGAAATCAAACCCCTTTGACATGGAGCAATTATTTTCTCCTTACTTTAACTATTTACTTCAAGCTAATGAAAATCTCCCTCTTTCGAGTGTTGTCTCTCTTCCTCTCTAACATGTGCTGCTCCTGAAGATCTTGTTTTCTTACCGTCAAGTCCCTTGTCTTAGTTCTCAACTGCTATATGCATGCATCTTCTGTTCTCTTGCCTTTTGGGATGTGGCCTTTTGCTTCATCAATTGATTGATGAGTTTTTTTAGAATGTGGGCATGCATTTTGAAAGTGTGTTACTTTTCTGTGTACAACATTACTCATGATGACGACATATCCACATATCCCTAGAGGTGAACACGGGTCGGTTTGGTTCGGTTTAGTCCCCAAACCGTAGACTAAACCAATGCCTTCGGGTTGGTGATTTTTCAAACCAAACCAACCCAATGGAAGTGAAAAAATCGAACCAAACCAAACCAATTAAAGTCGGGTTGGGTTGGTCGATTTGATCGATTTGGGCTTGACCCAAAATACAATAAAAATTTAGGCCCAAATCAGAAATGAATGAAACTTTTTTTAAGTTATAAAATTATTATGTCTCTATTTTCTACACATAAACCCAATTCAGTACATGTCTGCTTTTACAGTGGAACGATTACAATCACACATAAAATAAGAAAGTCATATATGTGAAATATTAATATTAATATATTAAAGAATAAAGCCATGTGAAAGATTAATATTAACTTATTATGATATTAAAGAACATAGGCCATGAAACTAGGGAATGTGAGATGAGTTCTCATTACTTTGAGCCTTTGACCATTCTAAACAAGGTGAGATGAGAAATTAGACATGTGAATATTTAATTTAATTTAATTTTTTTTAGGTTGGGTTGGGTGGGGTTTGATCGGTTATTTGGAGCCTCAACCCGCTAACCAACCCATCTGAGGTCGGGTTATGAACCGACCTCTCTAAATTAGGTGTTAGAAACCGAACCAACCCAACCCATTTTGGTTGGGTTGGTCGGGTTGCATCAGGTTGTGTCCACCCCTACACATCCCTTCTTAAATTACGCAATCTTACACGTTTCACTACAACAAAAATCATATAACTTGACAGTACATTAATTGACATTTTAGTGAAAACTGTCAATTTTAGTGCTCACCTTTGACATTTTTTAAAAAGCATCACCTATATACCATCATCTTTGCGCTTTTTAAAAACAATACATATTATGTTTTGTTTATATTTATTTAAATCCGTCAATTACTTATCAATTTTACTTTGGAAATTTCTTGCAATAGCAGGAGAAGGGGCGTTGCCTCTTTATTTCACTCCAAAAATTTCCAAGTCTTTGTCTCTTTTTCTTTACATACCCAAATTAGAACCCTTGATTTCTCATGTTGTCTTCTCTTTTGAAATTCTCAAGGGCTTCTTACTCTCTCTTCTCAATTGCATGCCTTACATTGTCTTAATTTCTTTACATACCCTGGATAAAGGTGATACATTATTACACCCAGACCATCTAGCTCTCCAGCATACAAATTAACTTCCCAATATGATAGGTTATTTATTTTTATTTGTTTTCTATACATTCTTCCAATGATTTCTCCCTTGGGCCAGAGCATAAAATTACTTAATATAATTTAAATAATTGAAATTTTTTGAAAATAATGGATATCTGTATAACAAAACATAACGATTTTTAAATCAAAAAATTTATCTCTGAGTCTAGACAAGGAGAAGCTACAGAGAGGACCAAGGTGAGGCACCCAAATGAGGCAAGATGAAAGGTCCTGGAGAGGAGCTGGCCAAGGTGACCGAAAGGGTGCACTGATCAGGAGGGAGACAAATCAGGTTTCTTACACGCGACAATAGAAAACTTACATACCCCTGAATGTGTCTTACTCAGAGATCTTGCAACAAATTGAGGACATATATGCTGCCTCCTCTTGGGGAACGAAAGAGCCTGGTTCGATAAAAGTTTATTAAGAAGTACTGTTGTGACTTCCACAAAGACCATGGGCACGACACTGAGTTTTGCGTGGCCCTAAAGAAGGCTGTGGAAGAATTGGCCAAGACGAAAAAGATAGACAGGTTCCTGGAGAGGAAAAATGATACTGAGGAGGAGATGGCGCCTCGATGACACCAAGTGCATATGGTTAGCAGTTGTGGAACCATTAGTGGGGGGCCAAGCCTAGCTGGGAATTCAAATTGAGCGCGGAAGGAATACACCGGATGGGCAAAGACTCTTCAAGACGTCCAAAGTGTCAACCTCCAAGTTAAGAAGGGGAAGACAACTCCATGGGAACCTATAACCTTTACCAAGAGAGATAAAGATGGGTTCATGTTCCCCCACGACGACCCACTTATGATCGAGACGGTCATAGCAAATTGCGACATCGAACATGTCTTGGTGAATGGTGGGAGCTCAGTAAACATAATTTTTGCTGGAGCCTTTGACGAGCTGAGTGTTGGGCGTGAAAGGTTTGACCGCCTAGTAACCCCAATCGTTAGTTTTTCAAAAGAGGTGGTACAACCCCTGGGGAGTGTGTATATGCCAACTACTATGGGAAGTCACCCATGCACAAAAACAATAACTGCAGGGTTTTTGGTGGTGGATTGTCCTACAGCTTATAACGTGATCCTAAGAAGACCCGCGTTGAACCAGCTCAATGCCTTTGTGTCTTACCGCCAATTCTTGATTAAGTTTTCGACTCCCCACGGAACTGGGGAAGGGAAGGGAAAGAAAATCAAGTGGGTGCTAGGTCATGCTATGCAACGACATCTAAGGGCAAGATAAAGGCACAAGAATCATGTGCCATAAGCAAAGAGCAAGGACCCTCACATATGAGCAGCCCTGAGGACCCTAAGGGAGACGAAATTAAGCTGCAACCAAAGCCCGTGGAGGACTTGGATGAGAAAACCATTTCAGAGGACTACCCAGATAGGTTAATCAGAGTAGGCACTCAGCTTCCTGCTAACATCAAGGACGAGCTAGTGTGCTTTCTTAGGTTGAATGTAGAGGTCTTCGTATAGTCCTATGAAGACATGCCTGGCATCTTGCTTGATGTCATAGCTCATCGTTTGAGCATTGACTCACACTTCAAGGCGGTGCACCAAAAGCGTAGGGTGTACGAGACAGAGTGATACGAGGCAATGAAAGAAGAAGTAGAAAAGCTGAAGAAGATTGGTTTCATTCAAGAGGTGGACTATCCTGACTAGTTGGCAAACGTACTGATGGTAACGAAAGCTAATGGTAAGTAGCGAATGTGTGTCGACTTTACTAACTTGAATAAAGCGTGCCCTAAGGATAGCTTCCCACTACTAAGGATAGACCAGCTGGTGGATGCCACAGCGGGTCATGAGTTGTTGAGATTCATGGATGCTTATTCCGGGTACAATCAAATTTTGATGCACACCACTGATCATGAGCACACGTCCTTCATCACGGACCGAGGACTTTATTACTACAAGGTTATGCCCTTTGGGCTAAAGAATGCTGGAGTTACCTGTCAGCGGCTAGTAAACCACATGTTTGCTGACTACATAGGTAAGTACATGGAGGTTTATGTGGATGACATGTTAGTAAAAAAAAGTCAAGGTTAGCGACCACGTACAAAACCTATCAGAAATGTTTTCAGTATTTGAAGAAGTATAACATGCGATTGACTCCGACAAAGTACGCCTTTAAAGTCAGCTCAGGAAAGTTTCTAGGGTTCATGGTTAGTTAAAGAGGCATTGAGGCCAACCTAGAAAAGATTCAAGCCCTAATAGAGATGAAATCACCAAGGACCCAAAATGAGGTTCAAAGCCTTACATGCAAGGTAGTGGCCTTAACAAGGTTTGTTTCCAAGGCCACCGACCGTTGCACCCCTTTCTTTAAAACTTTAAAGGCAAGGACAAAGATGGTGGACTAGATTCTAGAATGGGTGCAGGTGTTTCAAGATCTAAAAGAATACATGGGGAAAGCCCTTCTTCTTTCTAAGCATGTGATTAGGGAGAACCTATACATGTACATGTCTGTGTCCAACACCACTATTAGTTATGTGTTGATTAGGTTGGAGGGAGGTGCGGAACACTCTGTCTATTATGTGAGTTGAGCGCTGCAAGAAGCGAAGACTAGATATCCAGAGATAGAGAAGTTGGCTCTGGCCCTGGTGGTATCAGCCCGCAAGCTCCGCCCATACTTTCAAGCTCACCCCATCATTGTGTTAACAAACCAACCCCTGAGACGTTCGAGTGGTTGGTCAAATGGTCAATTGAATTAGAGGAGTTTGATGTCGAGTATCGACCAAGGCCCTCCATCAAAGGACAGGCCGTGGCCGATTTCATCTCTGAGTTTACATACTTACCGAAGGATGAGTAGCAGACAATCCCTATGGAAGTCGTAAGGGCATTAGAACCTAAGGGAATACTAAGCGACTATCCTATCTAGATTTTACATGTTGATGGCTCTTCTAATCCGATAGGGTGTGGAGCCGGGCTAATCCTTGAAACTCTCGAGGGGTCTACCATAGAGGTAGCGCTGCGCTTCAAGTTCAAAGCATCTAACAATGAGGCAGAGTACGAGGCGATGATCGTAGTGTTGAGACTTGCACACCATTTTAGAGCAAAACAGCTTTGGGCGTACAATGATTCTCAACTAGTGGTGAACGAGTATCAGGCAAAAAGACAGCGCATGGCGACTTACCTAGTGAAAGCCCAGAGCATACTGCAGGGTTTCCAAGGCTATGAGTTCTTGCAGGTGCCTAAGGCTGAGAACGAGAGGGCAGACGCCTTGGTTAGGTTTGCGTTTGATCCAGGACAAGTATGTGAGGGGTCAATAATTATTACTACCCTAGAGAGACCATGCATTGAGGAAGGGGAAACCCACCATGCCCAGGTGTTAACCTTGGGGTGGATGGACCCAATCATGACTTACTTAAGGGATGGTACCCTACTGACAGAGAAAATGGAGGTTCGAAGAATAAAGTATCGCTCAACCAAGTACACCATCATTGATGGAAAGCTATACAAGAAAAGTTTCTCGTTACCATATCTCTGATGTGTGACTCCAAAGCAGGGGAATTATGTGTTGAAAGAAATCCATGAGGGGGTGTGTGGCAACCACTCAGGGGCTAGGTCATTGGCAAAGAGGGCTGTAAGGCATGGTTTCTACTGGCCAACACTCAGAAGAGTCATTGATACCAGCAGTTTGCTATGCAAATCCATCAACGACATGAGCTTATAACATCGCTTAACAGCCTATGGTCATTCGCCCAGTGGGGGCTAGATTTGATTGGACCTATGTTCAAAGCTAAGTATAGAAGTAGAGTAGGGCTACAAACCTCATGCCCTGCAGGGAAGAGGTCCCTGGCATAATAATAAAGGGGGGTCGGGGTAGTGGTAATGCTTCCCCCCCCCCCACCCCTNGGTTGGGATCTCCATATCAGTGACTAACTCAGACGTGCCAGATTGAGGACGTTTAGTTTTTTTCTTAGTGCATGTCATAAATCTTGTAAGAAACATAGTAAACATAATAGTGAGTTCAAGATAAGTTGTAAAGTGAAAATAATAATTGGAGAGGGAAGCGTGCGAAAATTACTCGAACGATTCGCTTCACCAAGGCAATCCAAGCGGTCTTCTTGAAGGAGGAAGGAACGCCTATTGGTAGCAGGGAGGGCAAGTACGGCTTCCACCTGTGCCTGTAACGTATGGTGCAAATCTGGTCTCTTTACTTTGACTGCCAATAACAAACAAGAAACGTGAGAACCGATCACAAAGAATATGCGTCCCAAATGGTTTCTAACTAAGGGGTTTTAAAATGTTACCAAGGCTTAAAGTTTCAAACCTAGGGGTCTAAACTCATTGGGCACTCTCCAATCAGCCGGTGAACCTGCTTCACCCTCAGGAAACTCCTACTATCCAAAGGGGAAGAAATACTCAGGCTTCCATGCCTTATTGAACTTAGGATTCCCTTCGATCACTTTCCCAATGCGGGGTGAAGCATAGATCCAACTCCGGCCACCCTTGGCATACTACATGCTAAGGTTATATAAGTAACTGAACTGCGAGGCGACGGCCATCATACCCCAACCCAGAAAATGTAGACTTCAAGCTAACCATCAACCGCCAAACATTAGCCGTGAGCTACGCAAGTGCCACCTCGAAACATGACAAGATACGCTGAATATAGCTGGGGAGCGGAAGCTGGAATCCCAACTCAAACCAAAATGAGTGGATCCAGACATGACCTGGGGGATGGTAACTCAACACCTCGCCTCGCTAGGGTAGCCTCATCTTGACACACTTAAGAATACCGCAATACCACCTCAAGGCCACAAGACCGTCATCCGTCAGGCAGCTGTGCCATGTAAACAGCCCAGGACAAGTAGACACAGTTTACATCACTGGTGGAACCCCCTGCCCGTGAGGATAAGTCCCCAACTTCTGGGCCATTACCCCAGAGGAAGTCGAGCTTTCCCTAAAATATGAAGACAAAGAATCGTGGTAGAAAGGGGACGACGAGCCACTCTCGCTATCCGACATAGTAGGTATCTACAAAAAAATATAGTACAGGCATGGGTTCGGTAACACAAAATCAAAGGTTGGACCTATGTCTAGACTTAAGTTGTTGGGGTGTCACTAAGGACTTGATGCCAAGTAACAATAATGAAAATTTTTTCACTGAAAATGAAAGCATAAATACTTACTGTGGGGAAGATGACGTATCGCTGGAATGAAGGACTGGGGGACTGGGGCTGAAATCACTTCTACGGAAGTAATGGTCGAAACTGAAATACAAAAGTAAGCCTCAGTTTGCGGGCACGAATAGAGTTATGCTAAAACACATGCAATATTAGGTAAGATATGATGCTAAAAAGAGGAAGTCACTTACTTAGTGCTTTACGAGAGACTGAACTTTGAGAAGGGCCGACGCGTAAAGTTTTCAGGCTGCCTCTATCTATACTTGCAGTAGGGAAGACAAGATACGTGAGCTCTGCAACAAATAGTGAAAACCCATGGATTGGTTTTATATATATATATATATATTTTTTGAAAAAACTGCAGCCTTAGCCCTAACACGAATGAAGCTAAGGCTGCAACATTTCTACCTAATGCTATGATGACAATAGAGGGTGCAGCCTCAACTTCAGCTTCAGCAAGGATGAGATTGAAGCTGAACCGACTTGTTTATGTCAAAGGGAATGAAGTTTTTCTATTCTGGTTTTTCTAGCCTCATGACGTACACAAGTGGGTTGCAGAACTCAACAAAAAAAAAATGAAAAAAAAAAATATATATATATATACACAATAATGAGCATTCGCTCACCATAGAGTGATGAATTTTCCGCTCACCTAACCGCCCAGCAATGAATTTCAATGATCGGAACCATCCATATTTTAGGGCATCATTCAAAGATCACCCTTGCAAAAAATCAGCTAAATCGGAAACTGTTTAGTCAGTGTACTACTATCAACATCATTTCAACCTTATCAGACAAACTGTATTTGTCTACAAAGTTTGGAGGACCAAATAATTATCGATTTGGCTAATTTTTTACAGGGACGACCCTTAAAGATAGACCTAAAAAATGGACAGTCCCGATTATTAAATTCCCCGCACTATGGTGAGCGAGGAATCATTTCTGTATATATATATATAGAGGCATAAATACCAACTACAGTGATCATCACGCAGAGGCATAAAGACCAATAAGAAAGCCCATCCGATTTCGTTGGCTGGCTGTGTTGGAGTTGATACGTGTTGAGTGTTTTGTGTGGGTTGTTCTTTATGTTTTAAACAACAACCAATTGACCATTGGTTCTTTGGTCCCGTCGTGCGGTGGGTTTCATAACCCATCAGTCATGCCTTTTCTTCCCAGCATCGACTTCAGACAGAGAGGCTCAAAACCCTTAAGCTCTCATCTTGTCTCCATTTTATTTTTTCCAACACAGAGCTAGCTTTGCCCCTCGCCTTTCCATCCCTGCACGCCCTCGCAAAGCAAACTGCGTTAGGCCATCGTCGACCATGGCTTCAACCTCAGCAAGGCAGAAGCTGAAGCTAGCCGTCTTAGGCTCGTGTAAAGCAGTTAAGTCAAGCATGACTCAAGCTTCTTTGTTGCCAAGATTGAACAAACACAAAGAAGGCTGAAGCCTCAGGTGAGGATCCGCTAACAGCGAGTAAAGGGGTGTGCATGTGTGATTGTGTATATGCAAAAGTTTGAAAATTGTGGCTTGAAGCCTCAACCTCAACCTCACCGAGGCTGAAGCTGGCTGGGTTTTTTTTTTTTTTTTTTTTTTTTTTTTTTTTTTTCAAGTGTTAAAATCTCACATTTATGTCCTTTATTTGCATTTCAGGGAGTGAGTCTGCAATTGCTCAACCACTTGTGAGATCGATTACTTCTAAGCTGCTGGTCAAGGTAAATTTTTTTATTTCCTATTTGTTTGGTTGGGTTGTTTGAGCTGGGCAGTGGACGGGAAGGCTGAAGCCGCTCCCTCATTTTGATAGTGACTCAAAAACCTCTATTGTTTGTTGATCTGGAGTTACACGGGGATAATATCGGCATTAAGAGAGAGCCTTAGCCTCATCCATGCCGAGGCTGAGGCTATATATATATATACATATATATATATAGAGAAATGATCCCTCGCTCCCTATAGTGCGGAGAATTTCTCGCTCACCTAACCGCCCACTTACCATACAGCGGGGAATTTAATGATCGGGACCTTCCATTTTTTAAGTTCATCCTTAAAGGTTGTCCCTGTAAAAAAATCAACCAAATCGATAATTGTTTGGTTCTCCAAACTTTGCAGACAAATACAGTTTGTTAGATAAGGTTGAAATGATGTTGACAGTAATACACTGGTTAAACAGTTTCCGATTTAGCTGATTTTTTGCAAGGGTGATCTTTGAATGATGCCCTAAATATGGACGGTTCCGATCATTGATTTGTTGCTGGGTGGTTAGATGAGAGGAGAATTTCTCACTCCATGGTGAGTAAGTGATCATTACTGTATATATAATATACATTAAATATATATGTAAGTAATATATATATATGTAATTGTTGAACAAAATTTTTGCATGGAACGAATAAAATACTACCCAACATAATTTCACTCAAATTCATTTAAAGAATAAAGGTTTTAATTATTTTGGGTACGACCTATTCAAGATGGAGTACATCTCTTAATTACAATCCCTTGGTTCAAGGGAATACCCTTTGATTCCAATTGCAATGAAACCAACGGTTCACTTCGTGAGTGTTTGGATTTTCAATAGGTAAAAGACCTATTGAAATTGAATTTATTTGCGATTGTGGTTGCCCTCATATTTTAGGTTGCATACATACCCATTGCAGGATTAAACCACACATAGTTCCAAGCTTTTGGGGAATTAAATGGGTGAGTGACCCATTTAAATGATTTGAGTACTTTGGGTAGGGTTTAGAGCCCTTGGGTTTGATTTGCGAAATTAATTCCGACTTTTGTGTGTAGAGCTAATTTCTGTAGAATTTGGACGAATTTGATTTGGTGCTAAATTAATTCAAAGAAACTTGTATGAATTAATTCCTAAAGGAATTTGGAAAATTTTATGAATGTGGTTGAGTGTGAATTTCGCTCACATTGCCTACGTACCCATGATGGGATCAAACTGGACATAATTCGATAAAGAATTTGACTTGGTTGACTTTGCGCTATTTTGGAGGGTTTGTTTTGTACCACTTGAGAGAGTTGGTTTTGTACCAATTGAAAAAGATGGTTTTGTACCATTTGAAAAAGTTGGTTTTGTATTAATTTGAGATTTGAGATTTGAAGAAAGAAATGTGCCCATGAATTAAGTTTGTATCATTTATTTATTAAATGACATATGTTCTTATTTTTAATGGGTGAACATGAATTTGGTTATGTGCCCACTAATTTTTTTGTATCAATTATTTATTAAGAGATGTGATTTTCGCACTCTTCTTTTCTCCGTTCGCACTCCATCTCTTTTTTTAATGTATTTTGTATATTTTTATTATATATTTTTCTAAATCTACCCTTTATGGCTGTTGAATTTTTATTTTAATTATCTTTCAGTAATGATTATTTTCTCCTAAATTCTCTCATCATTATTAAAAAAAATAAAAATAAGTCATTTTCTCTCCCACTCGTTGTATCTTCTTCATATTGCATCTTTTTGCCTTCTAAGTCATTTTTTTTCTTTTGTAAACCAGTCTTGTTCGTGTTTTCAATCATCATTTTATACTTTCATTAGGAAAAAATTTAGCCTGTCATATTTTTTTTCGTTTTCTTCATAAAGTCATGATTTATATATCTTCTTCTTTTTTTGATGGTGTGTTTTGTGTTATGAAATTAATTGGGGTTTTCAATTAGTCCACTCCCTCATTTTTTGGTCTTTTGACACTGCATAGCAACCACTACTAATTTGTAGCATATTTGATTTAAAAAAAAATGAATGTCACATGATAGCTTAATAAGAAAAGAGAGATAGGTGTACTATATATCAAGAAGACGAACATAAGTGTAGATAATTATATAAGTTTTTCTTCCTTTTTAAAAAGAGAGTTATAGAAATAGATATATTATTATGACAATTTTAAAAAATATAAATATGTAGGATTTAATGTTGCATAGCCAAGGAGTAAAATTTTGGGTTTCGAGGAAATTTCGATGAAAATTTCGAAGATTTTTAAATTTCGACAAAAATTAAACGGAAACGACGGAAATTGCTATCAAAATACAGAAATTTTGAATGAAACTTTACCATATGTTTATTTAACATATTATCTACTAAATTGATAAAAAAAAACATTGAAGAAACCAAATTATATAGTATGTTTCATGTGATATAAGATGAATATAATGTACACTGGAGACAAATACTGTTAAATAAAATTAGTATAATGAATAAATAAAATTAATATATTATTTATACTCTATAATCTATACACTAAACCTTATATATTTTATAATCTATATTCTATATTGTTTAAGATATGGTATATGATATTAGGGTTTAGGCCCTTTAGGGTATTTTAAATTATTTTTTATATAGAAATATATTAGAGATTACTAGTTTAGGATTTAAAAACAACTAAACGAAACTCCAAAATTGCTAAACGAAACCCCAAACCATTTTTTTTTCTTTACAATTGCCTAAAGGCCCCAATCAACCCTAAACCTTTTAATTTTTTTAATTTTTTTTCTTTTTTTTTTCTTCTTTTTCTTTTTTTCTTTTCTTTTTTTTTTCTTCTTTTTCTTTCCTTCCTTTCCTTTCCTTTCTTTTCCCCTGAGTCTCCACTGTTTTTTCTTCTTCTTCAGCCTCTCTCTCTCTCTCTCTCTCTCTCTCTCTCT
>QANW01012409.1:30457-41239 GCA_003254865.1 Dryas drummondii
CTCCCTCATCCCCCCTGCTGTCGCCCCCCTGTCGCCCCCCTGCCGGCCTCTTTCTCCCTCCTGCCGCCCCATCTTTCTCCCTCGATCTCCATGCCGCCGCCCCTCCTCTTTCTCCCAAAACCATCTCTTTCTCCCTTGATCTCCCCCCTGCCGCCCCCTGCCACCACCCCATTTTTCTCCCAAAACTAGATCTCACCACCGAAAATTTCGCTGAAATTTTGAGGATTTTGACAAAACTTCGAGAATTTCGGCGAAATTTCGATACTTTCGACGAAATTATCCCGAAAATTTAACAAATATGGGTTTCGATTTTGACACCCCAAAAAATCGAAATTCAACATCTTATGCATAAGTGGACATTCTATAATTAAAAGCTAAAGGGTATATGTGAAAAATAAATAATAAAAATATATACAAACATTTAAAAAAATAAGGAGTCCAAATGGAGAAAACAGGAGTGCGAAAATTACCTCTCTTTATTAATTGACACTCTTTATATTTTTAATGGGCAAAAAAAATGGAAAGAGCCCATTAAGCTTTGTTTAATTTTCTACCAATTAATTTTCTATTGGTACGTAATTTAATCTTGCTAATGGGCATCCTGATTTATGGATGCAAGCTCAATTAGTTTGTAGACTTGCATTCTTAATTGCAAATTGCAATCCAAATGGGAAGTAGCCCTTAGCTCCCGTGGGCCCAAGCAACCAACATGGGTTCACTAACTTGATGACTTTGATAACCAAATTGATAAAGAATAGCAAATCACTTTAGGCCTTTTGTTTTTCCCTGTTGTTTGGTGCGCCTCCTTCCAAGTTGGACTTGTTTTGCATGCTGGGTATTACCCAACAAGGGGAAGATGGAAAGAAGGCCTCTCTTGCAAAATTTGGCATGAAAGGCCAAGATAATCTTTGAGCTTCCTTGCCGTAACTTGAAGAGGCAAGAGCGCTTTCTTCCTTGCATGCATTAGTACAGCAGCAACACATCCATTGTCTGTGTCACTTTTTTTTTAGTATATTTATTTTTTTTCCTTCCTGTAATGTGCTTGGGAATTTACTTTTGCAGGCCTAAACCTTCATTTCTTTGGTTTGCAAGTAATATCTGCAGAGAGCAAGAAATTGATCCTTATTTCTCTCATCTCTTTTTTTCTCTTGGCTTGCTGCCCATTTGTTGTTTTTCTTGTTTTTGTGCCTTTCTCCTTCTTTGAATTCCTTGTCTGATGCGAAGGAATTATATCCCGGCCATAAGACTTGTTTTATTTGTTGACTGATGGCAGAGAAGGTGATTTGTCTATGGCATTTTGGGGAATGTGGATTTGGCAATATTTATCTCTTTTTTCTTTGAGGATTTAGCTAAATCCATTTCTTTTTTGTGTGCGGATTCCGCCGAATCCTTTTTGTTTATGGATTCAGCTGAAACCAATTAGAAGATGGTTTCAGCTGAATCATTTGATGTACTTTTGTGGCTTCAGCCGAAATTAATTGAAAGAGAATGGATTCAGCCAAATCCTTTGGTAAACTTTGTGGTTTCAGTTGAAACCGATTAGATGAGAATGGATTCAACCGAATCCTTCGATAAATTTTGATGGTTTCAGTCAAAACCAATTGATAAATTTTATTCAGCCGAATCCTTTGATAAATTTTTGTGGTTTCAACCAAAATCAATTGGGAGAAAATGGATTCAGCCAATACTTTGGTAAACTTTTTTGGGGTTTCAGCTGAAACCAAATATGGAAAGGAATAATAAATAAAAGAAGTGTAAATAATGAGGATTGAGTCTATTTGAATTCAAAATCAAATGTCAATCTGATTTGATCTTTAATTTTGAATTAATATCTAATATTTTTTCTTTAAAACTCCTTTCCCATTATTTTGAATGCTTCCAACGTGGGTTAATATCCTCAACCATATTTTTTGAATTTTTATGGTTCAACAGTAATATATATATAGGTATATATATATGTACGTAAGAGGGCCTTTCCAATAAGGGATCCCTCATTTAGTGTTAAATGAGGGATCACCTTGTGGGGCCCACACGGGTCGTTTTGTGTTAATCCGAACCGTCCATTTTTTATATCTCTATTGATAGATCATCTCTGCAAAAAATCAGTCAAATCGAAAATCGTTTACCCG
Organism: Dryas drummondii; assembly: GCA_003254865.1. Classification (NCBI taxonomy): domain Eukaryota; kingdom Viridiplantae; phylum Streptophyta; class Magnoliopsida; order Rosales; family Rosaceae; genus Dryas; species Dryas drummondii. The sequence continues at coordinate 32,587 of QANW01012409.1, forward strand.
TTCGATTAAGTGGTCAAAGTTTAGGTGTTTATAGAGAAATTTTTTATTCGTCCATTTGTTTTAAACTTTGACCGCTTAAATGAATGGGTAAACGATTTTCGATTTGGCTGATTTTTGGCAAGGATGATCTATATATCAATAAAGATGTAAAAAATAAACGGTTCGGATTAACACAAAATGACCCGTGTGCCACATAGGATGATCCCTCATTTAACACTAAATGAGGGATCCCTTATTGGAAGGGCTCTGATGTACGTAATATACATATATATATATCTAAGTCATACATATGTATAAGTCAATTATCATAGCACAGAGGAACTCAAATTCCTTGGTTGTTTACGATTACATTTTGGGCCCTCTCTTTGGCCCGTCATTTAATGCAACAAAGTGGGCCTTCGTGTCATGAACTAACAAATAGGATTATTTTGCTGCCATTTGTTTGCAGTGCAAAATTCCCAAGGTCATTTTGTTTTAACGATTCTTCTTGTTTGCGAACTTGGGGGATTGGAAAGGGTTGGAAAGGCTAATCCTACGCTGCTAGAGTTTTGCTCGAAGAAATAAAATTAAAAACTTATTAAGTCCCCAACCAAGAAGTACCTTTTGGCTTGGAAACTTGTGAGACTTCTGTTAATACACATATTGATACAACAAAACTATGCGTCGTACAAGTGGAAATGACGAGCCTTGAATGGGGTCCAAATCGTTGTTTGCCTAAACACGGGCTAAAAAAAGAAGCCATAGAGATTAGAAACATGTCCATAGACCTGAAAGGTCAAGTAGATGGGGCGAGGCCCAAGATTGGGCTCAAGACCCGAAGGACCAAGGCCCGATTGTGGGCTTGATGACTAATGGGCCAAGGCTGATGAGACTTGGTGACCAATAAAAGCAAGGCTAGGCTAGCTTTGGCTCAGGCATAGGTTGTAGCCTTTGAAAGACCTTGGGTTAGCCCACATGGATACGAGCGTTCGATATTATAAAGGCGCAAGGCCTAAGAGGGCCTTGGTACATTGAACGTGCAAGGGTAAAGGGAGCTTAGCCTTAGCACTAATAGAAGGCCCAAGCCCAAAATATAGACTTAGGGGCTTCGTTGTAGGGGAATCTCATAGGCCCACACCCCGAGGGACGCCTTCGGGAAAGGGGGGCACTCTGGAGATGGTCCGGTACCAATGTCGGCCCAGGATGGCACTTGGAGACCCATAAGGTTCCAGGTAGTGAGATCAGTATACAACTAGAGTAGAGTGGATGAGCTTTTTGGCTAAAAGACCTAACTTGCGCGGGGATTAGCTTAAGAGGAGGCGTGTTCTACTTGAACAAGGAGCCATGACCCTATCCTAAGTTAGACTTAGGTGACAAACTATCATGAATCCCAATTAAACAAGGACTAGAAGACCTCGGCCATAATAACTATAAATTGGGCATGCTAGCCCTCAGGTATGATATGCAACTCTAACTCTCTAGAATACTCTAAAAGAAGGTGGGTTTATTGACTTGAGCGTCCGAGGGTTCTTGGCCGGTACCACACCGGTGCCCCCTTACAGTTAGTGTTCTCTGTCTTAGTGCGCAGGGTAGAGGAAGAGTGATGTGGTGATCGACATAGGCCTTAACGTAGAAGTCAGAGACTGGGTTGATCGCGTGACAAATTTTACGCATCAACAAAATATGTATCATAAAACAGCCACACTGAAAGGAAAAACCACCTAAATAATCATAAACCGCTCCTCTCCTCACAAGCCTTAAAATTTATAAACCAAAATTATTCTTTTTCCACACTAACATAGATGTATAGAAACTCTCTCCAGTTAACATAAAAAAAAGTTAACACTATTGCTCTAACCCTCCATTCAGATGATGCACCTGATAGACTTTCCTTGGAGCATGAGGTCAAATGCTTTGTTGATCTCTGAGAAAGGGACTGAGTGAGTGATGAATTTTTCCAGATCCAGCTCCTGCATCATCAATACAACAAGATGATCAGTTTCACATCATATGATGTGAAAAACAGTCCTGCAACACTTCAAACAGCAAACAATCAATAACTAATTAACCCGTCAAACTGTGTAGGAGCATCTGACCCAAAGTCGAAAGGCCTAAAACCTTATATATTTTTACACAAGGCTTAGAATACTCTCAACACAAAGCCTTTTCATGAAGCTTGTTAAAAGAAAAAACCCACATTAGTTAAATACAATTTTTGATAATTACAGGTATAGACCTCTGCACCTAAGGATTAAGGCTTTATGCAAACACCATAAAACTTATATAGGCAAAATCATTGGTAGGTTTGAATACTATAGTTTCACAAACATGCATGGTTGAAAAGAAATATGAAGTTACCTTATTCATGTACTTCTCCACAACACCAGGTAAGTCAGTGCGGGGTTTGTAGTTACCATAGAAGGTACCCTTAAGAGTCCTCTCATTCAAGAAATTCACTGGAGGGGTTTTGAATGCATCATCTTTACTTGGCACGCCCACAAGTACAGCAACACCCCAACCCTAAATTAAGATTGAGAGAAACAGAAATACAATTTTAAATTTCATCAAGCAATGTGATTGCATATATATTCCAAGTACCTTACCAAATTGAACACAACAAGAAATGCTTACATCATGAACACATTCAAATGCGGATATCATCGCCTGGACGTTTCCAGTGCACTCAATACTCCGATCCACTCCACCGTTGGTCATCTCAGCAATGACCTTTTCATCAAAACTTAAATGTTAGTCTCTGTAAACGATTAATCATTAGCATTTTAAGTACAAGGGAGAAGTCATTATGCATTATTTTGCTTCAATAAAATCAGCATTGTAAACAAGATAAAGCAGGCATGACAATCTTTGGATACTTCCTCAACAGGTCATGTCAAGGGGAACATTTATGGGAGAAAAAGACCAGCACTGTTGACAATCCATTCCAGGAAAAATATAAGATATTCATGTTGGAGTGCAACAGGCAAAATGAGTAGTGCAAATAGTTCTAACCAGGAAAATGATTCAAAGAAAACTATCCCTTGTGCCTTGTACCTTGAATTATGCTAAACATAACACCAATGGTAACACAAAGATGAACAGAAGCTAACGAAATAGAGATCTGCAGAAAATTGTCTGTAACTAACCTGTTGAACCGGTTTGTTATGATCTTTTGGATTCACAAATTCATTCACGCCAAACTTTTTGGCTGTCAGCAAGTATAGAAACCATGATCAACCAGTGAATTACAATTTAATTTTAGTCAAATATGATGCAGAGAAAGTCCTTGAATATGTGCAGATATTTAATTACATTGACTCTACCTTCCTCAAATCGGTCGGGATTCAAATCAACACCAATGATTCTTGAAGCCCCTGAACATCCTTGCACCTTCAGCAGCCTAAGCAGTAACAAAAACAGCCAAGAAAATCACCACTATACTCCAAATAGCCGGATGCAACATAACAGAGAAGCAATAAGGATAACTTACAGCAAGACCAACAGCACCCAACCCGAAAACTGCAACTGATGAACCCTTTTTCGGTTTTGCAACATTCACAGTGGCACCAAGACCTTTAAGCACATAAAACAAATTGATTACTACAAACATAAGTAAAGAAACTAGTAATTTCTGAAAGTAACCATTAAAATGTGACAACTAGTCTTTGAAACCTGTGCATATTCCGCAACTAAGAATACAAACTTTGTCCAGAGGGGCTGCAGGGTTGATCTTGGCAACAGAACCAACATGTGCAACAGTGTATTCGCTGAACGTAGAGGTACCAACAAAGTGATATATTGGCTTTCCGTCCTTGGAGAACCTGGTCTTGCCATCATGGATCATAGTACCCCTGTCAGTATTGATCCTCAGGAGATCACACATGTTGCTTTCCTCGGACTTACAGTGTGCACACTCCTTGCATTCCCCAGTGAACACAGGGAGGACATGGTCTCCAGGTTGAAGTTCAGTTACACCCTCACCTACGCTTTCCACAATTCTAAACAAAAAAATCCAATGAAACAAAATTTCAAAAGGTATACATACTGCATACAACAGAAGCGGAAACGTAATTAATTACACTATTGTGTAGCCTTAACATTCATAAGTATGCATACCCTCCAGCTTCATGACCGAAAATTCGAGGGAACAGCGGTTGTTGTCCCTGTGACACAACATAGATGCTTCAGTTCCAACAGATCACATCAAAACCTTAATGGCTTGCTTATCTTGTACATATGATTTCTCAGTAAGAAAATGCCATGTATAGAACAAAATACAGTGACAAATTATGAATGAAAAACAGAACTTCAACAATCAATTGCAAGTTATGGAACTAGGCAATATTAACATTGCTAAATCATGCTTGGACAATATAGTGCGCGATTGGGTAGATTATATAAAAAGCATTCTCTTGCTCTATCATAATAATGCAATGTCCCTAGTTCAATAATCATCCACCAAAAAAAGTTTAAATCTTTACTTTGGCTTCCCAGAAGTAGACATCAGTGTGGCAGAGAGAGGTGAAGAGGATCTTCAAGCGAACTTCATTGTTCTGTGGTGGTGCCACCTCCACTTCCTCAATTACCAGCGGCTTCCCCGCTTCCCATGCCACCGCAGCTACAATCCACATATTCCTATGTGATTAGTAACAAATATATGGACAAGATCAGTATTATTACACAAATAACTGACTAGAGGATAAAGATTGAAAAATATTCTAAAGGAAAGTTTAAAATTATAGAGAACAATAGAAACAAAAGTTAATTAGCAGATGCTTCAGTGCATTGCTAAGAAAAGTAACTAAATTTGTTTCTCTTTCTTCTATTCATCAATTTTAGAAATTTTCGAAACTAAAATTAACAATCTCATAAAATTTAAGAAATCCCAAATTAAAAGTAACTCATCATCATCATCGGTTGACTTGTAAAATACTTGAAATAAAAATTAAAAACATATAAAAAACGCTCCAGTATCTAGATGACAAAATAAGCACCAAGGATCATGTAAATTTCAAAAAAGCCTAAGAAAAAGGATCGATATGAATCTAATAAGAAATGAGACCAAGGGTATACGCAACCAAGACTGATCACCAACATTATTAAACAGTAAAATGAAGGAGATCCATTATCAGAAACAGAGAACCCAATAATAAGAATCACTGAAAAATGATGAATACCCACATTTTATCTCAAATTAGAGAAGAAACAGAGAACCCAACAATGGGTGTGACAAAAAATAATCAGATTGATGAAAAAGCAATTTCCTTTATCTGAGACAAAAATACATAAGCATGGAACAATTAAAAATCAGATGGTAAATTGCAAAGTTTGATCATCAGACTATAGGATTAGAATCTAACAAAAAGGTCTTAACAAAAACATGATCAGATTGAGTATGATTGGCTCGGATGGCTTACCTTTGCACTTAATAACATGACCAGCTGTAGACATTGCAGAAGAGCTAGTTGTTGTGATGTTTGTGTTAAGTATGATTGACTTGAATGTTTGCAGTCTCTCTTGGTTGTGCAAATCGAGTGTGTGGATGGCAGTATTTATAGTGTGAGTAAAACCACCGTTCAAGAAAATGGAGTCTCAGATGTACAAGAATACCATTTGCTTTCCAAGAGTTATTACTTTGTTTCTTTGTGCGCAAGTGTAGATGTAAAACCCACTGGTTTCTGTTCCTGTTTCTGTTTGGGCAAAAAGCCAGCGGCGCCTTTGTTCTGAAACAAGTTGGGAATTGATATAGATTTAAGACTTCGAAATTTTTTATCATTTGAATTTTTGCAATGAACTTGTTTACATTATTTTTTTAGTCTATATTTTTTATACTAGCTACTTTGTAATTTAGTGACATATACGTTCAATTAGGGATATTTTAACCCCAATATTTTAAAATATTAAATCAACTTTACACCAAACATGTGGGAAGAAAAAACATTGTAAAACAAGCATTTTAGTTGAGCGCCTTGTAAACACATTAAGAAAATAATATGTATCAAACTGCATATGTTGATGCCCAAATCTAATCAGTCAACAAAAAGGCCAGAGTCTGAGCAAGATTAAGGTGCTTCCCACTCTGAGTGTTTAATTTTTCTTGCTCGGAGTGGCCGAGCAGGGCTTCTCGATCAGCACCGGTATAGTATCATGCCGGCTAAAGATTTATAAGACCTTAGCAAATGACAAGTGTCAGTACCCCATTAATAGTGGAAGTTGACTCTAACTTATAAGGACATTTACTTTTGAGTAAGTTATAAATTTTCAATGTGGGACAAACAAGAATAGCTTTGGCAGCTTGACACGTGGATCAGCACGGTGCACTGCAACCCTGTGCTAACCTCGTGGACAGGCAGGATTACCCTAAGATGTTGTAACTTGTAACAACCAGGCAAGGGTATGACTATGTTGTTAAGTATATGTCTTGTTGTTTATTGGGTCTAATCGGTCCTCGTATCGACCAGGCTGGAATTTTTTGGTTCTAAGGATATTTTTTTGGGCTAGGTTGGTCGTCTTGGGCTTGGTATATCAAACGATTAATACCGACCAAGAACAAGGTTGACTAGATCAAGGTCCTCTTTTTGGGTGAGAGGTGGTCATGACTTTAGAGTTAGTGAGTTCTACTCATGCAAAGTATGGAACCAACATAATTGCACACATATATGAATCGTTGACCCATATATGTGTGCAATTATGTTGGTCCTTTTTTTTTTGATATTTTCCTTTTCTAAATTCTTTGATATTTTGACTCTGAATTTGTGAATTTCTTTTTCTGTTTAGGGAGTAGGGGAGGCCGGGAGGGGGCGGGGGATGTGAATGGGTTTACTCGGTAACAAAATAGTTTGAAACAAAATAAAAGAGGGAAAACTTACCAATTTGTGTAAACTTTAAACTGGTGCTTTTGGTGTTGAAGAAGAAAAGAAGAGATGGATATAATTGAGGATTCAGTGATTCACTATCTAGGCTAGCTTTGTGTTAGTTGTGCTTTGGTTGCATTGTAACTTCAATTACAGCCACCAAATTGCGTACCTTTTCTCTCTAATTTATCTTTATTTTTCGGCTTTTTTACTCAAATACCACCTGAACTATAGAGGGTGTGCTCAAATACCTCCCAAACTTTTTTTTTTTGTTAATTTATCACCTGAACTTTTACATATTGGCCAATCTACCACCTACCTTCACTTTAGTTAAATTTTCTATTTATTTCAAGGGTATTTTGGTCTATTTATACGATAAAAGCATTTTTAAAAAATAAAAAAAAATCTAAGTAAACCCCCTAAAAAAAAAGGGTATTTCCATTTTCTATTTTTTAGTTTTTAAGTTTTTTTATAATTATATTTTAAAAAAAGTTTTTAAAATAATATTATTATTTTATTGTATTCAAGGACAAAATGGAAATTTTTTGATGATTTAACAGAAAAATGGATATTAGGTGGTAAATTAGCACATATTGATAATTTCAGGTGGTAAATTGGCAAGAAAAAAAGTTTGGGTGGTATGAAAGCACACCACCAGTAGTTCAGGTGATATTTGGGTAAAAAAGCCTTATTTTTCACTCAAGTCAAGACTCAAGCTATTTTCAACATTTGAATGGCATCAGTAACTAATTGTGGAAGAGACGGGTGACATAGATATTAATATGTATATTTTCTTTGATAGGTTATGATTTTTCAAAGTCAATTAATTTTGTATTTTTTCCATAAAATAAATCCTCTATTTTCAAACATTGGATTCTCAAAGCTGCTTTTCTTTTCCTTATTGTTTTTTAGTTCAACTTCATGTTTGTTTAACCATTGCCCCGAAGCTAAGTAACTGAAAAATATTTTGAGATTGGAAATAATAGAGCTTTTCTAATATGAATTTTTCGTATGCCATCCTTAATTGTACAATTTTTTGTATTACCTGGAATATATATATATATATATATATATATAAGCTACGTGTAAAGAACGGTTTTCTTTTTGGACTCAAAGAAATTAGTTTTCTAACAAATCAATTCATGTAGAGGGAAATTCTAAGACTTTGTTAGATGATAGATTTTTTTTTGGAGAAATGCTAGATGATAGTTTAGATGTCAAACATGTACAAGAGAAATAGTGTAGATGGTCACAATCTTATCTATTTTGTTGGGAATAGAATCATGGAATCATGGTAAGCAACATATATGCATGATGTTGTTTATAAGCTGTGCCTTTGAATTTTTACCCTTTTATGCACTTTTTTATATCTCTCATTCACTACATTCACTACATAAACTTTTGCATTGGTTGGATTCTATTTTATTTAATTTCATGAGAGTCACAATCGATTTGAATGATAGCTCAAAGCCACATAAGACATTCTTTCGGTAAATGCATTAATTAGTTTCCAAGGACCAATAAACTGAGGTGTAAGAATTATAGTCCGTAATTTGTAGCAGCCATTTATAGAGAAAACTTTGTTGCCGCACCCACCTTTAATCAAACACACCATCAGCACCCAATAATAAGCCTACTAATAATTTAGGCTTATTAATTACATTAATTTACATGTATGCCATTAGAACCCAGCCATTACCGCATCCAAGCAAGTCTACAGGACAGCTGAAAGCTCAACCCCTACCCTTCTGACGCACGCTGACACGTGCTGACATCACTGTACCTGAATTTTGGTGAAACTGTTTTTTTTTTTTTTTTTTTTT
>QANW01012409.1:48423-66555 GCA_003254865.1 Dryas drummondii
CCCGTCACTAGTTGTTTGCATCCTTTGACTGGCCACCTTAGGGTAATTGCATCTAGTTTATCTGTTAGGTTTAGCTGTGAAATAGTCAAAGACACTAAACCACAAGTAACAAGGGAATAAGGGATTATTCTTGGTAGTGGGGTTGGGCGACCTCTATAAGGAAATAGTCAAAGCTTATATGTTGTGCATGTTTGACGTTCTCATAAAACTTAATGACTCCTGCATGGGTAACAGCTGCCCTAGCTTGAACTAGGGAACATGTAGGTTAACTAGCTAAGGAAGGCCCAAGAAGCTCTTAGTTTATGCATTAGGAGAACAATGGCGAGAAAGTAACTAGCCAAACCTTTTTAGCTGTCAAACTTTAATATGTTGTGTTCAAATTAACTGTCATTAGCCTTGGATGGTTATTGCATGCTTATCTGATTTGAAACTGAAAATTAACATTGCAAGATAGAATAAAGTGTGTGTGCGTGTGGTGATGTGTGCGTGTGTTTCCATCTTTCAAAACCCCCCATTTAGTTATTCTAGTGATTATTTGCACTGATTTGTTGTATATTAACCATTCCCTGTGGGATCGACCTCGTGCTTGTACGCTTTGCTACTGATGCGATTCGTGCACTTGCGAGTAAACTTAGAATGAGGTAATTGTTTATTTTGTTCTAGGAAAACACATCAACAATGATCCAACAAAGTCTTTATAGAGTCCTATTAGGATTGGATTCTAGAGTCCTTGATGGGAGGAATTAGGAATCTATGAGTACTCTATATAAGCACGTATAGGTCATTGGTCACATAGCTAACACTTCGAATCAATAAGCTCTGCCCCATTGTGTGAGAGGTTAATTCATTGATGTGATGGTTAGAAGACTTGAGCATCTTGACTGGAGGTATTTAATTTTCTAGCAGTATGTCTTCATCAGGTTAGTAGTTAATTATATATTACGGTTATATACTTATCAGTAAAATCATATTGATGTCGAATTATACTTGTATCTGTTGATTTGTGTATGCTACATAATTTATATTTTAGTTCTTACATGAGGAACAAATCCTTTTTCCGATTACTGCATGTTTTATAGTTTTCTAAGGATATATAGAGGAATCAAACTTCTGAAGTTTCATTTTACTCTAAAGAATAACATTTCTTGAAGATTTTTGCTTGATGGACATTTGCAATGTAGGTTGAGGAACATGCGCTCTTTTTGTTAAACAATGAGCATATTGTGAGTTTAATTGCCAATTATTTTTTAGGAATTGGAGAAGACTATCCAGGATCATTGTTACCAATAAGCAGTTCATTGGTTTAGGATTTAGGGTTCATGTCCAAGAGTATTTTGGAAATGGATGCATGCTGAGTTGTTTGAATTCAGATTGCAAAAGGTGGCATGTGAAGAGAGAGACGAGGGCAAGAGAGGTGGAAGAACAACATGAGTTGACATGGTTAAAAGTGGCAGATGCAGTAGCACATACATAAATGGCCTAAGAGCTTCTTCACCTTTTGCGTGGCTTTCTCTTATTCTGCAGAGCTTTAACCCTAGAACTTGAGATAGCACGTGGCTCTTCAATACTGGAGCTTCGCGACATCAAGATTAAGAAAGATGGTAACTTTGTCCATTTTGTATTAATTGGCTCTTTCCCTATCAATTTAATATGCGGTTGCTCCGAGAGGCGAGAGGGACACTAACAAATGTTTCATTATCTTATAAGGAAATAACATCTATGTAAAGATAAGTTTGTAAATTAATCATGAATTTGGATATGGACATGGGGTGTTTGTCGAAATTGTTAAATGCTATGCTTTTTTTTATTCTTAATTTCTACTTTAAAAAAGTAATGTTTACAGATGCAATATTGTAAACATCAAGTCCATTCAAATAATTATTATAGTGCCTAATTTTAAATACTCTAATCACCAAAAAAATTTGTCTAAACCCCTACCCATTTAGAAATTCTTTCAAAACCTCCTAAAACTTATAATCCTAAATTACCCTTATGACGCGCGCTGACGCATACTGACAAGTGCTGACGTCACTGTAACTGATTTTTGGTGAAACTGTTTTTTTTTTTTTTTTTTTTTTTTTTNTTTTTTTTTTTTCTGGAATTAAAGTTTTTGCTAAAACTCAATATTTCACTAAAACTAAAATCAAATACTAAAATTGAATTTCATTACAGTAAAACTAAATTTCAAAAATTCAGTTACACTGAAACTGAATTTCAAGAATTCAATTACACTGAAACTGAAATTCAGTTACACTAAATTGAAGAATTCAGTTATGAATTCACTTACTGAAACTGAATTAAGTGATAAAACAATTACACCTCGACTAAAATGCAATCACACCTTAATTAAAAAACAATTACACCTTTACTAAAACAATTACACTTCACTAAAACAGTTACACCTTTACTGAATTCCGTTTCACTAAAAAGAACACAGCAACCTTATCAAAAAAAAAACCAACAATACAACAAGTCATTGAGATGAGAGGAGTAGCCAACAATACAACGTCGTCCGATCACCTCACGCGCGACGAGTACACGACAGCCGCCACTGCCTCGATCTGTTTCTACCTGCAAATTTGATTCATCATATTTCAGAACCATAATTTCATTCAAAATTCATTTAAAACTCATGTTTCACGAACTGAAAGTGTTTCACGAACTGAAACTGTTTTACGAAATGAAACTGTTTCACGAACTGAAACTGTTTAATCAATAAATGAAGTAAATTTGTATATACTTATAAATCAATTAAAAACCACATTTCTATCTGATTTATAACAAATTCAATTAAAACATATTCACAAATTATACATTTCACAGACAGATTCACAAATCAATTTCAAATTAGGGTTTTCAAATCAGGGCTTTTGAAATTCAATGTAATTGAACCAAAATTTGTATACCAGTAGAGAGAGACTGTCAAAGGGAGAAGAATGAGACCGGAACCACTTCAATCCGCCTCCAGAATTGCCGGCAACGGGGGCAATAAGTCTCAGACTTTCTCGGCGTCGATTCGCCGTCCATGGTGGTCAATTGGAGAATCAGAGACCACCATCAGACTCACCACGTCGAGAGGAAGCTTTTGGAAGTGGAGAGCGGCTGCGACGTCGCCGGAATCTCGAAGTCACCTCCGGAGATGACGATTGGACTTCGGGCTGTATTTAGGTTTCTGTGGATTTTATGGGAAAGAAAAGGCCATGGATAGATAGAGGAGGAAGAGGCGAGAAGAACCCAACCAGTCCGACACCTCGTCGTCGCCGGAATTGATGGATCGCCGGCGAGGGAGCTCGGGTTTTCCTAGACCGATCCGGCGTCGATGTTATGTTTCGTGGAGAGTGGAGGGCAAGGAGATGAAGAGGAAGGAGAGGCGAGTGCGATGGGACCGGTCTCGCCGGCAACCGTTGCCAGACGGTGGCGCACGCGCCGGCGACAGCAGTTGGGAGAGAGAGAACGCAGAGAGAGAGAGAGAGAGAGAGAGAGAGAGAGAGAGAGAGAGAGAGAGAGANCCCATAAATTAAAATGAAAATAAAAAAAAAGGTAAAACTGGAAAATTAAAGATGGGGAGTCAAACTTGACTGGGTATTAGTTGACTAGGGGGTTTAAGAAAATATTAAGTGTAAGATTGGGCGTTATAGAAGAGGTAGATTTTGGGTGGAGGTTATGAAAGATTTTATCTCTAACTAGGGGTTAATAATTATTAACATTAATTATTATAGCGTCTTTCAATTCAAATAGAAGTGACAAAGATAAAATATATATTAATTAATTTTTACAAATTTCATTTCAATCCTAACTTCTTTATTTTTATTTCACTTTTGGACTGAGCATCATTTTCCAAGTGAAACTAAAAAATTATAATAGGAAAATTATGTAGGCGCATTATAAAAATTTTGGACTGGTACCATGAAATGCAAATTAAAAAATCGACGTTTGCACAATATGAAAGACAATTATTTTGGTCTAAGTTCTTAAAGAATTGGCCAATTTAGAGAGATACTATAGACAAATGAATTCAATATATGCACAATAAAAAGAGCCAATTGACACGAGCTCCAGTGCATTATTGAAGAATAAGTACTAGAGGAATTTTAAATGAGTGTCGAGGGGCAAGATTGAAATACTCCAGTGAATCAGTGAAATACATAGAATCATGAGCTCCAGCGAATCATTTACAGATGACATGCATTATTAAAATACTAGAGGAATTTTATTGTGCACTATCGGCATATATGCGTCAATGGTGATATAGATCGACTGTCGTATGAATCGTTGGTATTTGCAGTATCTAGTTGTGTTACACGAGGTAACCAATGAGCTTGGGATTTTTTTCGGTGAAATAGAAAAATGAAGACCTTGAAATTGTGCCTCTTCTTCCTTGGTTGGTATCTTCTCCCGTGATGGCTTGCCCTGCCCTCATTTTGTGCAATCTATCAAGATTTTAAAAATGACTAGCATAGAAACCTTTGCTACTCCGTGCCACAAAATATTGCAAAATGGAAGAATAAGTACGACATTACAGATGACATGCATTATTTAAAATACTGGAGGAATTTTATTGCCCACTATCGGCATATATGCGTCAATGGTATGACACAAATTGAGTGCAATTATCTTGGTGCCATAATCGTGCAAGGTATGGCACCAACATTCGTTGGATTTTTTTTTTGGTGAATATATGAATGAAAAACCTCTTTTATTTTAAGTATCAGTTGTATTGGTTGGTAAGCCATAATTGATTATTATAGCCTCTATCATGAACCCTTTATGGTTCGTGATGTATATCTAGGCTATGCAATAATATATTGATGAATACCAATCTTCACATTTGAAGACTTGAAAACTCTTGCTAAATTTTTTAAGAAAAAAACAAACGTGTTGCTAATTAAAATGACTACAACCGGTTTAATCATTTAACAATATATAGGAACGAACAATCAAAATTAGTAGATAGCTTCCCTTGCTACCAAACATTATATTAACATATTACATCTTATGTTTTTATGAAATTGGATGGAAATAAAAGAAGCAAAATGATAGACATAAACCAAGGTGAATTCATCACAGAAAGCTTTCTCCATGTGTTTTCCTGATGGGTTTGCTATGCAAATTCATCCCTACTCATAATCATGGTCAAGTCTTCTCCTTCTTTTAAACAGTTGCAAGACTTGGTGGTTTTGTAGTTTCATTAACTCCAGAAAAGAGATTCAGAGAAAGGAAAAAAAAAAAAAGCACGAAAGGCTGAAGAAAGAGAGAGTGAAGGCGTTTTTTCTATCGCTGCAAAGGATCAACCTCAAGTACAACCATTGTACGGTGGTGCTAGATCTCTCATGAAATGGCTGAGGTCATCCCATGAGGAAGATATATAGCACGTACCCCTTTCAAGCAATCGGGTTTCATCGATAATGTCTTTTATGCAATTTCATCGACCTGTTCAAATGTCACTTTTATTTCTAATAGCAATCATGCTCTTGGGTAGTTCCCGTGGGCACCATTAGCTCAATAGTATGTGCTATTTTCCGATAGTGGCTGTAGGTCACTATGAACCCAAATCGGTGGCTACGAACACCAAAGATGGCCTAGGCCATCACCCAAATGATGCACGAATGCATCGATAAAAGAGGCGATATCTAAGAGCATAAAAAACATACCATGCTCATGCAAGGAGATCAACTCAAATTTTATTTCGTCGTAGAAACTTCAAAGTCATCACTGCCACATTCTCTACTTGATTAATCACCTCTTTTATTATTTTAGAAAAAGTGAATTTGGGAAGCAGTTTCAAAGTGATGATTTAGCATTGCTCAATTGGAAGGGCAGTAGAATTATCCACAATGCACCCAAGTTCGATCTCTCCTCCCCCAATCTAAAAAAAAGAAAACAAAAAACAAATTTACTAAAATTAATTTCTATTTTAATTTTTTCCAATTAAGTTCGATTTCTATCAAAATTTCCGTCGAAATGTCCATCGAAATTTTATTCCTTGGCTACAACACATATTATGTGGACACAGTGCCGAATGTATATTAAAGTAAAAAGAATGTGTATTAGAGTTTTCAATAGTTACAAGCACGTGCATCAGAGTTTCCAGTAGTTACAAACTATTAGCTGCACCAAAGGCAGAGCATGAATTCCTGTTTGCAGGGGCCAAACGATGTGCATGAAAGATGAAACCAAAAAACAATGAAAAACTAAGAGCCTGTTTGGTATTATATTTCTCGCTCACCTAACCACTCGCTTACCATAGAGTGAGAAATTCAATGATCGAAACCATCTATTTTTTAGGTTCGTTCTTAAGGATTGTAAAAAATCAGCCAAATTAATAATTATTTAGTCTTCCAAATTTTGCATACAAATATTATTTATGAGGTAAAAATGATGTTAATAGTAATATACTAGCTAAATAGTTTCTGATTTACTGATTTTTTACAAAGATAATCTTTGAATGATGCTCTAGAATATCGATGGTTCGATTATTGAAATTTAATGCCGAAGAGGTTATAGACTTCTCAGTAATTCTGGAACCATGGGATGTTCTAACCCTGCACATCTAGTACGCTATGGTTTCTTGGATCAATCAACTGCCTTCAACTACCTGTACATCAAAACCATTGGCAACAAGTTGTACACCTGATCCTAAACAGTTCATGCAACCAAAATGAAGAAAAAGTGCTTTCAGGCCTTATTGCAAATTGTGTAGCAAGCTTGCAGCTTTGGTCATGCTTTAGGTGACCCGAAGTAGAAATCTCCCGATTTCACATCGAGTGCTGGACCATCCAAATCTGTGAAACTGAAACATGAAAAGAAAGAGATTTGACATTAGAACTCTACTAGAATCCATAGGTTCCCGTTGAATAGGATCTAACTTTCCATGAGTTGAAACTTGTCAGTTTAGACATAGACATTTCATATGGGCTTTTTTCACTAATATCACTCATATCATGCACAAATACCACCTAGAAATTTTTTTTTGGCATAAATTTAATTTAGACACATAACTATATATGTTATTTCAACGGGGTTCACGAACTTTAAAATATTTCAAATATACACCCAATTTATTATCTAAATTGAAAAATGGACTTCCGTCTATTGATTTGTTGAGAGATCAGTTAAATATCAGCTTGGTTTTTGCTAACGGGATTAATTGGTGACGTGGCGCCAACTCAGCATACCTTTCCCGCCAAATGAGCGACACATGTCCACCTGACATGGGCCCACACACCCATCACCTCTTTCCCGCTCGTCCAATGCTCTCCTAATCATTTAGTCTCCCAAAAACATCACGTTTTTTTCCAAATTCAAATATAAATCTCTCACATGTGTTTGACGAGCGAGAAAGAGATTATGAGTTTATGGGCCCGTGTCAGGGGTTAGGTGGACAGGTGTCGCCGTGTCGCTCATTTGGCGGGAAAGGTTTGATTAGATGGCGCTACGTCGCCAAGTAATCCCGGTCAGCAAAAGCCAAGCTGGTATTTAACTGATATCTCAACGAATCAATTGATGAAAGTCCATTTTTTAATTTAGATAATAGATCAAGTGTATATTTGAAATATTTTAAAGTTCGTAAACTATGTTAAAATGACATATATAGTTATGTGTCTAAATTAAATTTATGTCTTTTGTTTTTTTACCAAACACCACCCAAAGTTTAAAGTTTATTCTCTAATGTGCCATCTCCCGTCACTTTTTCTGTTGAATTAGGAGTTTTTACCCTAAACTTCCCATTTTGTCCTTGAATAAGTGAAACCAAGAAGTAAAATTTCGGTTTCGAGGAAATTTTCGACGGAAATTTTCGCGGAAATTTCGATTAAAATTTTGATTTCGATAAAATTAGACAAAAACGACGAAAATTGCTATCAAAATATGGAAATTTTAAATGAAACTTGACCATATGTTTATTTAACATATTATCTACTATATTGATAAAAAATATTGAATAAATCAAATAATATAGTAGATTTCATGTGATATGTGGTGAATATAATACGCGCCGGAGACAATACTGTTAAAAAAATACTTCACTAATTAATAATTACATCATAAAATTACATGAATAAATCACCAATGTGACAACGGAAAGTAGCAAGCTTACTCAAAGGGACTTGGAAATGGTTTTCGATAGTTAAATTAAGCCGAATTGGGTTAAAATAGAACCAATCCGATGGCAGCAGCGGCGACAACAATTTACCTAAAATTTCAATTTTATAAATTATCAAAATTAGAAAACCAAACATTAAGTAAATTAAACTTCATGATAAAGGGATAAATTTCCTTTTCATAATTTATGTTTACAACTAAATGAAACACCAAAATGACCAAATCAAACCCCAAATAAAATCCCAAACCTTTTTTTTTCTTTCCAATTGTCTAAAAACTCCAAATCTCAATCTACCTTAAAAAAAAATTCTTTCCTTTTTTTTCTTTTTTTTTCTTTTCTCTTCTTTTTTTTTTCTTTCCTTTTCTTTTCTTTTTTTTTTCTTTCCTTTTTTTTTTCTTTTTCCTTTCTTTTCTCTTCTTTTTTTTTCTTTCCTTTTCCTCTTCTTCCCATGTGACTTCCTCTTTTTTTCTTTCTTTTTCCTCTTCTTCCCCCAGTGGTCTTCGTCTTCCAGTGGCCTTCCTCTTTTTTTTTTTTCTCCAGTTTTTCTTTTCTTCTCCCTTCACCAATATTTCTCCTCCCTTCATAATCTCTCTCTTCCCTCTCCCTCCTCCCTTCCTAATCTCTTTCTTCCTTCTCCCTCCCCGGATCTCTTCTCTCCCTCCGACTCCGACGACGGCGCGCCTCTGCAGCTCCCTCTCCGATCTCTTCTCTCCCACCGGCGACGGTGCTCTGCCTCCCCTCTCCCTTCGGTCTCTGCCTCCCCTCTCTCTCTCCGGTCTCTACATCGAAAATTTCGCCGAAATTTCGAGAATTTCAAAAAATGTCGGCAAAATTTTTCGAAATTAATTTGGTATAGTGTTAAAATTTTCATACCCCTAAAAAACAAAATTTTCGCTGAAATTTTACTCCTTCAGTGAAACAAACGAAAAGAAATATTTTTACATAATTTTCTTTTGAACTTAAATTAAATTAAAAAAAAAAAAAAACTAAACAGTTTGAAAGTATATTCAATTGATGATTTATGAAACCCACAAGCAATACTACCAGTACTTGATTAGCTAAGATCAGGTGATGGACCTGATGGTGTTGCTATACAAGATCTTGAAAGTGCAGCTGGAGTAGTACTGGTCTAAATCAGTGTGTGTATATATATATACCACCTACCCACCCACCCATCTTCTGTTGACCCATCCAGCCGGCGGCACCACCACCGCCGACCTCCTCCTCTTCTTCCTCTCCTTCGTCTTCTTTCTCTCTCTCTCTCTCATCCTCAATTTTTTCTCTCTTTCTCACTCTCTTTGTTTACCTCAACCCAAAATTTCAAAATGGTGGGTTTTTCATATATGAAGGAGAGAATCAAAAAGAGGAGAGAGGGGAAAAGAAAGAGAGAGAGAGAGAGAGAGAGAGAGAGAGAGAGAGAGAGAGAGAGGAGGGGCTGCCGGTGGCAGGATGGGAGGGTGGTAGGGATCGGTGAAGTTTGGGTTTAAATGATTTGTAGTTCTTTTATTTTGTAATTGATGTTTTTAAATTCTGTATTTTTTTTGTCTAATTTATAGAATTTTTATTTGATTACACATTAAATTTTATATATTTATTAAATAAGTGTTTATGGGGTTAAGTGAGCAAATTGTAGGGATATATATAAAATATATGGGTGCCGTTATTCGTAGGGCTGGGTCAGCTAACCGAGAAAACCGATCTGAACACCGTAATCGATGCAACTGCTCCGAACAAAACTGTTTCGACGAGTAACCGAATAGTCAGTGGCGGTAATCCAATCGATCAGACAGTGGGTGGTGGCGATGGCAGTTTGGAAATTCCAAATCGTCGGTATACCTATACCGATCCGACCTTCTTCTTCTTTCTTCTTCTGTTCTATGGCTTCCTTTCTTCCCGTCAACTTGCAAACTCGATCTAATTACAACAACAACAAAAACCCAATTTCCCATTTCAAACTTAATTTCCCAACAACAACAACAATCCATATGTGAATCAACAACCCCAGAGGCCAATCAACCCAATTAACCCAATCAACCCAATCAACTCAATTACCTATATACGATCTGAGATAAAGGGAGAGGGAGAGGGAGAAGATAGCGTGATTGCATGAGACACAGAGAAACTTAGTGAGTATGGGGCTACGGGGTTGCTTTGCAATCCGGACCACAATAACAACAACACCCTCATCCTCTCCGGCCACCGCCTCCATTATCCCGTTTTAAGACCCAGATCGATGAGTGTTGTGTTTCGCCAACTTGGAGGTTCGCAGGGAAGGAAGGTGACGGTGGGAGAGAGGGAGAGCGATGGTGGGAGATAAGGAAAGCAAGAGAGAAGAGAATTGAGATTTTTTTTGTCAAAGAGAGAGAATTGAGAGTCTGAGAGATAGTGAAAGACTGAGATAGAGAGATGGTGAAAGACTAAAATGTTAATTATTTAGTTGTTTTGCTATAATCCCACATTGGAAAGAAGCAGAAGGCATTAGCCTTTTTCCTATTATAAATAAACTGAGTGGCTCCACTATCAGAAATTTGTAGGTGCTTTTGAAAGCTGCAGTGAATCACAACAACAATGAAAATTTTATTTTACCTCTAATACCCTCATTTTAGTAATTATAAATAGCCACAACAGTTTTACATTACAATTTACCAAACATCTTTATACTGCTTTTTGTACTCACAGCACTTTTGAAAATATAGTTTACCAAACACTCAACTACTTTACTCCACAGCTGACTTTACTTCACAGCTGCTTTACTTCACAGCTGTTTTTTCTCACAGCAATCCCAAACTAAGCCTTTGTTTTCCGTGACTTGAAGAGGCAGAGGCTTCAATGCTAACTTGTTATTTTATATGCATATCAGCATATGCAGTAAACAGAGAAAAAAATAAAATAAAGAAGGAGTAAGAGGAGGAGAAGGTTTATAAATACAATAACTTAATGTTAGGTGGTAGTAGTGATGGTTATGGTGTTGGGTGGTGGTGGAGATGAAGTTAGGTGTTTATGTTGGGTATAGAAAGTAGAATATATTAAAAGTGGTGTTGGGTTTTAGCAAGGATAATTTGGAAAAATTTGTTGGGTATACTAATAAATTTTTGAGCCATTTACAAGTCGGTCCAATTTTCCCTCCTCTCTTAGACTAATACCTTAATACTTTTTAATTTTTGACTGAAGTCCAAAAATAATATCTAGATATTTTTAATTTCAAAAATGTCTAATATTATCCTAAAATTAATAATATTTTAATCTTAATATTATCATAATATTATCATAGTTTTATATTATCTTAATATTATAATATTATCATATCATAATATTATAATATTATCATATTATTCTAAAATTAATTGTGAGATTTAAATTATATTAATAATAAAAATGCATCAACCCAAACAATAAAAAATAATCAAATAAGGAAAAGAATTCCTTATAGGTACATTTCAATTGTACCAATCGATCGATGGTTTGTTAGCGTTTATGTTATAGTTTAGTTCCGGGATTTTGGGCTAATCCCAGAGCTAAACTCTAACATAGCGCCTCCACCAAGCTCATTTTATACCTTAGGAGGGGATGAGTAACATAGCGCCTCCACCAAGCTCATTTTATACCTTAGGAGGGGATGAGATGAAAAGATGAGAATTTACCCTTAAAACTAGGGGAAGGAAGCAGCATGACTTAGCGATCGGCGGCATAAACCAAGCGTTCGGATTAGGTACGCATCTAATCGAATATGTATATATATACAGTAATGATCACTCGCTCACCATAGAGCGGAGAATTCCCCGCTCACCTAACCACCTAGCAACGAATTTCAATGATCGGAACCGTCCATATTTTAGGGCATCATTCAAAGATCACCCTTGCAAAAAAATCAGCCAAATCGGAAACTGTTTAGCCAGTATATTACTGTCAACATCATTTCAGCCTTATTTGACGAATTGTATTTGTCTGCAAAATTTGGAGGACTAAACAATTATTGATTTGACTGATTTTTTACAGGAACAACCCTTAAGGATGAACCTTAAAAATGGACGGTCTCGATCATTGAATTCCCTGCACCGTGGTGAATGGGGAATTCTCCGCTCTATAGTAAGTGGGTGAATATACCAACTCAAGTATTGGTGCAATTGAAATGTACCTATATATATATATATATACAAACCTAGGTATTGGTACAATTGAAATGTCCTATATATACTTTTTTTTTACTTGTTTGATTATTTTTCGTTTTGTGGGTTAATGCATTTTTTTTATATTTGTATAATTTAAACGGATATTATCTTTTATTATTTTAAATTATAAAACATGAAAACTAGATGATCTTGAATGTTTTAATTAAAAAATATAAAAATAAAAAATGTTCTAACGGACATTATCTTTCATAATTTTTAAAATTAATTCATATTAATTATCTTAATTCTAAGAGATAATATGAGTCAAAAATTTTAAAAAGTCCATTTTTGGACCTTAGCCTAAAAAATTGGATTTAAGTACAAATCTAAATTCCTATATGGTTTTATTCCGAATGACCCTCCAAAATTAGATCTACTTCTAATTAACTGTAAATTTTTATAATTTCTAATTTTTAGTTGGGTGTAAAAAGTGTATTGGGACTACTAATAAAAAAATTGGGTCTGAATAGCAGCACCCAGAATATATCACCTTGTTTTTTCAGATTTTAAATGCACTATGACATGAATTGACCAAAAAGGCCTTTAAGTTAACAAAAAATTTGACATAAATGGATGGTAGGTGGTAGATTATCACATATAGGTAGCTTTGGGTGGTGTTTGGTTAAATTTTTTTTTTTTTAGATGGTATTTGTACACACCCCCTATAGTATGGGTGATATTAATGCAAAAAAGCCACTCATATGGCATACCTTAGTTTTTGTTTGAAGATACATACACAAGATAACATTATGTTCATATTAGAATGATTTATTTGTTTGATTAGAACATTTCCCTTGTTCTGGAAACTTGAGATAATTTTTGTGTGCTTTATATGTTCATGAGAACAAAAACAGGACAGACCGGCTCTGTTGGAATGGTATTGATGGCCCTTGCCAATGGTATCTCATCCTGTGTCGTGAAAGAAAGTGTCTTTTTGTGTGGTAGTGATAGTAACTGGTTCATACCTACCTATTCATGTCCTTTAGATCATTGTAAAGTTTGAAACAAGTTAGTTTCGGATTCAACAAGGTTCTTCTAAAAACTATCTGATCTATTGGGGATATAAAAGTGAGTTCGACAATTTCATGTTGAAGACGAGATGTTTATTTTGAATTCAGATTATGAGATTATCATCCAAAACCCCTCTTGTTGCTGACAAAATGGTCATTCGGTTTAATTGTTAGTGTTGAACCTATAAAGGTGGTTGGTCTTCAACCAGCGAGAATAAAGCATCACCCACCGAGATTAGGGTTGCAAACATATTTGTCTAAGGGCAAAACTAGTATTTGGCATTATATTTTTCTAAGGGAGGATTAAATGTAGAACATTGTCATCACATAGAGGCAAAATTAGATATTATGTCCACCCCAGCCACATAGCAAGTTCACATAACAATAACAACCTCCTTTCCAAGTAACAGCACAAGTTAAGTCATAATGCCACATACTTCAGGAACTAAATTTGGTTCCCCAAAATTATTTTAATCCATTAATCACATCAGTTTATACATATGTTGATTATAAAAATTCCAAATAACCGCAAAAGTTTAAATAATAATGTCAAACAACATAAAATAAGTGCATCCAATATATTCCTAACAACTTTCATAGTTTCCTACATGAATTGGATAATTCAAATTCCAAACACAAGTTTAAACCATAATGTCAAGTTGTCAACAACATAATATAACAGAGTCCATATATAAGTGCATCAAACTTATTTCTTATAAATTTCATCATTAAGCCATTTAAGCTTTATGCTAGGACCTTTCATACTAGAGTAGAGAACATGTCCCTTCCTGCTTTTGATTTTATAATTAACTGAGTTGCACATAACCACAAATGGATTTCAGGGCTTGCTCCAGGTAAAGATTCAAGTGCCTGCATCAGTTCAGGAATTGATGTTGCAGTACTACTTTCTACTGCCTCAACAAGAGGATCATTCTGTTGTGACAATTTCACAGCACCTCCCACTCTCCGACCTCCTGCAACAATTCCTTTACCTTCGTCACCTTTCGTAGCTTGTGTGTCAAGAAAGCGTTGGCTGCAAAATTCACACATCAGCAAAGAAATTTTGTATTTGATCATGATTTCAGTGACCCAAAGTTGAAATCTCCTGCAGATGATATTCTTAGCTTTAAGAGCATGATTTACCATCTCTTTAATGGTTGAGAGGTTCCATTTAACTTGAAGCATATATGTATGGCGTAGAATCACAAGTGAGTTACTTTAACTATTATTGTAATTTGTGTTTCAATATCGACTTCAATAATTTTGATCAATCTTTTTTTCTTATTATATGTACTTTGATACATCATTGACTCATCCAACCTTATTGACGCATATAGAGCGTACGCATAAGGGCCTTCTCTAAGCTATCCAAAGTCCTGAAATTTGAGGATCCTAACACAACTAGAAAAGTTGAGTGTGATGAAGCTAATAAGTTGTGCTTAGGGAATTGATCCACACTTAGATTGAAAGAACAAACTTAAAACAGTGTTGCAAGCTGAAGTTGGCTTGAGAAAGGGGATACATGAGTAAGATAATCATGACAATACATGGAATCCACTGCATTTTTCAGGTGGAGAACGAAATGAAATTGTACACTTTAAAGAATATGCATTTAACAAAAGGAAATTGTACACTCTAAACTTTAAACGAAATGAAATTGTACACTTTAATTTGCTTTAACTTTATTTATTTCAATTTTGATTCTAAATTTTCGTTCAAACAAAATAAAAGGACCAAACCACTTACCACAGTGTGGATTTGAAAGATCGGAAATACGTCTTCAAAGTTTTCCTATAGATAGAATAAAACAACATTAGGTCCAGTAATCTCGATGAGCTACAAGAAATAATATCATAATTCTATAAGCATATGCATGTCATATAGTAATTAGAGCATGAAAGAAAATTACTACATGAGCAAGCAATTAGGCTAATGAAAATGCATTTGTTTTGTCAGGTACACCAATAAGTTATATTGACCCGTAGTACATATCTCAGTTACACAGAAAACATAACTCAGATAAGCAGAGAAGCATAGGTAACCCTCCATGGCTATCAAACAAATGAAGACTGGTGGCCTATTAAATTAACGATTTCCACATCTTATTCAAGTTTATTTAAGGTATGCACTACTTTTTATTATCGGTAATTCTAAGTATCAGTTCCTTATATTCTTTAACTTTTCCCTAATCCCAAACCAATCAGACTTGGTTTTGATATTTTCAGACAATAGAAGAACATTTTACATAAGTTGCATAAGATGAAATTAAATATTATGAACATTCTTTCTCCGTCACCTATCTTCATATAAATAATCCAATAAATCAAACAGTTAAATATTTACTTTCCCCAAAGAAATGCAAAAAATAAAATCTTTACATTCAAACTAGTTATAGCAAGAACAAAAATTGCTGAACTATTGTTGCCAAGAAACCATTTCAAAAAATGAAATAAAAACAGTAATTTATTAATTAATCTTAAGACACATAACAAGATAATTGGATTTTATAAGGTCTTACAACCCATTGTCAATTGATTTTGGGTTGGATGCTCAAATTTCCTCACTTTTGACCTTAATCTTAAGGAGAGATTTAAACAGTTTACAGTAAAACTAAAATGCTTCCCAGCCAAAAAACAAAATTGATCCAAGTTGACAGAAGATGAAATTACAATGCCACACCTGAACGTCAACCTTGTATGTTATTATATGTGGGAATTCCTTGCTCAGCTCTTCAATGAGTGTAGATATAACCTTGGCTGCAAAAGAAGAGTACACGCAGAGTAATTCGAGAAGGAGCAATTTATTAAAATGACTTGATTGATGAAAGTAATTCTTTAGAACTTACAAAAATAATCGGTGACTGCCATGAAGAAGTAAATTGCTGACAAAGATTCCTCTATTTCAAGCAATTAAAAAAATATAAAATTAGAAAACTCCATGAAATTAAAAGTCTTCTCAAAAGTAAGTGGGGTGTATTGTATATGGATTTTAAAAAACTTTTGTGGTGTTTAAAAGTCATGTGATATTCAATTAAGACTTTTGAAGACTTTAAAAAAATTCGTAAAAGTCTATATGTATTCAATTAAGAATTTTAAGGAGTCTATAAAAGTCAAATGGTATTCAATTAAGACTTTTAATGACTTTTAAAAAGTCTGTGTATTTAAAAACTCATTGATTTTTATGAAATTCATTTAATGATGGATTTTAATAGATTTTGAAAGACTTTTCTGTGTATTTCAAAGTCATTATAAATCCGACATCTCCCTTGCGGATTTCTAAGGATTTTTATAGACTCTGTAGAACTTCGTAGAACTCTGTGAAAAATCTATAAATTCTGTAAAAGTCTGTCACTTAAAAAAAGTCTACAAAAATTTATATAAATCTATTATCTATATACACTACACCCCTCTAAGGGTGTCATTCAATCAGTTTCCATTGGAAATGGGACTTACCAAACCAACACAAAAAGTTTGTATTTTTTTTTTACTAATAGCTTCAATTTTTCGTTATAAGTCGCTCATCTCGATTCGCTAATGGGCACCAGTATATGACCACACTCACAAAACACAAAAGCCCACAAATGTAAAGTAAGCTAGAAAAGAATTACTTGTACTTCCTGTCAAATGTGCCCCCATTGTAGTATTGTTTGCCTATAATTTTGGTATATATACATGCCTATGTTTTTTATACCTATACACACACACGTACACATAAAATTCAGTTGATTCCACTACTTAACAAAACCAAACCATCTTTATTTAATTAATTTTGGGTATTTCGGTTTCAATTTTCTGAAAGCTTGTTTGAAATGTTTACCACAACTGTATCGAACGACACCCCTACTCAAAACTAAACAAAAAATAATTACAAGTAAATATTACTTTTAACTTTGTAGCATGCCGAAACAAATTGCATCCAATTCTTAATGAGGACAACGTTTGGGAGATCTGAAAAAAAAAAAAAAAAAGTTTGTGAGTGAGTGTGAACAATTAAGAAAAGTAAAAACAGAAAAATCGGAAAACTAAAGAGAAAGGGGAAGAAGGGATACCTCCGGAGGAGGATGCGCAAAGGCGTCTGTGGTTTGGGGAGTGAAGGGAGTTGAATAAGGGTTTGGAAGTGGAAGGAATTGAGTGTGGTATGGTTGGGATTGAAGTTAGGGTTTTTAAGGTTTGGGTTTCGGAAGAAATAAAAGGAAGCTGAAGATGACGAACAAGACCAACGCCGGGATTGCTCCGTTTGCCAACCAACTGTCGCGCCAAAACCCCTAAAGTCCTCGCCATTTTCCTCTCTCTCGCCTGGCTTCTTATTTCTTATACTAGCTCTCTCGCCTGGCTTCTCTGGCTAGGGTTTTTTTTTTTTTTTTTTAACGGTTCTAGGAAGAGTTAATTAGAACATCACACTTTATTTTATGGGTCCTTTAACATACAGGTATTGGTACCTAAATTTATTAACCAAAACCACCTAAAGCCTCATTCTTTCTTTGCAGGCCAACTACCACAATCTTATTATTCATTTGCGGACACCACACCCACTAGATCCCAAAATATCATCCAAAAATAGACATAACAAAAACATAACATGCAGACATCTTCCAAAATAACAGCATCAACGCATCACCAAAAAACAGAAACTGAAACTGCAAGTCCACAACTACAATAAACTGCAGTTTCAACTCTAATAAATTGCAGTTTCTGCAATTTCAGTTCACTTACAGTTTCATAAACTGTAGAAACTGCAATTTAGGGTAAATCCAAAAAACTAAAATTGAAATTGAAACTGCAAGTTCGCAACTCCAATAAACTGCAGTTTCAACTCTAATAAATTGCAGTTTCTGCACTTTCAGTTCACTTGC
>QANW01012422.1:0-33629 GCA_003254865.1 Dryas drummondii
TTGAGTTTTTGTCAACATTACATTCTTTTTCAGGCTGGTTCGCAATTTCCGGAGGTCGACAACTACGGGGATGTTAATGCTCGACCCGGCAACGACAAGGGCAAGGCGAAACACGTTAGTTTTTTATATTTTAGTTTTATTTCACAATTTTAAATATTTGTATTTGATTTCCTAATTCCTAACTTGTGTATAATATTTTGAATGCTGAGATGGTCGCCAAGAAGGCGAGTTATTTGGAGGAGGTGGCCAGCCAGTACCCTTCGGATACTCCGTTGGAGTCGATCTCAGTCCCCGATCGCGATGTCAGTCTTCGTATTATGACGGAGACACTAGGTGTTAGGCGTGGTAGGGAGATACGCGGAATGGGAGCGGGTCGGGTTCGNAAAAGCGCCCGCAAGGATTGATCATCATGGTGGTTCCATGCCCTTCTCATACCGGGTGTAGTCATATCGTCAGGTGCACTATTATTTAATTTAATATATATATATTCCTTAGTATTGTTTGAGTTTTTGTCAACATTACATTCTTTTTCAGGCTGGTTCGCAATTTCCGGAGGTCGACAACTACGGGGATGTTTATGCCCGACCCGGCAACGACAAGGGCAAGGCGAAGCACGTTAGTTTTTTATATTTTAGTTTTATTTCACAAATTTAAATTTTTGTATTTGATTTCTTAATTCCTAACTTGTGTATAATATTTTGAAGGCTGAGATGCTCGCCAAGAAGGCGAGTTATTTGGAGGAGGTGGCCAGCCAGTACCCTCCGGACACTCCGTTGGAGTCGATCTCAGTCCCCGATCCCGATGCCGGTCTTCGTATTATGACGGAGACACTGGGTGTTAGGCGTGGTAGGGAGATACGCGGAATGGGAGCGGGTCGGGTTCGTGATCTCAGCGCCGGGTCTTCATCTCAGCCATCTGCAGAATTAGTCAACCTGACCACTGAAGTGCAGTTGTTGAAGGGTCAGCTAGAAGAATCGAGAGCGGCATATGCGGAGCAGACGAGTAAGGTGCAGCAGATGCAGCAGATGTTTGGACAGTTGGCCAGGATTGTACCTGGGTTTGTGCTGCCGCCCAACATTGACCAGTGCATGCCAGACTCCTCCACCAGACTCCTCCACCGGTGTCGATGATGCTACTGACCTAGGGGGCCATTAGTTATTTGTGTGTATGTATTAATTAAATTGTTTCTACTTTGTATGGATATTTCGGATATATAAATTTATTAATTTTGTTTTATATAGTTTTTGAATAAAGATTTTTTTTTAAATATTAAATTCATATATNTTTCGCAATTTCCGGAGGTCGACAACTACGGGGATGTTTATGCCCGACCCGACAACGACAAGGGCAAGGCGAAGCACGTTAGTTTTTTATATTTTAGTTTTATTTCACAAATTTAAATTTTTGTATTTGATTTCTTAATTCCTAACTTGTGTATAATATTTTGAAGGCTGAGATGCTCGCCAAGAAGGCGAGTTATTTGGAGGAGGTGGCCAGCCAGTACTCTCCGGACACTTCGTTGGAGTCGATCTCAGTTCCCGATCCCGATGCCGGTCTTCGTATTATGACGGAGACACTGGGTGTTAGGCGTGGTAGGGAGATACGCGGAATGGGAGCGGGTCGGGTTCGTGATCTCAGCGCCGGGTCTTCATCTCAGCCATCTGCAGAATTAGTCAACCTGACCACTGAAGTGCAGTTGTTGAAGGGTCAGCTAGAAGAATCGAGAGCGGCATATGCGGAGCAGACGAGTAAGGTGCAGCAGATGCAGCAGATGTTTGGCCAGTTGGCCAGGATTGTACCTGGGTTTGTGCTGCCGCCCAACATTGACCAGTGCATGCCAGACTCCTCCACCGGTGTCGATGATGCTACTGACCTAGGGGGCCATTAGTTATTTGTATGTATGTATTAATTAAATTGTTTCTACTTTGTATGGATATTTTGGATATATAAATTTATTAATTTTGTTTTATATAATTTTTGAATAAAGATTTTTTTTTTAAATATTAAATTCATATATATAATTTAAATAAATTTTTTTTTTTAAAATAAAATACGTTTGGGCGACGAAATTTGTCCGTCGCCTAAACATGCTTTGGGCGACAAATTTTATGTTTTAGGAGACAAAAAAATTTCGTCGCTCCAAGTGTCTTTGGGCGACGAAATTTATGGGTACGTCGCCCAAACTCTTGGGCGTCACATTTTAGGCGGCCAAATGCTCGACGAACCAGTTTCGTCGCCCAAACGTTTGGGCGACGAATTCCGTTCCTCTCCCAAACCCTTTTTTCTTGTAGTGTTAAGACAAGGAAATGTATTCTTGTCCTTGTTTGTAATGTATATAAAGCTGATCTACAGCTGATTGTATTCATTAAGTAAGAAATATCAGAGACATCAATTCCTTTCTTTCTTTTCTCTCTCGTGTTCTCTGAATAGTCAACATCATCTTCTTCAATTTCTCGTATGGCTATCATGATATCAGTGCCACATAGGGTAACTCCATCGTAATTACAGAGGGTAATCGATCTCTGCGTTTCTGTTTGGCAGCAAGCTATGCAAGAGGAGTATGATGCATTGCAAAAGCAAGGTACATGGATTCTCGTTCCTCCTCCCTCTAATCGGAATATTGTTGGCTGCAAATGGGTTTATAGTATTAAATCAAACCCATATGGATCTATTTCCAGACACAAGGCTCGACTCGTAGCTAAAGGATTCAATCAAGAGCCAGGTCTTGATTTTGAAGAAACAATCAGTCCTGTTGTGAAACATGCCACAGTTAGACTTATTTTGGCATTGGCTGCTTAATGCAAATGGAAGCTTAAACAATTGGAGGTCTTTATGTCACAACCTCAAGGCTTCATTGATCCTCAGCATCCTTCTCATGTTTGCAAACTTCGAAAGTCTCTCTATGGTTTGAAACAAGCACCGAGAGCATGGAACGAGCGTTTCACAAGTCATCTACCAAGTCTTGGTTTCCAAGTCTCTTATGCTGATTCCTCTCTCCTTGTCCGCTGCAAAGGTAACTCCATTGTCATTCTACTTCTCTATGTAGATGACATTATTCTTACTAGCAATGATAATGATGCTATTCAAGATGTCATCGACCAACTATCTCATGAATTTGACATGAAGGACTTGGGGGATCTGAGCTATTTCTTAGGCTTACATATTCAGCCTACTTCTCAAGGACTTTTTGTTAACCAGTTCAAGTATGCTAAGGAATTGCTTCACAAAGCTGGCATGTCTGAATGTAATCCTTGTGCTTCTCCTTGCCTTCCTCATTTTAAACTTCTCAAACATGATGGTGAGCTTCTCTATAATCCCAGTCATTATCGAAGTATTGTTGGTGGCCTCCAATATCTGACTTTTACAAGGCCAGATATTGCATATTCTGTTAATCAAGCTTGTCAGTTTATGCAAGCCCCTACTGACTTGCATCTCAAGGCTGTGCATCGCATACTCAGATATCTTCAAGGCACACTCAATTTTGGCATTCATTTCAAATCTGGTCCCTTCACTCTAATAGCCTATAGTGATGCAGACTGGGTTGGTGATCCTGATGAGCGACATTCCACCACTGGTTTTGTCATTTTTCTTGGTTCTAATCCCATATCCTGTTCCTCTAAGTGCCAACATACAGTGTCCATGGCCATGACAGCTGCAGAGCTTGCTTGGATTCGTCAGTTGCTTTGTGATCTTCGGGTTTTTCTCCCTTCTACCCCGCTCATGCTCAGTGATAATATCTCTGCTCTCTTTATCTTCCAATCCTGTCTGTCACTCGAAGGCTAAGCACATTGAAGTTGATTGTCATTTTGTGCGTGATCGAGTTACACGAGGTGACATACGGCTGGAGTATCTCTTTACTACTGAATAGTTAGCAGACATTTTCACCAAAGGCCTAGCCTCTCCTCAGCTTCGTTTTCTTCGTTCCAATCTCATGCTTGGCTCTCCTCCCACATGAGCTTGAGGGGAGGTGATAGAGGTTATGCTAAGCTTAGTGAGTGATTACAATATTAACCATGTCAATTAAGGCAGCTAATCATTAGTTTGCTAAGCAGTTACTCTGTTATGTAGTTAGTTAGATAGTTAAGACAAGGAAGGGTATTCTTGTCTTTGTTTGTACTGTATATAAAGCTGATCTACAGCTGATTGTATTCATTAAGTAAGAAATATCATAAACATCAATTCCTTTCTTTCTTTTCTCTCTCGTGTTCTCTGAATAGTCAACATCATCTTCTTCAATTTCTCATATGGCTATCAAAATTAAATTATTTACGTAAATTGGGAAATATTCTCAAGAAAAAATTTTAGAGGTGAATGCACTTAGAAGTTCTAGTGTTTAGGATCCAGTGTTTATAACGGAAGTGAACAGCCAAGATGAGCCTGCTACAACAGAAGTCAAAAGAAGCATCATCATTTATATGTGATGTAGTTATGATTAAGTTTACAGAAGTCAACAAAAAAAAAAAAAAAAAAAAAAAAAAAAAAACTCATTTAAAAAATCAATATTTTACGAGTGTGAGAGTTAACAACATAAACAACTGAAGTAAAGTTGTTTTGTTTTAATGCCAATGAGCTTATGTTGCAACAGTTTGTTTTTCTTTTGGTTGGAAGTGCTAAGGATTTTGAACGCTATTCATTCAGTTTTGTTTTGTTGGAAATAATTTAATATTTGAATGGTTATTTATCCGGAACAACTTTATATGATCATTTAAAATTTAGGTCTTTTAATTTTATAATTTATCGACAGTCTTATGGCTTTTAAAATTCTAACTAAAATCTAATAATATTGTAACCATTTCATATTACATAATATTAGTCCATTAGTTTCTATTTTTTTCCGCACACACCAATTAAATGTCGAGCGCTCGGCGGCCATTTTCGAGTGTTCAGCAGTGCATTTTTACTTCTTTCACAAGTCCTGATTTGTCGGCTTTATATTGCGTTTTAACTTTGAGATTTTGGATTCCACAAAACTCATTCTATACCTTAGGAAGGTATGAGGTGAACTCATATTCCTATACTCAGTAAAAATTACTAAGCGCTCGGTGAAAATTCTGAGCGCTCAGACCGACCTCTCACCATGTTTTTACACGTGGGTCAGCCGATCATGGGCTTATTCATTTTGGACAATATTAGAGCAATGAGCAGTGATAACATTAGAGCAGTGAGTAGTTTTGAAATAAAAAATATTTGGACAATATTTTTGGACTAGTTTAGTCAAAATTTAAATACCATTATGGTTTTAGTCTAAATATAATTGATAAAATGGACCAAACTATGAATCATGGGATTTTAAAATAGGAAAATATTATAAAAAAAAAAAAAAAATTCTCTTTCAAGAGTGGTTTTAACTTTTAACAAATGTTTTCCCCTTTTCTTTTTCCTAGTTCACACTGGTAAATTAATTTTTTAACAACCGTTCTATTTTTAACCGACTGATCACAATCCAAATCTAGTTCAGAATGTTGTTACCAGTCGTAATAAGGAATTAAACTTTTCTATATAAGTATAGCCAGCCCTAGCTTTCAAGTTTCAACTCACAAACAAATTTCTCTTCTCTCTTTGCGTACTGTGTTAGTGCGTGTGAAAGCTCTCCATCCCATCATGGCAAGGATTTTGAGATCTCTCTTCTTTCTTTCTCTCATTCTCAGCTCGTTTTTTATCTCAATCACTTCACAACCACAGCCCTGCACTACCCACAAATTCCCAAACAAGAAAACCTTTGCTGCTTGCAATGACCTACCAGTCTTGAATTCGACCCTACACTGGAATTTCTATCCATCAACAGGAACGGTTGATGTTGCTTTCAGACAAACCGTGGTTGGCGAATCAAGATGGATTGCGTGGGCTATTAATCCAACGTCAACAGGCATGGAGGGTTCACAAGCCATCGTTGCTTTTCGAAGAACCGACGGAAGCATGTCGGTTTATGCATCACCCATTAGAAGCTACAAGACTCAGTTGGAGCAAGGAAATCTCAGCTTTCCTGTACATGATGTCTCTGCAAACTATGAGAATAGCCAAATCACTATATTTGCCACCATAGGGCTGCCAAACAATGTCAGCATTGTGAACCATGTTTGGCAGGAAGGACCGTTGTCCAGAAACACACCAACAATGCATTCACTGTCAGGACCAAACGTGAAATCATTTGGAACTCTAGACCTTATTTCCGGACAGATTAAAGCAACTAGACCCGGGACAAAATCTAAGTTGAAATATGCCCATGGAATTATTAATACAATCAGTTGGGGTATACTTATGCCTGTTGGGATCATTATAGCAAGGTATGTCAAAGAATTTAGAGTAGCAGATCCGCTTTGGTTCTATCTTCATATATCATGTCAGATTATGAGTTGTCTTGTCGGATTTGTTGGCTGGGGGACGGGGATTTATCTCGGTCTACCCAAGTTTTCGAGAATTCTATACAAACCCCACGGATGCATAGGTTGCACTCTCTTATGTCTTGCTATAATTCAAGTCCTTGCAGCTGTTTTCTTTAGGCCCAAGAAAGACCACAAGAACAGATTCATCTGGGAGTTGTTTCACTATGCCTTTGGTTATGCAACAATCATCCTCGGCATAAGAAATATCTTTAACGGGTTTGATATATTGGAACCAGAAAAGATATGGAAACTTGGTTATATTTTGATTATTGGAGTTCTGGGCTGCATTGCTGCAGGCTTGGAAGCAATTAAAATTTACAACTGGTTTATGGGGAGGAAAATGAGAGATGTAGAGAAGAAGACACAGCAGGAAATACGTGCAACAAAGATGGGTGATGATGTTACTGCACCGGAGATTTATGTCTAGAAATATATATTTTCTTTCTTTACTGTTTTACTATTCTAGCTTAAAGTAGAATCTCCACTTAAACATGATTAATATTTGTATTTGTTTTTAACTTTTTAATTAACTTCCATATATACCACTTATTTCTGTAAATTTATTGTGGAGACATTTTAAATTTCAATGATCATTCACAGACAAGCATGCTACTTTTCAATTTGATGTTATGACAAGTAAAATCTTTGGGGTTCAAGTAGCATCTCCACTTATTTGCTTTATATTAACATTAATCTAAAAGAATGTTTTATTCCACAAGTACGTAAAATTAATTCCATTACAAAATAATCACACAATGAATACATATCAACCTCCTTTCCCAAGTTCCACATGTTTTCTGCTATCAGGCCTGCAGAGTGCAGATACCCTTCTCCACCAGGTAGGAAATTACGGTTTTGGCCATATCAAGACACAGTCCCTCCCTTTCTGCTGCAATACTATTTGTAAAATTAGTAAGTTGGAGTCTAATTTTAGACATTAACATCAGAAAAGGAAAGCTAATTAAGAAATCAAAAAGCAATTCGAAACAAGGAATATAAGGACATGAATAACAAATGGAAAACTCAAGGCTAATAGAATTTGATTTGATTAGTAATGTTGCACTATTCTAGAATAGATTTTAATAAGGAGCCAAGCATTTTCTTCTCTTAAAGTCTAGTGAAATGGTGCCACCAAAATAGTGAAGGGAATAGGAGATCACATATTCAGGCTACAACATCTTTATCCTTTCAAAACTTGGAAAAAAAGAAAAAAAAGAATGCTACAAAGACATGAAAAAGAAAGGACTTCTACAGTACTTCTTTATTTTATCATATATTTTGTCAAGTTGATCAGTTGCAAGAGGACCTTAGCCCATGCAAATCTTACTGAACGCTTGATATATCATGGTAACAAAATCCCTCTACTTTGTATGTATCCCATGTTCATATCTTTCAGCTATTATCATAAATAAAAAACAAAAATAAAGCAGATCGATTAACCAAAACCATACTGATCAGCTTTAATAACTTGTCTGTATATCACAGATTCATACTGCCATACTAGACATGTCTACAAAAATTTCACAATTAAAATCAGACTATCAAGTTCCCAGTTACACAATAAAACTCAAAAACCAATCAGACAAATATATATAATCTTTTGTCTTCCAGCCTGACACGAAAAAGGATACCTAAGGTATCTTTATGCACAACCTGATGAAGAAAAGTGTATGGTGGAATAAACACATTCGCATAAATGAAGCTACAAGAGATCGACTGTGGTAAGAAAACATATATATAATCAGAAATCAATAGCAACAATTTTAGTAAGTAAATACATATATATTATTGAGGAAGAAAAAGTGGACAAATTACATGGAAAAATAGCACATCCAAATGAAAGAACCATAGGGAACAGCTTCGACGCATCAAAAAAGTTAAATTAAATTAAAAAGAATCCTCACACTTCCGAATTTTCAATTTGTCGGATGCAATCACTTGAGACTTGAAAAAGAATTGCTGACAAAAGGAGGAAAATGAAAAAAAATTAAATAAAAAAGAAAAGAAAAGAGGAAGCAGTACTTAATATTTTGTATTTGATAATAGGAATCATAAGCAGCAAGAAATAGACATTTAATAGTTATGGGCTGAAGCTAGTATAAGACAGAAAAATAGATTTCCAAAAACATACCTTAAAAGATGGAGAGTCTGCCACATTGTGGTCATGTTTGTTTCATCGTGCTAGCTAGTGTCACTATAAGAAAAAAGAGTTTGGGCAACGAACCTCATTCCTCTCCCAAAGTTGATTTTCATCGCCCAATGTTTTGGGCGACGAAATATATTCTTCGAGAGTTTGGTTGCCCAAGCCATGATGCCCAAGACTTTGGGCGACAAACATGTCAATTATGTTGCCCAAAGATACCTGGGACGACGAATTTAGTTCATATGCTGAGATAACTTTGGGCGACGAATAACATGTCCGTCGCCCAAAATATGTTGAGGTGACGGAAGTGTTCATCACCTAAACATACTTTGCGCGACGAAATTATTGTTCCTCTTCCAAAGTATGTTTAAGTGATGAAATTTTTTGTCGTTTAAACATACATAATTTGGGAGAGGAAATTAATGGTTCCTTGCCTAAAGAATGTTTAGGCGACGAACAATCGGAACTATTAATTTCCTCTCCCAAACTATGTTTAAGCGACGAACAATCAAAACCATTAATTAATTTCCTCTCCCAAAGTATGTTTAGGTGACGAACAATTCCGTTGCCTCAACATATTTATTTATTTTTTTTAAATATTGTTTATTTAGATTATACATTTAAATTTAATATTTAAAATTTAAAATTTTTTCAAAAACTATATAACACAAAATTAATAAATTTATATATCAAAATATTCATACAAAGTAACAACAATTTAATATATATGCAAATATAATCGGTACAAACAATCACTAATGGCCCCCTAGGTCAGTAATATCATCGGCACTGGTAGAGGAGCCTGGCATGCACTGGTCAATGTTCGGTGGCAGCACAAATCCAAGTACAATCTTGACCAACTGGCCGAACATCTACTCCATCTGATGCACCTAGCTTACTCGTCTGTTGTGCATATGCCGCTCTCGATTCTTCTAGTTGACCCTTCAACAGCTACACTTCAGTGGACATGTTGACGAATTTTGTAGATGGCTGAGACAAAAACGAGGAGGTGCTAAGATCACGAACACGACCCGCTCCCATTCCGCGTATCTCCCTACCACGCCTAACACCCAGTGTCTCTGTCATAATCTCTGGATTCAAGTAACAGCTTCATGCATTTGCTTTATATTAACATTAATCTAAAAGAATGTTTTATTTCACAAGTAAAATTAATTCCATTACACAATAATCACACAATGAATACCTATCAACCTCCATTCCCAAGTTCCACTTGTTTTATGCTATCGGAAATCAACAGCAACAATTTCAGTAAGTAAATACATATATATTATTGAGGAAGAAAAAGTGGACAAATTACATGGAAAAATAGCACATCCAAATGAAAGAGCCATAGGAAACAACTTCGATGCATCAAATAAGTTAAAAGCATGGCGTACAAGACAAATTCAAATTTTGGCATTCTAGTGCTACAGCCTAAGATTCTGTGTCAGCTTTAACTCTTCAATCAAGAGCCACTTCTAATTCTTTTTACTGAATTGCAAAAATTTTATGCAAAAAATAAAAAATAAAAAATATTACATGTGTTCCATTAGCTTATGATCATCTCAGGTAAATATTGCATCACTTCATCCTTGGTCACCCAAACAAAATCCTCACACTTCCCAATTTTCAATTTAATGGTTGCAATCACTTGAGACTTGAAAAAGAATTGCTGACAAAAGTGGGAAAATGAAAAAAAATTAAATTAAATTTCAAAAAAAAGAAAAATGAAAAAGAAAAGAGGAAGCAGTCCTTAATATTTTGTATTTGATAATAGGAATCATAGGCAACAACAAATAGACATTTAATAGTTATGGGATGAAGCCAGTATAAGATAGAAAAATCGATTTCCAAAAGCATACCTTAAAAGATGGAGAGTCTGGCACATTGTGTGTAGACTGTATAGCCGTATGGGCCATAGGAGCATTTCCAACAAAATATGTGTGGGACAGATCTCCTAGGACAGATTTTAATGTAGATTCTGCACACTGAAAATTCATGGGATTTATATCGAAGAATAAGAAGAAGAAACAAAAATATATGGCATCATATACCAGCCATTACCTTCCGCAACGTCTCCTCAGACTCATAAAGTTTTTTCGAAAAATGCCACACCGGTTTCCCACTAGGAGATCCAGATGTGTTACCATAGAGAAGAAGATATAGTCTTCTATCAAGTGCTCTCTGCAATGACCTAATGAACAAGAAGATTGTAAGAAGGGTTATATATATAAAGAATATGAGGATCCCACAAATTTATAAGCAATAAGAATTGATCAATAACGTGGTAGGTCTGGCGCATGATTTCAAGGCGGCTAACAAAAGAGAAGTACGCTCGAATTCACCGTTAGCCACTCCGAGGTGCGTGTGCCCGCCGTCGGGTTGGGTGAAAGTTAATGTGGATGGAGCAGCTACGACCTAGTCAGCGCAGGGACAAATGCACGTTGTGGGCTGCATGGGCAGCAGCCCATGCTCTTTTTTTGTTTTTTAGCTCACCTAGGTAGCTTAGCCCACCCAATTTCCATCCCAAGCCCAATAGCCCACTGTCCACTGCCCACTGCCCACAATTTAAGTTTTTTTTTTTTCTTTTTTTTTCTTGCTGAGGAGCAACTCCTCACGTGCTGCAGCTATTGCCTCTTTGTTTAATGAAAAAAAATTACTTTTACTTACTTCCACTCCCCCCGAAAACAGCCCATAGATCCCCACTTGCTTCAACTTCTTTCCTCTGCAGCTCCAAAACTCATCTCTCCTCCATGGGCTGCAGCCCATGCTCTTTTTTTGTGTTTTTTAGCTTACCTAGGTAGCTTAGCCCACCCAATTTCCATCCCAAGCCCAGTAGCCCATTGCCCACAGTTTAAGTATTATTTTTTTTTTTCCTGCTGAGGACCAACTTCTCACGTGCTGCAGCTACTATCTCTTTGTTTAATGAAAAAAAATTACTTTTACTTACTTCCACTCCCCCTGAAAACAGCCCATAGATCCCCACTTGGTCCAACTTCTTTCCTCTGCAGTTCCAAAATTCATCTCCCCGGCCCCACACAAATAGCTCAACCCTCTAATCTCCAAGGGGTGCCAAGCCGCCAAGGTATTATATATGTATTTGCACCCAATCTCTATACTCTTTTTTTTTTTTTGCTCAACTATTTATTATAATTAGAAATTTTTGCAATTTTAAAATTAGAGCTTTGATTATTTTTTATAATTAAATTAGGGTTTGATTCTTTTTTTGATTAAACTATAGCTTGATTATTGTGATGATTAAATTAAAAATTGATTAGGAACATATAAAACAATATAAAATTATAAATTCGGAACCTATCAAGTTGGGATTTGAAAAATTGGGAACATAAACAATAGACATGCAATTCTAAATTTAAGTTGGATGTCTTTTATGTGCAGATATTCATTTTCAAGGTATTAACTAAGTGACTCATATTTATAGGTCTACAAGTTATTATTGTATGATCATCCAAATTAAAAGAGAATTTTCTAATAGTATCGATACTTAATGATTTTTGCTATTTGAAGAAACATATGGCCCAACTTAGATAGTGTTATATTGTATTTGCATTGCATGTTTAATTGTTGTATTGCTATCTTTTTTTTGTGCCATTTTTTTTCTTTGTTTAGATATGCATTTTTAGAGTAAGGCTCATTATGTTCCCCCTAACTAGGTGTAACTTTTTTTTTGCTAATGAAATTCATTCATACGGTTGAGTTTCACTCGTAAACTAAGTTTAACCCACCCCATTTTGAAATCCTGGATTCGTCTCTGTAGCCACGTGTCCGACGTGTCGGAGTCGTGATCCATGATGAAACTGGAAAAATCATGGCAGTCGGAGCAAAGCAGGTGCATGTTGGAATTAATGCACTCTAAGTGACTTTTTGAAACATTTATATTTATGGAAACAGCCATGTTAGCTGGAGCAGACAATGCATGGCTCATCTTTAGAGTTCCTAGGCAAAGTCCTTTCAGCTTTATAGGAAAGAAATATCTAGAGCTATATGCTTTTATATTTGTATTAGATGTAATAGTCAATAAGCTAATTAATCAAACACTCAAGAGCTCTACCGTAGCAACTCAAACCTTTGTGTTCTCTACATAATTTTTCTACATAAATCTCATGTTTTGTTTCTTATTTTCATTCCTCATCCACCAAATTGGTATCAAAGCAGGTTCTTTCAATCATACTGGGAGAATAACAAGCTACATCGTAGGATATGTCTTCAAAAGAAGGTGGATCAGTTTCTTTCTCTTTTCTTCCCATCTTTGGAGGAGAAAACTATGACTGTTGGAGAGAAAAAATGAGGACTTTGCTTTGGTTAGAAGGACTTTGGAGTATTGTTGAAAAAGGCTTGAATGAACCAGCAAATGAAGCCAAACTTACACAGCAACAAAGAGAAATGTATGAAGCAGATGTGATGACTGATGCTACAGCTCTCCCAAAATTACAAAACGGAGTCACCTCAAACATTTTGCAAGAATCACAATAGCTCAGACAACAAAGGAAGCATGGGAGATCTTAGAACGAGAGTTTTAGGGAGATGCCAAGGCAAGAACTATAAGGCTTCAGACTTTGCGCAGCAAATTCGAAAATCTCAAGATGACTAAATCTGAATGCATCAAAGATTACTCATCAAGAGTAAGTGAACTTGTCAATCAAATAAAAACACTTGGTGAAGCAATCTCAGACTAGAAGGTAGTTGAGAAAATACTAATCAGCTTGCCTGGAAAGTATGACCCCATTGTTGCTGCAATAGAAGAATCCAAGGACATCACCACTTTATCAGTTGAAGAACTGATGGGCTCTCTAAAGTCTCATGAGCAGAGAAGACTTAGACGAAATGACCATGCTGTTGAAAGTGCTTTTCAAACCAAGCTCACTTTTAAGCCACAGAAGTTTTACAAGAAAGGAAATCCAAAGGGTAACCAACAGTTTGGAGATCAAAGAAGATGGAAGAAGGGAGACTTCAGCAGGAAAGAAGAAACTAAAAATGACAGATGTATGACTTCTGATAACAATAAACCTCCTCACAAAATTTGCAATAAACCAAATCACTTTATTGCTAGCTGTAGGTAACGTGGAAAACCCAAATGCAATTTATCGTAAGAAACTTGGGCATGTTAAAAAAGATTGCAGATTCAAGGCCACTATAATGACCCGACCCAAGTTTCGTTCTTTTATATAAGACCAAGTTCAATTTCTTTCGGTGGTGATCCAATTGGAAAGTTTAATTTGAAAGAGACTTATAAATTTTACTAAGAAATTGGGTAATCAAACGGGAAATTAAGGAAAGATAAAACTTAAAAAAAAAAAAAAATTCAATAGACGGGGGGGTAAAGAAAGTAGTAGTTCATAATGTATTAAGAAGAAATTTGAATTGGGGCCACGGTTTGAGAGAGTGGGGCGTAACATTTTAGGGGCAATTTTATCCTTTCACAAGAAAGTTGTAGAATTTTTTTTAGTATTAAAACCGAATATCCCTAGAAACCCCCACCATTTACTCAACACACCCCCATATATATATATATCTCTCTCTCTCTCTCTCTCTCTCTCTCTCTCTCCCGTNTTATCACTTTGAAATGCATGATTTGTTATTTTAAGTTTTGTGCAATTGAGTAATTGATATGAGATCATTTCTCTAAGAGTTTATGTAACGCCCCGAACCTCGGACCCATAACTACACTGAAACTTTGTCATTTAAATCTCTTTTTAAAGAATGAGCCATACACTTAATATAATAAATAAATACATAAACTAAATCAGAGTGTGAGCCCAAAGATATTGATGTAAAATCACT
Source organism: Dryas drummondii (assembly GCA_003254865.1). Lineage (NCBI taxonomy): Eukaryota > Viridiplantae > Streptophyta > Magnoliopsida > Rosales > Rosaceae > Dryas > Dryas drummondii. Next base: position 14,329 of record QANW01012422.1, read on the forward strand.
TTCTAAAATCGGTTTAAATCAATGTATAAAATCATTTACATAAATCAAAGTGGGTCCCACTGCCTCATCTTCTCTTCACTGCCTCCTCAGCCTGCTTAAACTGCAAAAACACAATTAACCACACTGCACCATATCCATTGTGCACCGGGTCATTCAAACAAATAACCCGGTAAGCTCACTAGAGCTCGTATGAGTGAAACGACTTAAATTAACTAACCTCAATAATTTTCTCAATTTCCATACTTAGTAAATAATCCACCATTAAATAACCAATATTCCAAGCATCAAGAAAATCATAATTCCTAGTAACCAAATCAAAATCTCATCAATAATAATAATAATCATTCTACAATTCAAATGCCTAACGTCAACTAATAACCTCAACATCAACCATTCACATCCTAACCAAAAATCTCAATGCATAATCGTCATCATTCCCATCCTCAAAATTTAAGCCTAGACTTAGCTAAATCCTAGCATACAATGCAAAAAGTCATCTATCTAATTTCACTCACGTCGCTCTTTGAAATCCCCCTAATTTCACTCACATCGCTCCTTGAAATCCCCCAACTTTAAAATCATTTTCAAAATCTCTTTCAAATCCATTTTTTTAAGTCCATTCAAACCGTAAATCAAACTTTGAAAAACAATTAATACTCTGAAGCTGTAAAACTGTTAAAATATCTGAAACAATACGCAATGCCTTTCTGAAACTGTCATTTAAAACATTTACTGATGTAAAATCATTTCTCAAAATACTCTACAACTGAAATCTCACGCCACACTAGTACTCGGTGAACTGCTGGTCATACACTGCCGAGTCATTTCTAGGCAAGTGCAGGGCAAATTTATACCTGCTGTGATGCTGGTCATACACCGCCGACTAGGCAAGTGCAGAGCAAATGTTATGATGGTCATACACTGCCAACTAGGCAAGTGCAGAGCGAGTGCTGGTCATACACCGCCAACTAGGCAAGTGCAGAGCTAGTGTTGGTCGTACACCGCCGAGTCATCTCTAGGCAAGTGCAGAGCAATATATACCTGCATGCTAGTCGTACACCGCCGAGTCATCTCAAGGCGAGTGCAGAGCAATATATATGGCGGTTTGAAACCATATGGCAGTTTGAAACCGCTTCTGTATACTTCAATAAACCACATCTCATAAATTCTCATCCATATAAAAACTGAAGATATAATTCTTCTGATCAACCTGTTAAAATCAAATCATTCCCCAAATCATGAAAACTGCTAGATTCAAATCGTTTCTGAAGGACGAAAATTCAATAATAAAACTTTCCCAAAATAATACCAAAAATCATTTCCAGAAACTGTTCCTACTCAAATAAATCAAGAAACGAGTTGAATTATAAAAATATGCAAAACATTTCGAAAACCAAAGATTTACTCACAGTCTACCCCGAGCTACACCAAATCCCTTCCGAAAGCTGATTCCTACTCACGCCCCCTCACTTGTTTGTCATTCCTACTCACAGTCTACTATATAATAATTGCTTAATCCTTACTCATATACCTTGACAACAACATTTCTTTTCTAATTCAGCAATTATCATCATTCCTTGATCCTAAAAAAAAATAGACATTTCTCATCTAATTAGTACTTAATCCCAGGGCAACTCTATAATTCCCAACTAATTTCTAAGCCTCAAATCCTCATCAATTTCTTCTCATGATCTAAATCCTATACTTAACATTCACTAACATAAAGCAACCAAACACTCAAAACATACAGTTAAACCACGGTACTCAACAACATAAACATATAAGTTTCACTCACTGTTTAACCGCGTGAAAAGACTTAAATGCCCTTTACGGCGCCAAAGCTCGGATATCAAATACGGCAGCATAACGACATTGGGGATAATATTTGCCGAGCCCATGTACCTTTGAAAAGACTCCTGGAGTTTCTGAAGACGCACAACGACCGAGAAAAACCACCAAAATCATGGTCACACAAGGCGGAGCTACAGTGGCCGTGGCTGGGTCAACGACCAATTCTCGCCGGAAATGGCCGAAGCTGGCCGGAGAAGACGATCGGACAACCATCTTCGATCCGCCGCCGTTTGAGGTCATCGGAGCATGGGGTAACCACTGGGAGACTCGCCGTGGCCTGGGGAAGAGAACCCAGGTGGTCCGGCGCCGCGATTTGGCCTGAAAATGCGAGATCGCCGACGAGAGGCTCGGCCCTATTTTGCGACGTTTCTCTGTCGTGGGTGATCGGCCGAAAAAATGAAGGCCACTGGGAGAGAGAGGGGAGGGAGGCGAGCAGCATGGGCCAAACACCCATCCCAGCCGCTGCCGGACGCGCCGGTGACAGGGACGACGAGGGTGAAGGGTGAGAGAGAAACAGAGGCGCGGGGACAGAGAGAGAGAAAGAGAAAAATGAGGAGAGAGAAAACTGATTTTTGGGTTTTAAAACCCACCTTTGTAAAAATTACAAGTTTGCCACTCGTTTCAAAGGCCCGTATCTTTCAAACCGTAGATCCGATTGACGCGTGCCACGTGTCTACGAACTCGTGGGTTCGACACCTACCTAATGGGTCCAAAGTCAAAATTGAAAGCCCATTTATTTTAAAAGTCAACTTTTGGGTCTAGTCCAAATTTAAAACAAAAATTAAAAATTAAATCAAAACCCTTTAAATTCCAAATAAATTTTTAAAATCCTTAAAATAACTTCTCAAAATATTTAAAATAAATCTTTGAAAAATACGGGGTCTTACACCAGCCAGTTATGGCCACTTCCAATCGACGTTGAGCAGCTGACAACCTTCCCCAGCCCCGGTTGCAGCGAACAGCCCAAAAACAAGCGAAAAGGCAGCCGGCAACCCTTTCAAAATTTGGCCAGTTTTCTACCCCATTTTCCACGAAATTTTGGGGGTTTTTTCTCTTTAGGTAATGGGCTCGCTTTCTCTTTATATTACTTTTCAAAAACTTGAGAAATTAGAGTTTGATTTTTGAGCATTCGAGACCATTTCGGGTTTCCTAAGAAATTCAAAGTTGGAGGAGTGTTCTGTATGGGTTTAAGATGATTTTCACACTAAGAACTTTAAATTTAGGATTAGGATCATAAATTTTGAAAAATTTCAAGGAAATATAGAAAAAAAAAATGAAAAATTTGGGTTGGAGGTGTTAAGCCCAAATCGGGTTAATGGAGAAATTGCCAATAGGAGGTGTTTCTAAATGCTTTATTGGACAATTTTAAACCCTTAGGATTCTTAGTTTCTGTTATAAGTGAATTAAGTAAGGAAAAATTAGAAAATTTGAGAAAATGGGAATGGAGAAAAATTTGCTTAACTTGGTAGGATTAGATTTGGGTTATAGAAGTATATAGAAGAATATTCTAGTTGTTTCCAAGTTGTTGAAGGCGTCGTATGATGGGTGAATTGAAACGAGACCAAAGAAATCAAGATAAGAACACTTAGGTTCACTCCCACACTTTAATTTCCGTTATGTACCAAGTCTAATCTATGTTTCGTATTATTGGTAGTTCTAGGCGACGCTCCCGAGACTGGAGGTGATCCATCCGAAGACCAACACTAGACTCCAATATTGTGAGTGGATTTTCTTTTGCTTGCAAAATTTATGGGTTTTATGGTTTTTATATTACTTTTGAAATTTTGAGTTAAATGATTAAATAATGAATTAAGTAAAGTCTGTTTTGCATTAATAAATTTTAGATAGATTGATTTATTTGTCATTTTGATCTTTGGGTATAAAACCATATACATATATATATATTTGGAACAGAAGGGTTTATGGGATTTATTCGGTAAAATAATCTTGAAAACTTATCAATTTGGAAAATAAAGGATTATATTTGAATTATTATGAATACTTATGTTATATTAAAAAATTTTGTTATAAATGTTTTAAGTTTTAGAGCTTAAGGGTTATCAAATGTTTAAACAAATTATTTAAATGTCGTCTAAGTATCCACCGATTATTAAGCTAAGTATGTCCTTGGGACCCATCATGGCACACACATAAGCTTTGGGCCATGTGTCGGGATGCCTCGCCCTTTGGGGGTAGTCTACGTGCATGTACGACACTTTAGCTTGTTGTACGACGGCGAATCGACGGTACAAGGGCCACCGTAAGTCCACTTGTATGACGGCATTGCGACGATGTGGGTGGAAGGTTATGTAGACAGTCCGCTTGGTGTGATGGTTTTGTAACGGTACCAATATGGAGCCCGTCAATTGGGTGCTTATATGCCCAACGTTTTTACTAAAAACTTTATTAGAAAAAAAATATATATATTTTTAGTTATTTCCTATCAGTTCAAGACTCAAAAAAAGAGGTTTTAGCTAGAAATTTTATAAGAAATGGCATTTCTATTACTTCCCATTATTTTCTATGTTCAAAAGGAATTTCAAAGTTGAAGTTGTTATATAGAACCTTTCTATTGGAATTATGTTCATGATGTAAGGTTTTTGTTAAGTTGTGAAAGAGTTCATTACAAAGAATAATTGATATATTTCTTTGTTTTGATCATTTGGGAAAAGTTTCAAAACGTATTTTAAAATGGGGTAATTCTATTGTGTTTGTGAAATTGAGAATTATAATAAATGTTCTACTTTATTAACTTTGTTTATCTTTTGACTTGTTCATCCACTCACTGAGCCTTTCTCACCGTGAGTCATCTTTTTGTGTTTTAATGGTTCCCCCAGGTGGAAGCGGCAGCCAGTCATAATTATCGCGTCGAGGCGGGCTTTCTCTTTTCATTGTATAGTGTAGGATTTCCTTTAAACCTTAACTTGTAGTTGGTTCTGATGTTTGGTTGTAAACTTATAAATTTTGTAAATTTTATGTTGGGTCGGAGACCCAATTTGGTTGTGGTAGGGAAGCTGGAAACTTAGAAGTGTGTTTTGACAGGTTTATGAAATTGGATAAGTGCTATTTTTAGGGGAGATGCTGCCGAAATTTATATAGATTACTTTCTAAGTTATGATAGGATCTCCAAAAATAAGTTAAAGTAAGAAAGCCGGCCCTATATCCGAGGGATGTGGGATCCCACAAGACTGCCTCGGAATTTAATTGAGAGCTCCGAGGTCGGTCCTGTCAATTTGGTATAAGAGCCTTGGTTTCATATTGTTGTACCAGTGTCCCTTTTGTAAATTGATAAAATTTTGGTTTTTATATAGGTACTATGCCTCCTCGACGTGGTTATCCGCGGGGAAACCACCATAGAGTAGGCCATGGTGCAGATGAGAATACACCTGGATTTGAGCATACCGTAGACCGTTTAGTTGAGGCGGTGACTAATGTCGTGCGCACTCGTGGCACAGCTGAAGGAGATTATAGTATTGAACGAGCTAGTAAGCTTAGGGCCACTGATTTTTGGGGCACTACCGATCCCAGCGTTGCCAATGACTGGATCGTGAGGTTGGAGAGAATCTTTGATGTTATAAGATGCCCAGAGGATCAAAAGATGGTTCTAGATCCTTTTTTGCTAGAAGGCGATGCATATCATTGGTGGGAGTTCGGAAAGGTGGGACTCACTGCCGAGGAATGTACTTGAGATCGGTTTAGGAGAGCTTTTTATGAGCAGTATTATCCTCGGGTCTACTGTGATGAAAAGAAAGCAGAATTTCAGAGGTTGAGGCAAGGATTTATGACGGTAGCAGAGTATGAGAGGAGGTTTACTGAGTTGTCTCGATTTTGTCCTCAACTTGTGGCGGATGAGAGAGATAAGTGCTCTCGATTTGAGGATGGCTTATGGGAGGAGATTCATACAGTGGTTGCTGCAACCATCCATACTAGCTTTCCCAACTTGAGGGAGGCCTCTATGAAGGTGAAGAGGTCTCTCTCTTAGAGCGGAATCGGGGTGGTATGAGTCGTCATCATCCTCAAAGTGTTGTGTCTGGCAAATTGAGTCAGGGACAGCGAAAAGAGGAAGTTTCAGCTTTAGTTCATCTGGAAGTGGTGGATTCAGAGGTTACAGAAGTGGTTCTGGTGGTAGTAGGGGATTAGGGCAGAGTTGTAGCACCAACCATTAGTCTGTGGGTAGTTCAGCTCGGAGCACCGTACTGGAGAGTGGGTCGCAAGGAAGTCGACCCCACGAACCTAGCCAACCACCATGTAACACGTGTGGGAGGCGCCATGATGGAGTTTGTTTGAGGGGAAGTAGCAGTTGCTTCCATTGTGGCCAGCAGGGACATTTCAGGAAAGATTGTCCACTGTTGTATCATGGAGATAGTGGGACTTCGGGATCCACTTTTGGATCGGGACAGACTTCAGGGACTTAAAAACAGGGCCAAGGAGCAGTTTAGACTGGAGGTAGTGCATCCGGTAGTGGGGCTCAATCTAGTTATGCTAGTAGAGCTGGAAGACAGCAAAGAGGCCAAAGAGGACGTCCCAGAGCTCAAGGCAGAGTGTTTGCTATGACCCAACAGAAGGCTCAAGCATCACCGAACGTCATAATGGGTACGTTACTTATCTTTGGACAAAATGCTTGTGTTTTAATAGACCCTGGGGCCGCACACTCAATTATATCACGTAGACTTATTTTATGTGCTGATCGAATGCCTACACCACTAGATTATGAGTTAGTTATAGCTACACCCGCTGGAACTTCACTTATGGCTCGTGAAATCCTTAGAGATTGTCCGATAAGGATTGATGGTCAGGACTTTAAGGTCGATTTAATTCCATTAGATATTTTCGATGTGAATGTCATCTTGGGTATGGATTAGCTTGCTGCCCATCATGCTTCCATCGATTGTTTCCATAAGAAAGTAACTTTTAATCGACCAGAACAAACCGAGGTAGTATTTTATGGGGAGCGTAAAGTTTTTCCATCCTGTATGATTTCGGCATTATCGGCTAGACGGTTGCTTCGTAAAGGTTGTATGGGGTACTTGGCTCACATAATTTGTGAGACCCGGAAATTTCCAAATTTATTTTGTGATTTTTCCTTATTTTCTAAAATTTTTTATATAATTTATTTGTTAGAAAATCTAATTTTCCACCTTGAGCTTTAATTTTTTTGACCAACTTTGACTTGGGTTTTGACCCAAGTTAGACCTTTAAAATGTAGTACTTTTACTCACAAACCCAACGGTGCAAGTCTCGTATTATTCCGAGTCCGGGATATTATTTTATGAATTTCCCAACATTTCTTTTTCTTTAAAGCATTTTATCTTAGTTTGTGGAGGTTGAAATTTCTGAAATTTTTCTAAAGGGTAAATTGGTAATTTGACTTCATAGTTAATTAGTACTAATCGATACAAGTCCCAAGTATTTTTCGAGGTATTTTTCTAAGTCCGAGCTATTTTTAATTAATTTTTGAAGTTGAGGAAAATAAGAAAAATAAAATAAAATAGGAAATCACCAGATCGCGCCACGTGGCACGATCTGGAGCGTCAATCGCTGCATGGCAGCAAGATCTGATGGCTGCATGTGCAGCCAAGTGTCAGTGCACATGCCACGTGTCACTTCATCATTGGCCCAAATTGTGACGGTTGACTTGAGTCAATTCGGTCAACTCGAATGAGTCAACCGAGTTGACTCACTCTCTCTCCCTATAAATAGTGGCGCACCTCCCAGCTGATCCCTCACAAATTCAGCCACACGCTTTCCAAGAGAGAGCTTCTCTCTCCTCTTTCCTCCTTTCTCTTTCTTCTTCAATCTTGTTTTGAGTTTATCTTGAGTTCTGGAGCTCTGATCGACGATCCGATTTCGCCTACGCGATCGTGGCGACGAGCTCTTCAATTCTAATAGTGTGAAGGCTATTCTAAGCTTCATAGGTAATTTCTTGATCTATGTCGAACTTCTGCTAAAACTTTGTTAAATTAATCTCTTGTTCATTAAGCTCTTTTAATCTTATTACTTAGCAAGTCTCGTAGTACTGAGACTCTACCCGTGGGAAGTCTTCAATAGGTATATCCTTAACCCAGCTTATTTAATCTGCAGTTATTTAAGTTGTGGTTATAGACGGAACGTCGTTTAACTGTTGTTATCAAATGAACTTAATAAATATTGAGCCCATATCAGTGGTAACCAAATAACGTGATGACTAAGGTCAGTCCATGAGCATACAGGCGTTGAGTACTGAGCCAAAGCTCCCTCAGTTTCCCAACGCACTGACTTGGTCACGTTGTAAGTTCATATTTGATCAACCTCCTCGACAATAAATAAAAATAAATATAGAAACCACACGGTCTGACATGATTGTTTGCCTCGGGGTGCAAGGTCATGTCAAATTAAGAATTTAGAGAAGCCTAGCAGTCACGCTATTGCCAAACCTTTGAATTATACCTGGTCTTAACAGAAAGGTCATCGATTTACGTGAAGACTGTTTTTAACACCAGTTGTTGTCAAACTAGGAACTCTAGTTACATAAAAGAGATCTTTGCGACGTGGCAAATTGTGATTTGTACTCGAGAACAGGGAAAGGCTTTGGACACTAGGTAGGGGGACAAAAGACTGTGACTAGTGGATTTTCTGCATGTACTATATAATAAATACTGTGTGATAAAGATGTATGTTTTTAATTGGCATATCTGCTTGGTTTTATGATGATGAGAATGATGACTGTTATGCATATTCTCGTGAGATTGTTATTGTGTTTGACTTGAGAGTGAAAGGTCCTTTACGGTAGACCCTGGGTTTTGATCCCCAAAACCTCATGAGGGGTTATACGGACGGACTGGTCGATTGTCCTTCTTGGGAGGCCAATCTAGGCGGTACAACCATGAAATGGCTACTTTCGCTACCCTGTCCCGGTCAAATGACTGCAGGACTTTGTTATGTTTTTGTGAGAGGGTATTTAGCTCTAACAGCTGGTCAACAGGTATGATTCTGAACTTCGGCCCGGAAAACTGTATTTTGAAAACAGTATGAGCATGTTACTAGTTTTAGGTGTGAACGTATGTGATGCTCACCCCTACATTGTTGTTTTTCTCCCTTTTAAGTGTTGCGCGTGTGGATTTTAACGGCCTCGATTGAAGGGGTGGTGGTGCGGTCTCGAGCTTGTCAACTCCTGCGTTCTTGTTTAGTCAGTATATTTCCTTGAGCAGGTCCTTTGTGATCTTTTACTATCTTTATAAACCCTTGGTCATATCCTGTATATACACTGAGTCCTTAGGTTGTCTACTTTTGAATTATCGAGTCTATATAAACAGTTTCTTTCAAGTTACTCTAAACAATAGTAGTTCCGAGGGTTGGTTTAATTATGAATTAATTATTTTTGAATTAATTTTCCGCTGCAAACTCAAGCACTCTGATCCAACCCTTTTTACTAAACAAAAAGGCTTAACCTATTTTGTGAAAACATGGGATTATAACACCAGGGGATTGGTTGTTGTAGTCTTAGGTATTCTCAAGATGGATGCCTCTGTTACGTACCTGGGTTTTGGGGCGTGACATAATTGATACCCAGGCTAGTGAAAAGAAACTAGAGGAGTTTTCTGCAGTGCGAGATTTTCTGGACGTATTTCCCAAAGATCTTCCGGGTTTACCTCCAGAAAGAGAGATAGGTTTTGCTATTGATTTAATTCCGGGAGCAGCACCTATATCTTAGGCACCTTATAGAATGGCCCCAGTTGAGTTGAAGGAGTTGAAAATTCAATTATAGGAATTAGTGGAGAAAGGATTTATCCGACCAAGTGTTTCTCCTTGGGGCGCACCGGTCTTGTTCGTGAAGAAGAAAGATGGGACGATGAGATTATGCATCGATTATAGGCAACTTAATAAGGTTACTGTGCGAAATCAATGCAAATCCTTGCTCTGATTGACGCCTGCTCTGATGCCAACTGACGCAACGAAAATCTAAGGGATTCAAGCGAAACCCTAAAAGTAACAGATTCTGGAGTCCACCATAAAGATTGAGAGAAAACCCTCGTTTTTAATATTGATAAACTGAATAATAAAAATCCTCCAAGCAATTGTAAAATTGCTTAAATATGTTTAGGAAAACCCTAGGGTGCTAATAACCTCATAACTAAAGCCCACCGACATTAGAAAACCCAAATAAAATAGAAGCAAAAATTAATAAAATGTCTGAAAATTCGGAAAATAGTTAAAATGCTGTTTTGAGGCCCCAAACGAAAGAATTTGGCCAAAAACTGAACGGGCTCATAGTTTCTGATGTAGAACAAATGGCTGAACGGTTCATGCAACAACTCGACTACCAAAAGGCCAAGAAAAGAAGAAACAAGCTTCAGCCCGACCTAGTGTCAGAAATGGGCCCATGATATACTGATTCGAAGGGCCTATTTTGGACAAATTCCTTCGTTTAGGGCTTCAAATAAACAATTTAGTGTTTTTGAATAAGTTTCCTAAATGGAACTTTATTTCCATTTTTATTTTCGTTTTGAATTTCGAACGTCTAGGGTTCTGAACGTATTTAAACAACCTTTTTGGCTGTTTGTAACATTCATTATTATTATTTTCAATCATAAAACCTTGAGATTTCTCTCATTTCTCTGGTGGATTCCAGATTCTTTCCTAGGGTTAACGCTGGTTTTCCTTAATCTCTTTTAATTGCGTGTTACGCTGCGTCAAGTGGTATCAGAGTAAGGAGTTACCTGGCTCGATGGGTGATCATCCCAAAGAAGGAGATCGCGGACTTGATGCCCTCTGGGAGGCTGTGAACAAACAAACCACGAAGACTACTCAGCTATCGACTCAACTTGAACAGATTCGACAGATGTTAGTGGGTTTGAACCTTCAGGGTAACCCTAACCCTAACGGACAGGGCAATCTCAGACGACAACCAGTTGACGGAAGACAAGCCATAGGATTTGCCTGTGGTAATAACCGGCGACAACAACCTGAGAGTGATGATGAATCCGATGAAGAAGATGTAGTCTCGAATATTCGCAACAACGAACGGCCGCGATACAACCACAACCAGAACTTTGATGACTACAGATTAAAAGCTGATATTCCCTATTTCAATGGGCATATGCAAGTAGAGGATTTCCTTGATTGGCTTACATAAGTGGAAAGGTTGGAGAATGAAACAATTGATGATGGATAGATTTCTACCCTAGGACTATGAGCAATATCTTTATCGGCTCTATTTAAACTGTACCCAGGGTGTGAGATATGTTGCGGATTATACGGATGAATTTTTGCGACTAGCAGAACACAAAAATCTGGTGGAGTCGGAACATCAAACTGTGGCAAGATATATGGGTGGTCTGAAGCCATCGATCCAAGAAAAAATTGGATTGCAAACTGTCTGGAGCATTCATTAGGCTCACAATATGGCTTTGAAAGCCGAATTATGGAAAGAGAGAGATGACCTGGATTTGGGAATAACACCTATCGAAGGAACATACCAGAGGTGTCAACCTCTAGTATTACTGATAAAGGAAAGGGAATTCTACCTAGCCCTGTGATCCCTCCAAAGGTTCAGGGTCAACCTTTCAAACCCACCGAGAGCGGTAGCAGATTTCCAGATAGAAATCAGACTCGGGCTCATAACCAAAGGTCGAATCCGTATGCCAAACCAACAACGAACATTTGTTATAGATGCAATAAACCCGGTCATCGATCAAATGTGTGTCCAGAAAGTCGAACTGCAAACCTTGCATAAGCTGATGGGTTTGAGGATGACGCTGAAGAAACCCAACCTGAAGATGAATATGAAGGGGTTGAGTTTGCTCAAGAGGATGGCAGTGAACATGTTAATTTTGTCTTGCAGCAAATTCTCCTTTCACCCAAGTAGGAGGGGCAATGTCATAACATATTCCGCTCACTTTGTTCCATTAGAAACAAAGTTTGCAACCTGATTATGGATGGCGGCAGCTGTGAAAACTTTGTAGCTAAAAGGCTGGTGGATTATTTGCAATTACCAACATAGAAGCATGCAACCTCATATTCCATAGGGTGGGTCAAGAAAGGCCCTTCAGTGCAAGTAACCGAAGTTTGTCGAGGTCCTCTCTCCATCGGTAAGCACTATAAAGAAGAAATTATGTGTGATGTCATTGATATGGATGCATGTCATATTCTCTTGGGTCGACCATGGCAGTTTGACGTTGATGTCACCCATAGAGGTCGAGATAATGTCTACTTGTTTGCTTGGGGTTCTCACAAGATTGCACTGGCACCAATAAGTCAGACAGGGAAGACTGAACGACCAAGAATGGAGAGTTCAAATTTTCTGGCTATTTCTAGTAGTGAACATGAACTTGTGAAAGCTTCAAAGGAGGCCCATGCAATTTATCCGTTAGTAGTTAAAGGTTTGCTGACAGCCAAGACAAAAGGAGCGACGATTCCCACAGAAGTGCAAAACATTTTGGGTGATTTTCAAGAGTTGGTTTCTGATGACCTGCTAGATAAACTTTCTCCTATGAGAGATATACAGCACCACATTGACTTGGTGCCAGGAGCTAGTTTACCCAACCTTCCTCATTACAGGATGAGCCCGAAAGAGAACGACATATTGAAGGAAAAAATTGAAAAGCTGTTGAAAAAAAAGGTTTATTCGTGAGAGAATAAGCCTGTGTGCAGTTCCTGTTTTGTTAGTTCCAAAGAAGAATGGTAGCTGGCACATGTGTGTTGATAGTAGGGCAACCAACAAGATCACTATCAAATATCGGTTCCCTATACCGCGCTTGGGTGACATGTTGGATGTGCTGGATGGATCAAAGTTGTTCTCTAAGATTGATCTTCGCAGTGGCTACCACCAAATTCGGATCATACTAGGGGATGAGTGGAAGACAGCTTTCAAAAACAAGGATGGATTGTACGAGTGGCTGGTGATGCCATTCGGCTTGTCTAATGCTCCTAGTACTTTTATGCACCTCATGAACCAGGTTCTACGCCCTTTTAATTTTATTGGTTCATTTGTTGTAGTTTATTTTGATGATATCCTTATCTACAGCAAGACCAAGGAGGAGCACTTAGCTCACTTGTGACAAGTTCTAATGGTGCTAAAGGACAACCAGCTTTTTGTCAACTTGAAGAAGTGCTCCTTCCTCACCAGCAAGCTATTGCTTCTAGGCCTTGTAATTAGTGCGGAAGGAATACATGTGGATGAGGAGAAGATTCGAACTATTAGGGAGTGGCCCACTCCAAAAATAGTGGGTGAGGTAAGAAGTTTCCATGGGTTAGCTACATTTTATCAGAGGTTTGTGCAAAATTTTAGTGTTATTACTGCTCCTATTACAGAGTATCTGAAGCAAGGCCGATTTCGTTGGGGAGAAGAATAGAAGAGAAGTTTTTGCACTAATCAAGGAGAAACTTTGTACTACCCCAATGTTAGCACTTCCCAGTTTTGAGAAGATATTTGAGGTCGAATGTGATGCTAGTGGAGTGGGAGTCGGTGCCGTGTTGTAACAAGAAAAGAGGCCAGTAGCATTTTTCAGTGAGAAACTCAGTGAAGCTCGCCAAAAATGGAGTACTTATGACCAAGAGTTTTATGCCGTTGTGAGAGCTTTGAAGCAGTGGAAGCATTACTTGATACAACGGGAGTTTGTACTGTATACTGATCACCAAGCCCTTAAATTTATTAATAGTCAGAAGCAAGTTAATAAAATGCATGTCCGATGGGCCACTTTTCTACAGAAGTTCCCTTTTGTGATTGAACACAAGTCTGGAGCCTTGAACCGAGTGGCAAATGCATTGAGTAGGCAAGCCACTTTGCTTATTACTCTTTTCCAAAAAATAGTTGTGTTTCAGTTTCTGAGAGACTTGTATATTACAGACGATGATTTCAAAGACCTGTGGACCAAGTGTGTCCAAAACCAACCCGTCATGGATTTCCATGTTAGTGATGGGTATTTGTTTAAGGGCAACAAGTTGTGCATCCCTAGCTCTTCTTTGAGGGAGAAATTGATTAGAGACCTACATGGTGGAGGATTAAGTGCGCATTTGGGCTGAGACAAGACTATTGCTAGCTTGGAGAAGCGTTACTTTTAGCCACAACTGAAGAGGGATGTGGGAAATATTGTGAGAAAATGTTACATCTGCCTGGTTGCCAAGGGTCAGTCACAAAACATTGGACTTAATATGCTTTGCCTGTTCCTAACAATATTTGGCAGGACCTCTCTATGGACTTTGTGTTGGGTCTTCCTCGAACCCAAAGGGAAGTGGATTCTGTTTTTGTTGTTGTTGACAGGTTCTCAAAGATGACGCACTTTATTCCATGCCGGAAGACATCTGATGCATCGAACATAGCCAAATTCTTCTTTCGGGAGGTTGTCAGATTGCATGGAGTGCCCCAGTCTATTACCTCTGATCGTGACACCAAGTTCCTCAGCCATTTCTGAATCACTTTGTAGAAGATGTTTGGGACAGCCTTTAATCGTAGTAGCACAGCCCATCCCCAAACTGATGGAGAAACAGAGGTGACGAACAGATCCTTGGGCAATATGAGTCGTAGCATTTGTGGAGACAAACCAAAATAGTGGGACTTCGCTTTGCCCCAGGCAGAATTTGTGTTGTAAAATTTTATTTACTCGCAAATATACGAATCGAGTAGTATATTAACGAGGTCGAACCTCAAGGAGTGAAAACGATACAATAAGCTTAAACTTAAGTTAATTTAAAACTAACCTAGTTTAGAAATTTTGTTGATTTGTGAGGTAACTTAAAATAAAATGCAACTAAATTAAAGAGCAAATAAAGTAGATGAAAAGAGAATAAGGTGAATAAAAGTGCAATACTTGAAATATTAAATCTAGAAAGGAAAATAACAACTTTTTGGTTTTAGAAACTAAACAATGGTATAAGAACCAAGGTTAGGGGTTCCACACCACTTATGAACATATTAAATGAGATTTTTAGTAATTTCCCCTTAAAGGAGGGTACCCAAGAGTCACTTGATGCCCTCTTGCAAAGATAAATATGAATTAAGCACAAAAGTTGAAGGTTTATATGGTAGATCTTGATTTTGCTTAGAAAATACAAATTTAAGCAACTCAAGTGAACCAAAACTAAGGAACAACTAGAGTTCAAAAAGTTTGTGTTTAAAACAATTAATAATAAAGCTAAAATGTGGAAAGAGGATCTAACAACCCATAATATATGACATTATGGGTGAAAAAAGGATCTCTATCTCATTTTAATATCAAAATCTAGGGCTTATAAGATCTTAAATAAGGGGAAAATTAACATAAAGACCTCATTTAATAATGTTCATGGTGGTGCTTCCCCCTTACCTTGGTAAGGAGGTTTAGTGACCACCCATAATCTTATATCTTAAATAAAAATAAAGAAATAAATAAATGAGCATGTAATATAAAGAACAATAAAAATAAATAGCACTACTAACAATAAAATAAATAACTACATAAAATAAAAGACATAAAGTAAATAGAAGATTAGAAAAAGAAAGAAGAGAGACATAATATTAAAGTTAACAATAAAATAAAGAACTTACATAAAATAAAAGACATAAAGTAAATAAAGGAAGAGACAAGAGAGAATAGAGAAGAGAGAAGAGTGACATAATATTAAACTTTCATTAAATAAAATGCAAGAGAAATTACATCCTATTCTCTCTCAAATATCATAGCCAAATGGCTTGAGAGAGAAATCCTAGGAGAATACTAGAAAAGGCAGCAAATTAAATTCTAGGGTCTAAAGATATGAAGAGGGGGCTAAATGTTCCTATTTATAGGCAAATAGTAGGGTAGAAAATATCAGAAGGGGGAGAGCTGGTGACAGCTATTGAGATAAGGATCAACACAAGGAGCTGGCGCTGGAGTCGGGAAGCATCTGGAAGATGGCGCACGTGGCCCCTGCTGGTTGGAGGATAAATTGATTAATCAAGTTGAATTTTGGGCGGAAGGAGAAAGAGAGGTGGCTTGCGGCTGGTTTGGCTGGAACCAGCTGCATGGGAAGGCGTGAGAGAGAGAGAGAGAGAGAAAAGAAGAAATGGGAAGCGGCTTGGCTAGTTGGCTCGGCATCAGTGGCTCACATGGGTGAGCGTTGCTTTGCTGCTGGGCGGAAGAAACGGAGACTGCCCCACGTGTCGCCATCTAAGTGGTCGGAAGCAATATTAATCAAACAATTGCTGGATGCGGAAGGAAAGGAGCAAGTGGGTTGGGCTTCTACTGGGCTCAGTGACGGTTCGGCTCCCTCTGGGCTGGGCCGGGCTTCTCCTCTTTTTCTTTTGGGCCTTTTTCTTCTTTTATTTTTGGGCTTCCCATTTCACATCCTACAAATAAAAATACACTACTTAAAAATAAAATAAAATAAAAACTAAAATAAAACATTAAAACATAAAAAACTAATAAACCCACTAATTGACTAGATAATAAAAAAAAGAATTAAAATACTAAAAATTGCTAAAAGAAATAGACAAAAATTTAAGATTTTAGGGATAAAAATTATATATAAAATGAGCTCAAGAATTTGCATACAACAGTGCTGCCCATAGTGCAACTAGACAGTCGCTGTTCTCTCTGGTTTACACTACGACTCCTAAGCATGTGGTTGATCTAGTGAAACTTCCCAATGGACATGGGATAAGTGTGGAAGATGAAAATATGGCTAAAAAGGGTCACACTATGCAGGTTGAGGTCTGAAAAAACTTAGAGGCCACAAATGCCAAGTATAAGGCTGCTGCAGAAAAACATAGGCGAGTGAAGGTGTTCAAAGAAGGTGATTCAGTGATGATTTTCTTGAGGAAAGATAGATTCCTAGTGGGTACCTACAACAAACCGAAACCACGAAAATATGGTCCTTACAAAATTCTCCATCGGATTAATGACAATGCTTATGTGGTGGACTTGCTGGAGTCAATGGGAATTTCTAGCACTTTTAATGTGGCAGACTTGCATGCCTTCCATGCCGATACGGAGCCTTTATATCCTGAAGATAACTCGGGGTCGAGTTCTTCTGAAGTGGAGAAGACTGATGTAGAACAAATGGCAGAACGGTTCATGCAACAACTCGACCGCTAGAACGCTAAGAAAAGAAACAAGCTTCATCCCAGCCCAGTGTCAGAAACAAGCTTAAAGAGATTGCACTATTGAATATCATCCCGGGAAGGCCAATGTAGTGGCAGATGCATTGAGTAGAAAAGCATCCGGATCACTAACATACTTAAGAACGGTGCACCTACCCTTGCTAATCGAATTGAGGACAATAGGAGCCAATTTAACGATAAGTGAAACAGGAGCATTGTTGGCTAGCTTTCGAGTTAGATCCACCTTACTTGATAAAGTTTGTGAAGCCCAACTACAGGATTCCTTGTTGATGAAACTCAAAAACGAAGTTGAGAAAGGATTGAGAGCAGATTACTCGGTAAGGGATGACAGAGCCCTGGTAATGGGCACTAGATTGTGTGTTCCAGCAAATGCAGCTCTTCGAAAAGAAATTTTGGAGGAAGCACATAGTTCAGCCTATGCAATGCACCCAGGGAGCACCAAAATGTATCACACTTTGCGAGAACATCATTGGTGGCCAGGCATGAAAGGAGAAATAGCAGAATTTGTGGCAAGGTCTTTGATTTGTCAACAAGTTAGAGCAGAGCGGCAGAAGCCTTCGGGACTTATGCAACCACTGACAGGACCGCCCCCGGATTCCACCCTGAAACCCGGAGAGGTCCTGCGGGAATCCAAAATCAGGGAAAATCCTACCGAAAATTCGGCAGAACCTCCCCTGAAAATGGACTAACCCAGAAATTTCAAACCTGTTAAAAAAGCACTTCTATACAGCAACCACCTCTACCACAACCAAATAGGGTCTCATACCCAACAATTCCGCAGAAATCCAACTTAAAATTTGTAGAATGGTTATCAGAGCTACTAATCCTATTACAGCAATTATTACATTTAAGGATAGGAACTTCTAAAATGGAAATAAATCCCTACAAGATCCGGGGGCAGAAAATGGATGTGATTTGCCTCGACGCGTTTGGCTCGACCTCCACCAATGCTACAACCTGGGGGACAATTTAAGACAAACAAGAAAGCGGTGAGATAGGCAGTGAGTGGACACTTAAATGGAAATGAAATCAAGTCTAAATATTTTTAACTCTAAAACCTCACGTCGCTCTTTGAACACCCCCAGTTTTAAAATCATTTTCAGGCTTAAGAGTATTGTAAAAATTAAACCAAAGCACCAACTCTTTATCGAATAAAACTTCAAACATTAAAAATTCTGAGTAGTTTATAAATTTAAAATAAAATATCGAATTAAAACTGTATAATACATTTATAATAAAATAATTTAAACTGAAAACTTCTTTCTCAAACCACTCTCAATATACTGAAAAATTTATAAAACTGTTCAACTGAAACCGTCATACTTAAAAACCTTTTGCTGCCATAAACTCATCACTTAAAATACTTAACAGTTGAAAACACACACCAGTCAGTTACCCATAGAATCTGTCATACATGCGCAGAGCCGAGGATCTGTCATACGCATGCAGAGCCATAAATAATCTGTCATACATGCGCAGAGCCAAGAATCTGTCATACGCATGCAGAGCCACAAATTCTGTCTTACGTGCGCAGAGCCGAGAGTCTGTCGTACGCACGCAGAGCCGGATATTCTGTCGTACGTGCACGCAGAGCGGCCCCCAAAGGGCGAAGCATCTCGACACACGGCCCAAAGCCTATGTGTGTGCCGTGATGGGTCCCAAAGACCTATTAAATCTGGTAACCTGGAGGGTACTGCAAAGGTGGTTTGAAAACCGATAACTCATAAACACATAATTCAAATCTCAATCCTTTCCTTTTTCTTCCAAAACTCTTCTTAACAAAACCAAACTCATCGAATATACATTTGTTCAACTCAAAATATCTAAATTCATAAATCCATGAAACTTTGAAATGCAAAAACCATAAATATCAATTTAAACTTAGGAAAAAGGAATTTAAAAACCCAATTTTAACCCAAAAATCCTTTAGCTTAATTTCAAACTCAATATAGCTAAGTAATAGAATTTAATCATCAACATGTAAAAAAACATTTCAGAAAAATTTAAGAGTTAGTCCACTCACAGTGAGAAAATCTAATGTCGATCCTCCGCTGGATCGTCGCGAACCCCGGTCGTCTCGCCTATAATTAAACAACAAAATATAGATTAGTCTTGGTTTTACGACCTCTAAAGGATGTGTGCGTAAAGTCTAACGTCCCACTCGACTTCGTTCCTATGCGATTGGTTACGATCTACACGAATCGACCAATAACACTTCCCCAATCGCCCCTAACGTTTCCCGGCTTAACCCAACCACAATCACTATAACTATTATCGATAACTCACTCAACAAATTGTCATAAGTACTCTAAAATTATAGAATATCAGTGGGGGTTCGAAATCACAAAATTCGTTGCCCAAGGTGGCTGTTTCAAAGCCCAAAATAGCTAAATAA